>VWZT01000867.1:0-40245 GCA_013397055.1 Pachycephala philippinensis
GGAATTAATGTAGTTATTCAGTGACCTGTAGCTCACTTTACCATAGGAAAATAGGTAGTCCAAGTTTTTATAATAGCAATTGTTTATTAGCATTGCTTCCAGATGCCCTTAGTATTGTCAGTGTGTAACTATTTTGCAGAGTTACTCTTAGTTTAGGGAATTGAGCTACCCTACTATAGTTGCTTGACTGCTTTGGAGTAATATTTGGATAGCTATGTTTGGAAAATTAATAAAAGGAGAGAAGTTTGTCAAATTGCCTGTAACGTGTAATTCTTTATGTTTAACCCTCTGTATCTTAGAGAATGTCCTTCCTATACACCTACCTGAAATAATTACATTTTGCAAACAGAGATGTTGGATATGCTAAGTGTGCTCTGTCTTGAGCATTCCCATAGAAATCCTTGAAGGTTGAAGTGAAAATGCCCTGAAATGCCTGAAATTCTACAGCAGAGTACTCCTAAATTTTTTAGGAATCTTTGGAAAAGTTTTCTTTACACAGTCACTTTTATAGCTGTAATACCCTCCTGGGGAACAATTCAGTCCTAAAAGATGAACAGATAAGTGCCTAACTGGAAAACATGTGGTTTAGTACATAATTCTTTTTTGGGCTTCTCACAACCAAGGTTTTAACACAAACTTGTGACAACAGAAAGTCATGTTTTCTCTATTCCCAGTTATCTGTATCCTTTTGGAGAGGCCCTGCTGTTCTCTGAACCTTGTATTTTTCACCAGGCCTAATAGTATTGTGTAGCAATGAGAGCCACTTTGCATGCACAGCTTTGTCCATGGTGTCATGCAGCTAAACAAAATATAATTTACTTCTTGCCATACATAGTAGAGATTGGTAGTAGTCTGGAAGTATTTATTCTCTTTGCCTTCATACCAATACATCTGGGGTCAACTGATCAGTTTTAAACTCAGAGTACCTTAGAAACTGGATAAATTGCTACAGTCGTGGTATCAATACTTTTCTTTATCCCAAAAATTTGATGGAGAATTTCCATAATGCCCACATAAATCTTCATGTGTATTCTCCAACATGAGAAAGGACTTTTTCCTACGTAAAGGAAAGTGATGCAACCTTTGTTCTTTCCTGTATATGAAAGTTATACAGCCTTTAATTTCAGAGTCCTTCAAAGTTGTCATTAGATGTAATTGTTTGGAAAGAGGTTGAGATGTTCCCTTTCTGCTAATTTAGGCCTGGCTTGTCATTAAAAAAAGTCTGTAACTGGTCACGAAGGGAATTCTGAGTCTGAACCAAGTGGTTCCACATTGCTGCATTCTTACACCATGCTGGAGTTGAGGAATGGTAGCATGATCACCACATATGTGACTTGATGCTAAGAAATCTAAATATGTTTGAGAAATGCAAATACATATTATCAGAACAGAACGACATTTTTACTTTTGAAGGCTTTTTGCTGTGGCTCTGCTGCTGGAGATTTTTTAAGTAAGCAATGATCATGCTGTTGTGAGCAAAGTCCACTGAGGTACTGTGCTAAATGAATAAAACCCAGTCACTATTCCAGCTTCTACCACTCAGCAGCGCAATATTAACCCAGAAGGGGAGTTAGCTGGATACTTATTTAATCACCAGGCTGGAAAAAAGTATTTAATTTTGAGGAAAACAGCAGATAGAGGCTATAAACTGAGTGCTGAACATGTACTCTTGAAAGACCATCCCTGTAACTAACTTTGTTACTGTGTCTTGTGAGAATGCTGGTTCTGTGTTAGCCAGGCTACAGAGATGCAGTGATTCAAATCAACAGCTTGCTCTAAGCTTGAAAATCACTGGGAAATGTGCTTTTCACAGTAAATTTTTCCAGTGTAATATCCTTGGTGATAGTAAATATGTCTCGCTGTGAAGGGAAATTTCAGCACATAAGATTGGATTGTTTTATGGAGTGAGAACAATGATTAATTTGGCTGAAATTTAATCAACCCTCTGTTAATGTTTACTTGTAAAGTTTTATTAGGTCATGTTAGAGTTACAATATTATCAGTGGCCATGCTCAGAGTCTTATTTCCAAGCTGTTTTCAATAGTAAATAACTGACCAAACCTGATTCTTCACCACTTTGCAGCTTGTGTTGTCATTTGCATCAGTAAGAAGGGGAGTGTGTAGTGTTGTCATTTCAATCTGGAATATTCTACAGATGTTTTCCTTATGATGCAGTGAAATAAATTATTGTACAAGGCATCAGGCAGGGCTCATTCCCACTTGGGCATTTCAGTCATGAGGCAGCATTTTCCCTTACTGTTGAAGCTGTTCTGGGTGGGGTTTTTTACTGAGAAATTCTGGAACTGTTAAACAGGAGATGACAAATGTCTATTTGCGATGGTCTCTTCAGAGATCATTCCTTTCAAATAAGAAGGAAAGGGGAAGTAGACAGCAGTCTCAGTCATCATCCTTCATGTATGTGGAGAAGAATCAAATCCATGTATTTCTGCAATTGACACTCTTGCAAAGGCCCATGCTTTGCATTGCTCTAAGCAGTGAAAGTGCTTTAGAGCATTTGCACAAGCATATCATTTATCCTTCCTCAGATCAAATTCCTGTGGCTGCAGATGGGAAGGAATTTTCCCTCATATTTTTCTGTATGTTAGTTACTTGTGTCCTGCAGGTGACGACTGAGGTTTTTATAGTACCATGTTAACCATAAGCTGCTCCTAAAGTGATCTTGCAGGCAATTAATAAACAGCTCTTTTAAAGTGTTATTAGTTTAGAAAACAACTCCTGACATCTTTGCCTTCACAAAAGATATGTGAGAAAGGACAGTGCTGGTGTATAGTACTGTAGTGCTCAACATTGGATATAATTTTTCAGTGTGAAGCAAGATTTTTTTTCCAAAGTACTGCCAAATAAATCTCACCTAGGGGAGTAGGAGCTGCAATGCATGACAATTTGTTTTCAGACTGTACCGTAACAACATCCTGCACTGAGCCAGACAAAAGTATACAAACTTAAGTAGAAGCGACTGAGCCAAAAAATAACTGTCATAATTATATACCAGGTAGTCAGATTAATAATGATAAAATATTTTTCCTCCCACAGTGCTGTTTAATAGCCAGCACCAGAACTTAATCTTTTCTTGCCTGTCACATGGCTTATGAGAGACCTTGGAGAAAAGTGTTTGGGTGGGTTTTTTTTCCCTTTATTTCGTTCAGGGCTTTTTGTCCAAAACACTGGCCCTAATTTTCATCATGATCAGGCTGTGCAAATAACTTTTGCAGTAAGTCTGGCTTTTCTAGCAGGAATGCTACATTGTCCATCCAGTTCCAGGAAGGTGGAAATACCCTTAATTTTATGTTCAGTTAAATACAGGATTTGCCTTTCTGTCTGAAGGTTTCCAAATAGTTTAGCTTGGAGAGTTTGCTTGTAGAAGAACTGATTCACATGTTTATTTTCTTCTCCCCAAAGTAATGACTACCCAACAAGACTTAACTATCCCTGCACTCTTTTCTATATGTCGTTTGTGTCCTCATCCAGAATTACGTCCACAGAGTATTCATTAGGCAAAATGTTACAGAATTTTTATTTTACAGCCTTTTAGCTTTTTTGCAACAGTATATAGGTTCTTTCATTAGTTTCATAGAGCATCTTTTTTTTTTCCTTAATTACCTGCAGTCCTACATTCAGTTCTGGGGCACCCAGTTCAAGAAAGACATGGACTTTGGAAGGAAGAGCCCTGAAAATGATCAGAGGCCTGTAACACCTTCCATATGAAGACAGGCTGAGAGGTTTGGGGTTGTTCAGCCTGGAGAAAAGAAAGCTCTGAGGAGACCTTATTGCAGCTTTTCAATATATAAAGGGGACTTTTAAAAAAGATGAGGAAGAACTTTTTACCAAAGCCTTTAGTGACAGGACAAGGGGCAATAGTTTTAAACTAAAAGAAAGTGGATAGAAACTGGATGTAAGAAAGACATTTTTTATGATGAGAGTGGTGAGAAACTGAAGGTGCAGGTTGCCCAGAGAAGTTGCAGATGCCCCATCCCTGGAAGTGTTCAAGGCCATGTTAGGTGGGGCTTTGAGCAAGCCGATCTAGTGAAAGATGTTCCTCCTCATAGTGAGGAAGTCAAACTGGAAGATCTTCAAATGTCCCGACCCACTGTTTCCTGCTCCTAATTATTCTTGGCTGGCATTGACCTCCTTCACTGCTTTTTATCTGGAGCACCAAATGCGGTGAGGTATTGATCATTGATCATATGTGTCCATGAGGATTATGATATAAATATAATTAGCTTTCTTAGAATGAAGGAAAGATACAGCACACATTTTGCAAAGATCTGTCTTTCTTGGTTTCTAATTTCTGTTGAATTTCTCATTCCTTTATGCCATACAGGTAATTTATTAAGAAAATTTTATATGGAAAAATATTTTGTGAAAGTAAATATTACCCATTTTTGAAGTAACAAAAACCCCAGAGAAACCCAAAGTTAACAGGAATTGTTTTGTGACTCTGGAAGGACATGCTCCAAGACTGCACTTACCTCCTTGGTACACTCCATGCTGGTTGCATATATTTATAAAAGACACTGATGAGTCATAGGTAAACATTTTTGATTACAAAGATTTTCTTCTTTTTCCCACAGACTTGCTGCTTTCAAACAGCTGCATCCCATTCCTGGGCTCAACAGAGGGGCTTGATTTTCGAACCCTGCTGCTAGATGAGGAAAGGGGCCGGCTACTAGTCGGGGCAAAGGACCACATCTTCCAGCTCAACTTGGTTGATGTAAACAAAAATGTAAAAAAGGTCAGTGCCTTTTCCATGGAGTTTGTCTCCTAAGTTAAATTTTGTTAAATTCTTTTTGTTTGTTTTGTTTTGTTTTGTGTTTTTATTTATTTATTTCTTCCCTGGATAACTGCAGATTCATTGTGCAATGCAATTTACCAAGATTTGATAATCTCACCACCCATAGTTATACAGATTTTCTTTATTCAATTGAGTTTCTTGTGCTGTATGATCTCCTTTGTGACTGATGACCTGCAAAAGATCAGCTATGTGGAAGAGCCCTGCAGTGCATGAAAACAACATCAAAATATCAGCAAACAGGAAAAATGCAGCTTAGAGTGTTCACTTTTCAACTCCCTCTGGCCATGGTTACCTCCCTCATTTAAAAGCATTTGGAAGGAAATAACTGAAGACAGCTCTTTCAGTGCTTCCTGGCATCACTGGGATTACTTTACTGTAATACTGAACAGAGCAGAGGCAGTTTGGATGGTTTAAATTATAGTAAAATGTAAGTGGCAATTTTAACATTTCTGTTAATATCTAGAATTACTAGTGATAGGAAAAGCTTCCACTGGGATCTGCTGTAGTCCCTTGCCTGTGCCCAGTGACAATGTGTTAACTCGAGATAATAAGATGACAATTTAGCCTTCAGTATTTCTAGCAGACATGGTGAACTGGTGCTTTTGTAAGCATAGTTGACTTCTACGAGTGAAAACCAGATGCTTGCACAGGAACACATGAAAACTGGTTTCCTGCTTCTCCCAGATATGAAGAAAATTTGAATTCTCAGCTGTGTTTGGTATTTTCTTTAGGCACCATAGGGGGGTTTTAAATTACTACGTTCTGCTGCCAGCTCTGAAGAGGTAACTGACCCTGAATTAATGCGATTGGAGGCAGGGGCTGAACAGGTGGAACAAGAGACTATTTTGCCCACATATTTGAGAGTAACACTTGCTGTCATTGTATAGAAGAGATACAGTACCAGGCTGAGTATCTTGTTCCTTATCTTGACTTCAGCAATGCTGCACATGCCAGTTTCTGTAAAACTCAGATTCTGAGTATTTCAGGAAATTTCTTCCTGGGATGCTTTATCAAGCGCTTACCTTGCTTCTGTCATCTCAGTAATTGACTCAAAATCCACCAGCCCCTCAGGATATTGCATTAATAACAGCACTACTCATTATAATTGTAAATTTCCAGGCTACAAATTGATTTTTGGTGTAGGCTTTCTGTAGAAAACAAATTTGGGTTGTGTGAAAAGCAGACTTCTGTTTCTGTGGGATTCTGCTTGCCTCCTGAGAGATGCTGAGTGCTGTCACCTCCCATTATGTTCAGTGAGGCTTTATGAGCCCAGACCTTGCTGGAGGTGGCAGCACCCTGTGTGAGCCACCCCTCAGTCCAAGCTGGTGACATTTTTCCTTTGGCCAAACCACCACTGATCATTATGGACCTTGTGCTTTCCAAGAAGAGCAGAGCACAGAAGGAGCCAGGAGAGCTAACATGCAATCAGGCAGTGCCATTTGGTATAGATGTTGTAGAGAAAAGACTCACTTTGTATTGGAAGGAAAATTTGCATTTCCTAAGATGAATAGAGAATGTATGCTTACATATCTGTGGTAACCAGAAAGGAGGGAATAAAATTCCTAACCACTTGCATATCTGAACTAAATATGTGTGCAGGTTCAAATACTTCTTTTAGTAGTAAACTAATAGTTTAACTATTCAGATAATATTTAACTTTTCAAAAAAAAAATACTGAGGCAAAGTATATTTAAATGGGTAGAACTGACTGAGAAGCCTTGCAGAGCATCCTTGTGTGCTGTTTTCCAAGCCCTCCATGGGCATTCAACACTTTTATAAACATATCTTGTGTAAATGCCCAGGTAACACAAGGCAATGTCACATGAGTGTTTCTCTTTAATTCCACCGTGCCTAGCTGGTAGAATCTTGCAGTGGAGGGAAGGGATGAGATGTAGGAAGTTGCGTGAGGAACTGTGTATAAATCTCAGTCACTGAGAAGGATGCTAAAGGATACTGTACAGTAGCAGTGAAGTGTCAGAAAGTAGCGTTTGCCGGTGCTGTGTTTAGACTGACCATGGTTTGGGTTGGTGCAGGGCCAGGCGGCTCGCTTCCAGGCTTCCCCAGTGTGAGGAAACCACACATGTTGGGACTACAAGGGTCTGAAGTGTGTCCTTTGTACTCCTCTGGAGTACGAGTCATCTGGAAAAAATAATCTGCTTACACACAGCCACTAAAACGAATAGAAATTGATTAGAATATTAAGTTTCTGCTTATAAATGATGTGTTTATTAATGATTTTGAGGAAGGAGTGTTAAAAGCAAGCTGAGGGGGCGGGAGAGGTATAACAACTTTGAGACTACAATGCAAGATTGTGCATAGTTTGGGGATTCCGTTCTTTAGAACAAAGCTGAACATGAACTTTAGAATGCTCTATGCTGGGTAGATTATTCTTATTTTAATAAAGCTCTCAATTTCAGATATTTGTTTTGTTAGGAGCTACTGATACCTCCAAAAGCCAAGTCAGGATCCCCAACAATTTATTCTCATATGTGGATGTAATTACTTGGCAAGATTATCTTTTAGAGTCTAATGTTCTATATTAAGACATTTCTGGCAAAGAAGCATCGAAAGGATTGTATCCTGCTCCCTTCTCTAATGTATACATATATATAATTTAATAACTTCCTTTTTAAAACCTATTAATTTACCTAAATTAGTTAATTTGACTTACATGTATTAAGTTATGGCTTTATTTCCTGGTGTATTTTTCCTGATGAAATAAATCAATAGTTCTGCTGGAGTCCCAATTTCTTAAATCATTGTAGTTTTTATTCAATTTATTGTGTAATAGGTTGAAAACTTCCTTAGCTGGCAGGTTGAAAAAAACCTGTCCGGTTTCCAGTGCTTGCAAACCTCATTATAAAACAACAGTAAGTACCACAGTGTAATAAGCAAGTCCTCCAGAATGGCAGGCGGATGCAGAAAGCTAAAGTGATTATAGTCAATAAATATATAAAGTTTAGCAACGGATAACCATCTTTCTGTAGCAGGGATGTATTTTCACTGAAGTTTTCCTGTACAGAAGCCTTTAGCTCCTATTGCAGGAATGGCATTATTAAGAGCCATAGTCTTTTTCTGAAAGATCCTGACATGCCTGACAAATTCTGCAAGCTACTTGCAAACTGGAAACACTGTGATTTCTTCCTATGACTAAAATAAAGATGGTCAGCAAAAGAAAGCAGTTCTACTGAAGGTCTCTATGCCATTACCACCAGAAGTGCAGTGTAAAACAAAGAGATGTTTAGTAGCATGAGAGGCTGGAAAGCTGGAGAAGAGATTCTATAGGAACACCAACCTCTGGGATCCTGCTGGAAACATTACTTTAGCACATCTAATTTTCTTGTGAGTTTGCTTAAAGCCTTTTCTGTTTTACTCCTTGAGCTAAATAAATACGAACTACAAAATGTTGTCAGCTGGGTAAACAGTGGGTAAATAGCTGCGAAGCAATGGTGCCCCTTTCTGTGGCTGTGCTAACAGTGCACGCGGGGTTACATGTCAGCGCGATTATCACGGTGTGATCCGCAGCACGACCCGCCCAGCTCCGCGGGAATAGGAATGCTATCAAGTCCTGACAAGCTTTTGAAAAGCTGCCAACCTGCAGGAGCTGTCAGTGCTAGAAGACACAGCCCCATGTGGGCCAAATAGATAAACATGTCAGATCCCCAATAGCAGCTTTGGAACAAGTTGTTTTCATCTGTTCCAGTGTGCACTGGCTCAGGGTCACAAATTATCATTGCTTAGAGCATCCTCAGTTTGTAGTTGCTACTGTTTTTCTGGCATGTGCAGCTGTCTTGTGACATCCTTGAATGCCCTCTTGTATTGACTATTATCTTTATTTCACAGGGAAAAATATACATATGCATAAATATGTATTTATCTGCTGGGTAAATGCTTATGAAATAGCTGCACATAATTTTTTTCTGGAACTCCAGTGCTTGCCAACAGTTGAAGTGGGCTTGTATTTCAGCACTGTTATCGTTATGCATTGTTTTCAGTGTGACCCACCCATCTCTGCAGGAAGGGGAACATATATGCAAATACATATGCATATTTATGTAAAATAGCACCCTCGAGATACAGGAGCAGAATTTTACATTCATTGCTCTGAGGAACTTTCTGTCAGTCTGTGTAAGCATGGTCTCAGTTAGGAATGAACCCAGTGGGAATTTAGCCAGTACTGAAGGGAACCTTTGGTTCTTGCCATCAGGCCTGAGCCTCAGGAATATGTACAGAGTCTGAGGTGTTTACTGCAGCCTTGAAACAGTAATACCAAGATTGGTCCTTCCTAAAAAGTATGAGCTGCTTATTCTATAACTCGAAGTTAGCTTCCTGCCTGTCAGCAAAACTGCAGTCAGTCTGAGAGTGAAGCTTTCTTAACCTGTCAGAAGAAAAAGTTTGCTAGGAAACATAATTGACGGCCAAAGAGTCATGTGGAAACCACTGGAGATATTTAAACTTATGAAAGTGGGACATGAGGACTGAGATAATCTAGGATAAACCCGGTGAAACTTCAGGTTAGGGACTTCCAGAGGCAGAGGTGATATCTTTGTGCTTGCTAGCCATTGGAGGGGTCTTACCACTGAGCTATTTACACTATAAAGTTGTTTGATAGACTTAAATTTAGGCACCTGTGTAGACAAAGTGAAAGCTTTTGAAAAGTGTTTACAGACACAAAACAACAGATGGAGCAAGACGTGAAGAAAGCAGTATGAGTCCAGCATGACAGCAGTCCTAGGTGGAAGAGAGTGTCTCTGTTATTTCCTTTTGCATTGTTACCATAAATTATGTTTCCGTAAACATCCGCTGTCATTTTTATATTTTGCCAGTGTGTTTAGCTATAAAGAATGGCCAGTATCCTGCTCTCTGAAAACATTTGCTCATATTGGTCATTGGCTTTTTCAAAGGTAGGATTTGTTTTTAGTCTGAAGTGATAAACATGTCAGGAGCAATGCCATTTACCCTAAAAATCCTGGTGTATGGTTTCCTTTTAGGGGAAACAGGCAGTAGTCAGAAGTTTGCTGTGGTTACACTGTGGAAAATGAAGTGTAGAAGCACTGAAGCCTTTCAAGATTTAATCCAGTGTAAATGAAATCAGCATATGGTCTATTTTCTTTAAGCTTTCACATGTGCTCATAACATACACATGAAAATGCACTTTTCAGAAAACCCTTGAGGCTGGAAGTATTGGCTGCTACTTAAGTTGGAGATCACAGTTCAAGAGGAGAACTGGGGCATGTGGAGATGTTGCTTTGTCCCAGACAGATGCAATATTAAATCCCATTTGGTTCTAATATGAGGTTTCACTCTAACAGCCACCTGCCAAATTTAAGCTACCAAAAGTTTGTGAATGCGTCATCCAAATACACAACTTTTATTTCCCTCTGACTTCCAGTGCATTTTACTCAGTTTGACAGCACCATGAAAATAAAGAATGCCATACACTGACACTGGTATTCCTGCTGTGTTGTAAATCACTTTGAAACAAGCCTCCTATTCTCTTTCCCCCTTCCTGTTATATCAAATTATATTTTTCAGAGATCCAATTTTCTGTTACTATGAAATAATTGGAGGTGGAAATTCTGGTCAGTTAATTTCCTGGATGTGTATTGCAGGTACACATAATAGTACCACAGGTGAAGGTCTGTGGCAGATACAAACAAGATTAAAGGATACATTCTTGGCTTTTAAAGATCTCTTAAGTATTTCTGAGAGTTAGCTGAACCTTGATGAAACTGCTGTAAAGAAAGCTAGATGAAAATCTCTAAAGACAGTCTGGTTAGTTTTCAAATACAGGGAGAAATTCAGATGAGGAACTTAGATGTATCAGCTTCCTTTGTTTGCTGATGGCTTTAAACTATTGAATTCCAGACTACAGCAATTACAGTGGGAGTCAGTTACAAGACCTGCTTGGGGTAACCTTCCTGTTAGGATTTGTATATGAGAAAAATCTGTCCAGTTCCCAAGCTGTGGACTTCCATACTGCACACATTAATGCAGCAGATGTGAGGTATTTAGAGAACAACTGGTATACGAATATGGTGTGCTAAAATCAGATCATTTTCTCATTAATTAGCGCAGTTGTTTAGAGCATGGTGCTAATAATGTCAAGGTCACGGGTTCAGTCCCTGTACAGGCCATTCATTTAAGAGTTGGACTCGATGATCCTTGTGGGTCCCTTCCAACTCAGAATATTCTGTGATTCTGTGATAATTGTAACACTCTTTGTTTTCCACAAAATAATACTGAGAATGCATTAAATTCTTTCCAGTGTTTTCTGGGAAATTCAGTAAATTTTTAGTGCTTGCAGTAATTTTCAGTGAAGTGACCTGAGGTCAGTATACAGCAGTGACAAATGTCCTAGTTCTCAGGATGCAATCCATGAACACCCACTCTTATGGCATTGGAGCATGACATTCATGATATTGTCGTATGCATCAGGGTGACATTCTTATTGGATCACTGTCGTAGCTTTGCTCAGTGCTCCTTGATCTTACTGTTTTTTCTTTGCTTTTAATTTCTGAGCTATGAATTATGAAGTTCTTCAGAAAATTGAGAAAAAAAAATTAAACAAGAAAGTCACATTATTGTCATTTTACTGGTGGGAAAATTGAGACCTGACTGTCACATATAGTAAGGCAATAACAAAACTAGGATTAGACTGTCTCCTGGTTTACTTCAGTCTGTTTGGATCATGTTGCCCTCTTTACTGTACTCGTTTTATGGTCCCATTGAGCTAAGTCATGAATCCTTTTTTTTTTTTTTTCACACAGGGGGGTAGTTTTTCATGGAGAAGAGTTTCTCAGGGGGAGTATATTGCATATGCCAACGTGACAAAGGGTTTACAACTCAATCTGGCTTTGTTCTTTGGAAACTGCAGTTGGGACACTTATATGGGGAATTTACCCATTCCAGTGAGCCTAAGCTTTTGAATTACAGTGTACATGCTTCACAAAGCCTTAATAAGACATTTTGATGGCCAGAAAGCTGTAATTTTATTGTATACCTTCCCTCAAGCATCAATGTGATGAATATCTAGTACACAGAATAAAACAAGGGAAGAAAGCTGGCCTTCTCTTGCTGCATCAAGCAGCTGTTTAAAATCAGTGTATTTTCATCTAAGTGCTTCTAGCACCTCTTACTCTTTTTAGATAGGAAGGGAGCAATCCCTTTTTTCACAGGCCCCAAATTCAGCGTGTGAGTGTTTTGAGACATGCTGATCAGCTGATGTCCTTCACTCCTGGTAGGGACACACCCTGCTGGTGCTCCATGCACCACTAATGAAGCACTTTGGGGTGTCCTGTACCAGAGGCTGCACTGATAGAAAAGTGCTGAGGCACGTGAACAGCATCAGGCACGGGAGAGGCTCCAGTGAAAGCCCCAGGGCTGCTGAACGCCGACAGCCTCAATGGCACACTCAAGTGCTTGCTGCTGGCATGAGCATAGCTATCTTGGGGACCTGAAACTGGAAGGAGTCATGTTGGTCAACTGGTCTCACTCCCTGCTATCAGCAGCAGCTACCTCATGGAGCAGTTATTCCTTTCATAACCCAGTCCAAAGCTGTTGTAAGTGGCCCTTTGGGATACTTCATGCAACTTCTTTAGGAATGTTGCTGTGGAAGAGATCCTTGTTACTCCGATGTTTCAGATATAGTTTTTGTTAAAATCTACAATCTATTATATGTGTTTATTTATTAGCAGTTTATACCCATTTCCTCTTGCTGTTTATAATTCTGGTCTTCAGAGCCCTTTGATTATTCCTGCATAATTTAACTTCATTTGTTTTAGTGATGAAGTTTTTAGCTTCCCAGCTTTGTGTCATCTGCAGGGATTGTTGGAGAGTTCTGGGTTTTTACCAAGGCTACTGAAGGGTACATGATATAGGATGAGCTCTGACTCTGTTTCTTGAGAAACTTCATGAGTAACTTTCTACCTCAAGTTCTGTACTTATCAGACCATTTTTTTTTTCGGACTAATGCCTGTTTTTGGCAGCTGAGCTAATCAGTTTCCACGTGACAATTTAATAAATGGAGCCCTGACAAAGAGCAGCTCTACCATCTTAATGTAATTCAGCTAGGTTATTAAAGAAAAGTACAATATTAGAGTGGGATAATGGCTGTTTACCGAGTTATATTGTCTTCTCTACCACACTCCATTTTCATTGGAAACTTATATAATTTCTTCCCTAACTAAAAACTTGTTTTGGAACCTTAAAAACAGATGAAGTAAGACCAGTGGGCTTTTAAATTGTTTAGATAGCTTGTGATCTTCCTCTTTTGTATTGTGACGATATATAGCATTTTCCACTCATTTTGTAAAGTCCTGCACCATCCTAGATTTCGCAGCCTAATTAGAAGTGATACTTGAAAAAACTGTACTTTCACACATTTTTTTTGTAATCAAATTTCACTGTTTTATTTTTGAGCATTCCTTCTCCTAAAGATTTATAGTCTTAAGTGTTAGCCTAGGAACAAAATCTGATAGAGAAAGACAGATACAGAAAAATGAGCAAAATACCAGTAGTATTGATTCATGGCAGATGGCAGCTGAAATTTGGCTCTTAATGGTGGATCCAGATATTATTTATATATATATATCTGTATATACACACACACACACACACATATATATACACACATACATATATATATAGTATCCATGTAGCAATTTATATGTACATAAATAATCTATAAAAAAAAATTACTTCCCTTTTTTTTCCTTTCTTATAGTAAAAATGCATATTTAGAGGAAGGGAAAACATTACTTTTAGAAATTTGCTGCTCCTGATCTGGAAAAGACCTTTGTGGTTTTAGATGTTTTGTTTTAATCAGAAATCAATTTCCAGCTACCCTTTAAAGTGATACCTTATCTGTCCTACACTTATGTACTGCTTCATTTCGTACTCCTGGGAGGTTTTCTTTCTCTCTGATAGAACAGAGCTTATTAACTTTCATTTATTAGGAGAATTTAATTTCTTTCCTGTTGCTAAATTTAAGAAAATATTTGAAGAATGATTTAAAAGTAATGGTAAGGTTGTTTTTTTTTCTTTTAATTGGGTGATAGAAGATAAAGTCTGGAAATCATGACAGTAGCTGACCTTTGGAATTTTGATACAGTTATTTTAAAAGGAAAATAAACTGAAGATTAAGAAAAGAAAAGAAAAGAATCCTATTCAAGTATATAGTTCACATATTCCAATTAGTTGCATTCTTGCCTTAAATTCAGTAACTCCACTTAGTTATTCTAAGATTTCTTCAGACATTTCAGATACAGATGCAACTATAAAGTATATGAAATATATAATTTGTACTGTTTGTAACACAAAATGATTGTAACTTTACAAGTCAATGTTGTTGTCACCTTTAATGTATAGGGCCTGGTTATCTGGGGGATTTTTTCCATTCCTTGAGGTTTTTTACTTACTGAGGAATTAGGGAAAAAAAGAGAATTTGTTAATAAGATGTTACCATTGTGAATAAAGCATGTAAATAGGGAAAAAAAAATGAAAAAAATTACCAATTTCAAAGCTTCAAACCATTTACAAGCTCAATGATTTTAAATCTAAAAGAAAGTACAGGAGCATCCAGTCTTACTTTTTTGGCATATTGTGAAACTAAGTAACTCATTGGAAAAAAATATAATAGTAAAATTTAATTTCACCCCCTACAGAAAAGTCAATACAGATGTATAACGTTACTTGTGTCAGTGTTTGAGGGAACCAGACCTGTGGCACTGTTACACAGCATGTCCTGTAATAAAAAATGAAGTTCATGCTTTTTTGCTCAGAACATCAACTCATTATTTATTATGCAATTTTCTTGATCTATTACAATTTAGAACTGTCAGTTTCTGGGAACCTCTCATTTCTCATATGGAAAGCAAATAAATATCACTTTTACTCCCCCATATATAATTGCAAATTGATTTTCAAGTTGGATCACTTAGCTTCACTTTTCATTGTCTAATGTGGCCTTATATAATGCTAAATACTGAGGCTGTTGAGTAACTGGGGAGTAAAACAATTGATTTTTTAAATGATAATTGTCTGTGGTCAATTATCATAGAAATGGGGGTGTGTGTATTTCAGCCTTGTAGGACAAACACTAATTCCCATGAAGGAATCTGTAGAAGAATCGAGGGTAAGTCGAGTCCATTAACACATCTGATGCCTTGAAGCAGATGTCTCTGTTTTTAACTCCTCCAGTTCTTCTGTGTAGTTTGCAAGGAGAGCTGGGCATTTTCAAAAGCCTACAAAGGGACATCTTGTCTACCTCATTGGATAACTAAACTTTGGCCAAAAATACCCCAAACCCCTTGAAGACCTCTAGGCTTTCCTGTAACTGATTCAGGGATCTTGGGCAGAATTGGGCATAAAGTTTATGTACAAGGGAACTGAGGATCAGATCTCAGCTCAGACAAATCTCCATGGCCAGATGTGTTTGGAGATCCGTGAGCTTACATTCCTCTATCTGTTCCTTTTCATCAGCTTTTCATCACAGGTAGCTTTTCATCAGCCTTTCTTCTTAAACTTACCTGTGTTGCAGTGGAGACTCATCCCCCTCTGCCCAGGCAGAGACCAGACTGGACCTACCTTCAGCTCTTCATGATGTTCCCAGTACTTTCCTCTGTGCTTCCTGGCACTGTGCTCTGTGCCATCCACACACCCCTGGCATGGCTGATTTCAGATTGCATTTTCATACCTGGGTGCTATGACCAGATCATTCGGAGAAGATGGTCTGGAAAAGCAAATTTGTGCTCCAGTGCTGCAATGCTGTTACACTGTCTTATCTCTGACTCCATGTAAATGGTGTTGCAGAGGGTTAAGGTTTAAGTAACTTAAACTACATTATCTCTACTAAGAGGTTTTTATCAGAAAGGTAACTAAATTCACTTGAGAGGAAATAAATTTCCTTGCAGAAATCCAATACATCCATTTTCACTGGGAAGGAAAGAGAAAGAAGTAAAATCCAGACTCTTTCCAGATTGAGAGAAACAGTGACTGTAGGTTTTGTATAAAGGTACTTGACACAGACCATTTGCTTTTTGCTTTCCTTACCCATGTGGGACTGAGCCTGTGTACGTCAGGCCACATCCTGCAAGGTGCCAGCAGCTGGGTGAAGGGGAATATGATAGCAGTCAACTCCTCTTGCATTCCATTGAGTTGTGCATCCTTCCTTGATGATGTTTTTATTTCTGATCCATATTATAATCATTCTTCATTCCTATACATTTGCTCTTTAAGATTTTGTAAAGCATGATTGGAGACTACTCTAAAGCATTTGTGACTACTAATGACCTGCTGACTGGTGCCTGGCATTTGAGGCAATTTACTAATCAATATTTGCGTAAAAATTAGTGTGATTTGTGGTGTTTTTATTATTAGTCATGAGAAATAACAATTGTTTTTTCTTGTCAAAATTAGAAGCACAAAATATCCATATTTAACACAGTGATTCTAGAAGAATTTGTATTCAGCTTCTATTTTAAATTTAATAGAATCAAACATGTACTCAATCAAATCCAGTTTTGACTGCTTAATTGAAATCAGTGAGGCAGAACCTGAACTGTTGTTCATTGACATTTCTTCACTAACATAATTTGGATTACAGTAACTGATAGTATTTTGTCATCTCTATTCATCTACATCAAAACCTATTTTATAGAATTCTGCGGGGCAGAGTAAAAAAGAAACAGTATCAATATATACTGGCAATTATCTAAGGTCCACAATTCTACTCTAAACTTCTGTGTCATTTTCTCAGTAAACTCAGTTAATGTTGATGGGTAATGTTTTTAAACCATGCACTGTTGATTTCTGTTCTGCAAATTTCCCTTAAGCTGTCCTTAGTTTTTTGAACCTAGTTCTTTTTATTTGAAAATTGGCAGAAAGAGCTAAGCATTTTTTTATAAAAGTTATGCCAAGTCCACTAGACCGAATTCTTCACAAATGTAATTTGCCTGGCTTTGCAATCAGTTTAGTTTCCAGATGATTTGGCTCATCATAACTTCGAGAGAAACACATAATGGTGACAAGGTGCCCTGGCCAGATTAACTGAATGCTTTTTAAAAGTACATGTAGCCAATGAAGAAATAAACAAGGATCAGTGGGGTTGATTTAAAGCCTCTTAACTTTTTTGTAATGGAATCTTGCATTTGAAGTCATGTTCATTTCAATTTACATGCAAGGTCCTTCAACATGCATAAATCTGTTTTAACTGTTTATTCATGGAATAATTAATCTACAGTCACAGGACAGTTTATTATCTTCGTAATCTTTATCTTATTCTATGTTACAGATTTACTGGCCTGCAGCAAAAGAAAAGGTAGAATTATGCAAATTAGCTGGGAAAGATGCCCATGTAAGTATGATGTATGTTTTTTATTATTGCTGAGAATTATGAATATCTGTGTATTTTTTATTAAATGCAAAAAAAGCTTTAGTAAACTCCTGTTGTGCACTTCTTCTGAACTAATGTCCCAAGTGTTTTTTCTTAATTAAAAAACAAAGTTACATTTCTATTGTTTTTTAAATATTAGTACTTGAAAAAATTCAATATTGCGGGCAGCAAGCATGCTAGGTTGTTCTTTTATGTAGTAAATGCAGCTGAGAGATGAATGGACTTTGCTCAAAATTGTATACCAGGCAATACTTCCCTGAAATCCTCTTTTCTCACATTAAAATGCTTCTTTTTTTCTTGGGTGTATCCTGAATGTAACTTCATTATAATTCATTATAGAAACAGTAGTAGAGCAGTGTACAAATCAACTTAATTTGCAGACAGCTGTAGTTAGGGTTAAAAGAAAATCTCAGACTCAATGGCGTTTCCCAGAAACCACAAATCTTTAGGAAGTATATTTAAGGTACATACATGCATACAATACAACTTTTATATGTTTTGTGTAGCACAGATTACATCATGCGTCTAGAGCCCACTATAAATGTAAACATTTCCTGGCTGTAAAATAAAATTTATTCCTTTTCTCTCCAAAAAAATCTCCTGATTTCTATCCAGCATGTTGGTTACCAAGGTAGATTCCAGCTCAAAATGCTCCCAGCTCTCTGCCTGAAGAATTTCAGCTTTTTATTCTAACTTATTGCTACCCTTACCTTTACAGCAGTCAGAACCTAAACACCACCTTTGGTGAGCATTGGGAATATTCTGATCCTGGTATATATGGAAGATTGGTGCTGATCTATTTCTACACTAAGAGAAAAAGGAGAGGGTCCTGAGAGGGGAATATTTGTTTGGACTCTCACTTAGATGTAGGGTGATGGCTTGAACGTATGAACAGATCCTGTGTATTCCCTCTGAAGTACTTGTTATGTGTTTCTGTATTAATTTCATTTTGGGGAAGGCTACATCAAGGCTTTCAGCCCAGCCCATGTGTCATCCTTGCAGCTGCCTGTGCTGCTTACCAGCATGGACCAAGTCCAGCTAGAGCCAGGACATCCCACTGGACTCAGAAATGACCAAATAAAAGTGACCAATTAGATGTGGTTGGTGCAGAGAAAGTTCTCTCATATACAAAGCATACCCTTGGAAGTGAGTTGAAGCCTTTCAGCCCACCACAGTTACTTTACTCATGTAATCTTTGGTGTTAAAGCACGTGCAGCACCCTGAGCTGGGAGCAAAGGCAGGAGGACTGGTAGCCAGACAAACCCAGTGGCTCTGAGACCTCTGCCCAATTGTTGACAGGTGTTGTTTGCCATGATACAGGCTGAACAGATACCCTCCAAACCGTGCTGTGAGCACACAGCTTCTCGTGGCTGTAAGCATTACAGCAGAATTAGGTTTGCAAGTCTGATTGATGAACTGCCTCGTAGATAACCACTGTCAAATTGTAGTTGTCACAGCTTTGAACTACTTTGTAAACAGTCTCTGCTACGGTAGTTTTGAGTTTAAATACACCAGTGCTATGGCTGTAACTTAGTAGAATGTATAATGTGAAAGAAGAATAAACATGAAAAGTAACCTTTATCTTTCTTTTCCCAACAGACAGAATGTGCCAATTTTATCCGAGTTCTTCAGCCGTACAACCGGACCCATGTTTATGTCTGTGGCACAGGAGCATTTCACCCTCTCTGTGGATACATTGAACTTGGAACTCACAAAGAGGTAATTTAACTTTCTCACTAGTCTGACATGTCAAGGAATAGCCCTCATCTTGTTTAGCATTCATCAGAGATTGGAAAATACTATGTGAGTGTGTAAAAAATGACCTGACAGCAGCTTGCATAAATAGCAGGGTAAATGGTGGATTCTGCGGGTCAGACAGGAACTCTTGTTCTCACATTTGGTATGTGCATATCGCTTTTGAACAAAGCACTTTCCTCAGGCTTAATACACAAAGTTCTTCAGAATGACACTTCCATGTGATTAACTAAGTGAAGAGAACATCTAACCCAGATGTTTTCCTTTCTAGGAAGTCATTTCTGCACATACTTTCCTTACACACATACATTCAGCGTTCAAGATGGAACTTGTACTTCTATCTTTTAATGTACTTATACCCTTGGTCCACAGAGGGTTTCCTATGCCTTGTGCATGAGAGTAATAAACACTTTGAAAAGGGTCCCCGAGCCTGAGTCCTGGGACAGCATCTCAGGACTTTGCAGTGTGTTGCAGTCTGGTCACTAAGGAGGTGTTGGGTGTCCTCCATCACAAGTGGCATATATTCCTGAGCTGAAGTTAGCGGCTGGTTGGTCTTCATTTACTGGTGACAAAGAAATCTCTATCCTAAGTGGTAAATGTTTGAGACCTAACCCCCACAACAGAAGAATTTTGGTGTTGTGTCAAGCAGCCACTTAGTACACAAGTCTCTTTTTAACTCCTATATGTATCACACCTTGGCTATATTTATCCCACTGGCACTGTTCTCAGACAGTGCTGAGATGTGACCTGTCTGGCTGCTTGCCTGTGGTGCAGGCTTCCTATGCTGCTACAGAAATAGCTTTCTGTTTTCTTCAGGGCTTGGTGAAATTCTAGAATATAGGAAATGAGGTTTAAAGTTAATAGCTGCAATAACCTGAAACAGAATAATAGAATTATAGAATGGTTTGGGTTGGAAGGGCCCTTAAAGATTATCTAGTTTCAACTCTCCTACCATGGGCAGGGATGCCTTCCACTAGACCAGGCTGCTCCAAGCCCCATCTAGCCTGGCCTTGAACACTTCCAGGGATGGGGCATCCACAACTTCCCTAGGCAACATGTGCTGGGGCCTCACCACCTTCAAAGGAAGCAATTTTCTTCCTGCTATTGTATCTAAACCTACCATATTTCATTAAAAGCCATTCCCCCTTGTTCTATCACTGATATATGGAATCAAGGGAAGATCCTCGTGGAAAAAAAGAAAAGTGATTAAGCTTGCCCCATCATTATGTACCCCACAATCTGTGGGTTGGATGACCAGCCGAGAGGGGCTGCCTATGCAACAGAAAACTGAAGCAGTGAGAAATCTAAGCGGTGGTGTTCTTTCCATAATAAATCATTAATGGTCCTGTTGTTGTCTGGTATATGCTGTATAATTTGGCTTACAATGAAATAATTCTGTAGACTTCTTTGCTTTGCTACTTTAAATATTCCAGTTGAAGCAACTGAAATTTTAGATCCCTTGTATCATGCTGGTTTCTTAGCTGAATGATCAAATACACAGCTGAATGGAACAGAACAGCTCTCAGCAAGAGTGTAAGAAAGGCTCTGGTTTACCTCTGGCTCATTAGCAAGATTCCTTATTCACTCTACCATTGCCCTACTTCATTTCAACTACTTCGTTTGTGAAGGTTCTTTTCACCAGACCTTATGAAATTATGGATTTGGTCTGACTGTTCAGCCCGGCAGCCAGTCTAGACAAGGGGTCTGTCTCAGTTAGACATGACCAATTACCTTAGAGAGGAAATGGAAGAAGAATCCTGGTATCCTATTTCCTAATCCCCTCCCTGTCTCCCGGTCCTGCCTCTCCCACATTCCTCCTGGTTGCTCAGCTGCAGTGGTAGGTTGGACAGTGTTCAGCATTGCTCCTGCCTCTTCTGACAGAGAAGCTCTTCTACAGCCTCCAACTGAGTTATCAGCCTTGAATGGCATTAGGCATATTTTCCCTTTCCTTCTTCGAGCCCCAAACACCCTTCAGCCACCGTCCTTCCACCACCTCTCTAGATAAATGTGACAAGGCAGGAGGGTGCTGAGGATAGGCCCAGTGATGTGAATTTGACAGGCAGTTGAAAATGTCTCCTTGTAGGAACTGAAGCCGGGAGTCCTACAGGATAAGTCAAAGCACTTTTAGTGCAGATCCATTCTCTTAGTATTTTTTCTTTCTTCCCTCCCTCCCCTTTTTATATTTTTTTTTAAATTTAAATCTCTGGGTTATAAGAACAGATAATGAATGTCTGGTAATTAGCAACCTGTGCAGGAAGCTGTGGGATGCTTGGGAGAGGCAGGCCCTGAGATAGCCTCACAGAGGCTGTGAAACCAGGCAGTGCTCTGCTGACCTTTGAAAGCTGCTGGTAGATCTGCACAGTGCTCTCCTGGCCATTGCCAGTGCTGTGAAAACAGAGAGGAAAACAGTGTGGATCAGGTGATTCAAAACCACAGCAGACACTGCTTTTGAAGCAGTACAAATCCCCAACGGGATCACACAATTAAAGGGGATTAAAGTCCTTGTCTTGTTATTGCTCGAGTCACTGCCAAAACTACTCTTGGCTGGTGAAGAAGAGGCTTGGCCTGGTTGGTGCTGTTAGCCACAGCTCTCCAAGGGATGCTCTTTTCTTTGAAAGCTTTGCCCGAAGTGAAAGCAGGAGGTTAATTCTGTGTGATTGCCTGGTAGTGTCCATTAGTTTGTCTGGGTGAAGTCTGAAATACTTGATGTTGATCTATAACTCCCTTGGTCCCCTGAGTACTGCTGGGCTTGCAGACAGCCTCTTCACATGTGATAAGGCAAGGGTTCCCTGAGCAGCTCAGGGTTGCACATCCTAGAACTAAGGACAATGAGACACCAGCGTAGCATTGTCAAAAAAAAAAAAAAAAGCCTAATTTTCAGTTTAGTTTTGTCTTTGCTCTGCTCTCTGTAGTAGCCTGAGAATTTGGTTTGCTTGATATTCCACAGGTTTGGTAAGGTAACAAGAGTTTTTTGCTGATTAAATTCTGCTTTGTATGAGCTAGGACTGCTGGAGGAAATTGAATGAATTTATGTTCACAGATTGAAATTGATTTTTCTTTTCTCTTAAGGAGCTTTATTATTCAGTATGCTGGGCTTTTCTCTTCTGAACCTAGAGAGTTTAGGAGGCACCTCAATAACGTAGAAAGGTTTGGTCATTTATAATCTGATGTGCATTAAGGATGAATTGAATTAACGTGTTGTGAAGTCTAATCCTGTGTGGCCATCTTTGGACATACATGCTTGTCATTTGTACTCCCCAGGCCTTCTTCAAGTCAGAGATATGGAAACAAGTAATTAAAATCACTTCACCTATTTTCAGTTGTTTAAATCATGGAGGTGTTTTGATTTTTTTTAAAACTAGCTTCTAAAGTTTTTTCTCTACAATAAATCCACATTGATTGGATTTCTGAGTACTAGTGGGATTTTAAATATCACTGTAGGTAGGAAAGCATGTTAAAGGAAAATACGTTAAAAGCAGTTCTCTAGGCAATCTCCCTTCTCTTAATGGCAGGACAATTCTGAAGATCAAGTCTCTATACCTGCAGAGAGTTCACTTTACTCCTCTGAGCTATCAATTTGCCTTCAGCAGGACTCACTATGGATTTCAGGTTAAGTGTGCTTTCAGGAAACCATTGAAAGGGGCAAGTAAAAGAACCATTGTTGGCAATTCAAAACTACAATAAAGCTTCAAATGGATGCTTGCAGGAATCGAGGCGTTGGTTGCCCACTGAAAACATCGGGAATAATTCTAAAATAATTTATTCTATTTATCTTCCTCTATGCCCTTGTTCTGCAGCCCAGGAATTAATCACACTGTATTTGGAAACCACAAGGAAGAATCTATTCTGAT
This sequence comes from Pachycephala philippinensis, assembly GCA_013397055.1. NCBI lineage: Eukaryota > Metazoa > Chordata > Aves > Passeriformes > Pachycephala > Pachycephala philippinensis. Next base: position 22,814 of record VWZT01000867.1, read on the forward strand.
ATCTCTTGTATCATTAGCTTTGTTAAAAATAATAAGAGAGAGCATATGCTGCTTTCATTTTAAAAGAGTCTGAACTGTGTCTGCTGTGAACATTATTCAGCAGTCCCTGGAGAAATTTCAGAGTCAGCCAGAATCCCTTCAGGGTCTCCTGTTGCAACACAGTCTATCAGCACTTTCCCAAAGAGAAGCCAGCGCCTTTTAAGTACAATCCAGCTTTTAATTGGAGTAGAAATGAACAATGCATCTCCTTTTTTCTGAAAATAATTGTATTTTTTTAAGATTTGTGTTCCACTATAGAGTGACCAGTATACAGTAAAACACTGAGTGAGACAATCCAGATATAAAACAGACACAGACTGTAAACATCAATGCTGAGGTGACAGCTGCACAATCTAACACACCTTTACTTTGTACATTAGCAGAACAGGCTGTCTAAGTGAGTTTTTCTCTGTGGCCGCACCAGGATAATGAATTTGTGTTTATTCTCAGGAAATGGTATTCCGTTTGGATACCCAGAACCTGGAGTCCGGCAGGTTGAAATGCCCGTTCGATCCCCAGCAGCCGTTTGCTTCAGTCATGGCAGGTAAGGAGCCATCAGAGCCAGGTGCTTCCCTCGGACCTGTGATGGCTCGGGATGTGAGCCGAGGGCTCAGCAGATGTCCTCTGGCACCAGTCGTGTTTCCAGTGCTGGTTTGTGCTCTCAGAGCTGGGGAAGCCTTCAGGCTGCAGACACCAGAGAGCTGGAAGGGCAGCAGTGCAAACAGAGGCATTAGGACGGCTGTAAAGCCTCCGTCAGCCGGACAGGAAGGCAGTTTCACGCTCACCCAGTCATTGCTCCTTTAAGAGGACAACAAAAAAACCCACATGGACAGAGAGTGTTTGAAGCCCTTGTGGGCCTCTTTCTGCAATTATCAATATGTTCTGCCCTTTGAAGTCTGCTGACATGCACTATTTCCATAAATACATTTCTGAGGTTTCTATTTACTCGAGTAGCCACTTCTGAAGCTGGGAGCCAAGGAACAAGATAGTGCACTCTGCCTGCTGCGTGCATCACAGCACTGTGTGGTCTGACATTTGGGGCCGAGGAATGTCAGCTTGACCTCTGGATTTCAAATCACTCTAAGAGCTACTTTTGTCATGGTTTGGTTCATAGCTTTGGACAATTTTCATTTAACTTGTCCGTCAAGCATATGCATACAAGATAAGAGTGAAGCACCATGACGTTTTCATTTGCAGCCAAAGAGCAGTGGTGACAATGCTTTGAAGTATCGGTCACTTGGTGTTATAAAAAGAATATGACTAATGTTCAGTCTTTATTCTCAGATAATAAGATAGATGATTTGTGATTCTGACCCTACAGATGGGGCAGGACTTCCTTTATTAAAAACAATAGATTAAAGCCTGTGCTTATTCTTTTCAGAGACCCCTAGTACTCTTTAATGACCGTGAAGTCTATTTTTAAAATGGGGTTCCAGAAACTTTAACTTTTTTTTTTTACTTTTTTTTTAATGCAAGCAATAGAACTCTGTGATTTATTACAGCATTGCCTAATTTCAGTAGCACTCTAGTGCTTTGACCGTTCTATTAAATCTTGTGAAATGAAGAAGCTGCTTCATTTTAGCTGCCTAAGACATGAACTTTTCTACATAACAATTTTTGTGCTAGATAAAATTAATGGTCAGAGTATTCTAGTATCCTTTTTTGACTGTGCCTGGTGTCAAGTGCTTCACAATAATGTACAAGGAGCACTGTAAAGAGTTACAGGCCTGACCAGAGAATGTGTTTCTGGTCTATCGTTGGATGCTTACCTTATTCCCAAATGAACTAGGAGAGCAGTATAGTTCATGTGTAAGATGCTTCCCTGTAGCTCAGGTGAGATCATTTCCCATCTCTGTCACTGATGAGCAGAGTAACCTTGGCGTATCACTTCTCTCTGTCTACTTTTATTTATCTGCCAAATGGCAATAAAGTTTACTTGTATCTTCAATTTGTATTCAGTTATACATTTATGAGCTAAGTAATATCTAACTATATTTTCCCTCATATATATAAGTTAATGCAACTGAATAATTTTCATTCTTTGTAGAAATAGGTAAATTGAGTAGTACATGACATATCACTTCAAGTAAATCCCACAGATAAATTTGAAAAACTAGTCTTTTTGACTGAAAAATCACCTGCTGATCATCCATCCTCTATTACAAATTACCACTCACCAAAACTGTTCAGGACATAACAGGAACTTGGAATGAGAGATACCAAATGCTGAGAGAGGTGCTGAAAATGCCTTGTCAGCAGAGCCTAAGCAAGGATGGAGAATTTCTGTTGGCCCTTCAGATGTATCGATCACGGAGTGCCTGTCAGTTAGCAAACACCAATTACCCTGCCCATTCCTCAATATGACAAATACCTTTCAGAGTGCACTATTGTTTCTTTACAAAGGCAACATGCTGCCTGAAAGATGTGCTTTCCACAACTGTCATGGAAATAATACAGAAGTAACAATAATAATGAGGTAAAAAGAAAGATGATAGATCTTTTTTGGACAAATGAAGTGCTTGTGGATCATGGGCTGTGGGTTGGTTTGTTGATTTTTTTCTCCCCTTGATCTTACTTTTTTAAGTGCATTTACATCTTTCGCAAATGAAAGCACAAACATCAGTGTTGAATGGTATTTATTCAGCATTCACTCTCAACAAAGGCTTCTCTCTAAAAAATCTTGTGAAATGCTTCAAGCCAGGAGTATCAGAAAACCTGGAGAAGGAGCTTTTGGAAGGGGATTTTTATGTATCATATAGCTTTTTATAAGATTATTATTTATGAACATGAACATTTTTGTTTTTATGAACTCTAGGGATTTATTTCTGCAAGTCATTAAACAAAAAAAAAGGGTCTTCCAACCAATAAAGCTATCTGGTTATTTTACAGAAAAAAAGGAGTATTTTAAAATGCACTATGTGGTAAAAAAAAAAGTTCACAATGATACTGTTTCTTTGCTTCTTTTTGAAAAGTACTGAGATCTGAAGGGAAACAGAAAATATTATGCGTTTCTTCGCGTTTTCATTGCCCACGAAAGTGGCAGAAGAGCAAATAGTGACTGCAATTGCAGCAAGCTCACGGCACTGTGTTATAGATGTAGTGTCCTTGTGAGGCAAATTCTGGCTGCCTTATTCAAGCAAGATGAGTCATTTATTTTAGTGAGACCACTCAGTGTTAAAATGATGACGATTTGTGTCTGTAGCCATATTCCTGCCATTAATACAAATTCCCTGAATTTGTGCCTGAATTCCTCTTCTTGGATTAAGTGTTGGATGGAGATCCTTGCACCAGGAATGGGCCAAGCTGCAGCATTCCAGTGGGGAAGCATCCATCCCGTTTTTCTAGCTCAGGAGCAGCAAAGCCACTGGGGCCGTGGCAATCCTGGGGCACAAGAGGTGGCTGGAGTGGAGAGGTGGCCATGTCCTCACCATGGCTCCCAGGTGCATGGTCTATTCAGATTAAATAGACCTTTATACCCTTAGGAGCCCAGTACCCATTAAAGCCTGGAAAATTTACTTTTCTGAGTGCCTAAAAGATCTGAAAATTAGGCCTTGACTATGCTATTTCTCAGACATATAATTACAAATATCACTCTCATTTAAGTGTAAGTAAATTCACAGAACCAAAAAAACCCATTAAAATGTGACCCAATAATGTTTTAAAGCATTAAATTAGTTCATAGACCAATTAAACACAGGTGTTGTTCACCCAACAAAATGTAAATAGTTCTAATTTTTTTTTTGCCACAGCTGTAGGAAACCTATTTCTTTTTCATTTGCAGATGAGTATCTTTATGCTGGAACAGCTTCTGATTTCCTTGGCAAAGACACTGCTCTGACACGTTCTCTGGGCCCTTCTCACGACCACCATTACATCAGAACTGACATTTCTGAACATTACTGGCTTACTGGTAAGATCCCAAACATATGCTGTTGTCATTTGCATTGTCCCTGCCTCTCTGAAGTTAATAGCTCCTTTCTTACATAAATACGTGTTCAGTAACTATAAATATAGATATTGTATCATGGAGCCTTTGGATTACGTAGGCTTTTTTTAAAAAGCTCAGTGGAACAGAAATGCACTTGAGAAAAGTCACAGAGGTGAAAGTGCTAATTAAGGGAAGAGTAGGGGCATAAGACCTAGTCATAGTTTCTGTCTTTGATCTATATATCTGTGTATAATCCTACAATTGCAATAATATCATGACTTAAGTGCTTCTATATCCAGTCTTGTTGGAATTTTTTTTTTTAACTGTTTTTTCCAATCACTTGTTAGAAGCTGTTCCATACAGCATATTGAAACGACAGACTAGAAATTCCACATATTTTGGTAGGAGGCCTTTTTTTCTTTTCTTTTCCCTTTTTTAGGGGGAAAAATACCCTTTGTTGATGTGAGGATCATTTTAAAACCACTAAGGGCACACTAAAATAGCTTCCCAAGCAAAACACTGCTTTTTCTTGCGCGTTAAAAAACATTGTGAGCTAGTAAACCCTCTAAAAAACTGGCTGCATTTGCACCCAGCCAGTCTCAAACCACACACAGAGTAACATGGAAAACTTCACTCATAAGCTAACCCTGCTCAATTAAAGCATCCCCCTTTTAGCTGTCAACTGTCTTTAAAGATGTGGCTACACTGGCCCTGGCTCAGGATGCCTGTGTAACTATTATGGGTGCAGTGTAAAGCCAGGGCCTGCTGACCACAGGGTTAAGTTGTCTTCCCAGCAGACAACTTCTAAAAAGGATAATTTTGCCTCTTAACTCTTTGAGACCTCAGCAAGAGGAAATGTTCTTTTTTTTTTTCCCTAATACATTTTCCCTACCCCTTCTCTTCCTTCTTCTGTATTGTTGCCTTAAATTTGCATCTAGATCTGACTCCATAACCCCAGGATTTCTGCTATGAGATGAGGAGAAAAAGGAAAAGCCACTTAAAAGTCATTTTTACCTTTCCAGATAGGTGATAGAAGAATCTCACATCTGACTCTGCTGACCTATCCCACTTTCATTTCCTGTGCTCAAAATCTTTCTTGTCCCACCTCTCCTATCTCCTCTCTCTCATTTCCACACACCCCTTGTGCCCTGCAGACCAGAACTGGATTGTGATATGGACCAGAATGGGTCCTTCCAGCATTCAGTTCTTTAAATCTAATTATCCATGCAACTGCATATCCAGTTTTATCACTGGTGGCCTGCAGATGCTCAGCATGGAAAGGTGGCTGGGTAGCTGCTTTCCTTAGGGATGCAATAATAAGCTAAAAAGAAAGATTTACTGTGGTTTGGCCCCGAGGAGCATCTGGTGTTACCATTAGTATAGATCCACCTTGATGAGCATTACAGGGTTCAGTTCCCAGTCCAAAAGAACTTGTAGCTTAAAAATCCAGTTCCAAACATTTCTTTCTCTTATTATTGTTTCTTCATGAGCAGTTCGAGGCAAGGGAACAGTACAAGAAAACAGAATAAACTGTAGGTTTGAGAAGTGTTTAGATGTTTTAGCTTGGAGACTGGGTGGGGGGTGTCTGCCTTTCTCTTTTAGATTGATTCATGATTTATTCTGTTTTCACTTAAAGCGTCTGTATTTGAGAAAGTTTTCTAAGGAGAACAGTATATTAATATGTCTGGGTCTGAAAAACAGCTTTAGTGTGCTAGACTGTGAGGTGAAAATTGCCCCACACTATATAAACACTGAAGACCCCATATATTCTTCAGGTTTACCTTGTTTCCAGCCATATAAAACCCTACAGCCACAATTCTGTCTAAGACTTCACAAACACAATCCATTCAGTGTTATACTAAGAGGCATAGACATAAACTAGGTGCTTTCAATATTTTGAAACAGTCCTTTTAAGGTTGGAGAAAATTTTAAGTGCAGTTTCAAATGACGGCATCATTTCTGCAATAAGCCATAGGGCGGCCAATATTTTTCTAGTTTATTGTGAAATGTTACCAATTACATACTTCTGTGCTTTCAGCCGATATTGGTATAAAGAAAATATTTACTTGATTTCAAGTTTAAAACTCCCATCTCATCTAAATCCCCTCTTCCCTAAATCTACCACCCATTCATTAAGCATGTGTTAGACCTCCGAGAAAATTTGTACATGCTTGAATAATTGTACCATTGGAAATAAATTATTACCATGCATGACTCATGTTTTATTTAGGATAAGCATAAAATGTACAGCTTGTTTTCTTCCAGAGGGCCAAGGAAGTTTTGCTATAATGCACCTCAATATTTTTAAAGTTTATACTTACTCTGTTTCTGGAAACAGAATTATCCTTCCCTGAGGGAAGGGAGGTAAAGACAAAGCATGAGGGAAAAATGCGTGGGATACCTTCCAGTTCCTTGCAGGGCATCTCTATCTTGACTAATTAAGACATGTCCTAATCTCAAAGACTGAATAGCAGCTCCACAAAGGGGAAAAGGAGGAAGGCAGCTAATCTTTCCCATGACTCAGGCTCACACGTGCTCATACTCCCGCAAGGGTGGCACTGGAGCAGAGGGGAGCAGGGCTGGGGGATCAGGCGTTCCCACAGCTGCTCACCGGAGCTGCCTCGCCCAGGAATGGGGCACGTGGGGCTGGGGGCCCCTCTCCGGATGGCAAAGCCACCCACTGGAACCGAGTCTGCCCCGTGCCAGCCCCGTGGGCAGGGGAGAGCATCCTGCCAGCCCTACACACAGGCATCCACGGAACAGCTGCACATTCCTCCCTCCTCCTGAGGAAGAGAAGGCCATAGCTGGAACGAGGGCTTCCTTGAATTGCATTCAACTCTTTTTTTTTTCCTTTTCACTTTTTTCGTAGCAATTTAGTTGTCTTTTCCAGGGCAAAGTCTTGCAGGCAATGAGTTCTTTATATCCTGCGAACTTTGGATAGGATTCAGCTCCCTTAGCTCTAAAAGGCAAAAGCTAGCATCCTGTCTGAGCTCAGTCCTTTCGCTTGCCTCTGTAATTTACTGAGAGAGGTGACACTTCCAGAGGGTGACTCACCCCGCCTATTGTAGGAATCTGTCTTAAAATAGGATTATTCATTGTCGCTTTGTCCCTCCCCAAGAGAGGACCTGCCTGAGAATGGCTTAGGAGCTTGACTTCTAGGTGGTTATGGTAAATGAGGTAAGCACTGTCCTTTGCATTCTGTCATGCCACGTATTTCTGGCAGCCCAACTACACAGAGGTGCTGCTTCCCACCATTTTGGGTTGCTTTTTCATTTCTTCATGTTCTGGGACAGCCACTCCTTCGTGGTCCTCTTTTTCTGAGCCTAGTTTCTCCGTAGGTTGCACTGCCAAAAATCACTGCTGGTTTCAGAAGGGGGTGATGGCCAGCAGGTAACCAACACAAACTCAGCAGTGAAGGAGCAGCTGTATCAGCTTTTCCCACCAGGCCCCATGAGCATGTTGAAAAAAGCACAAGCAACACCTGTACCATCTATTGCCAGAGCTCATGATGCCTTTCATCCTCACTTTGGTTACATACAGTCTAGCCATGAACTTAATATGTGGGAAAATCTTCTGCTGAAGCAAATAGTAGGGGGGATAGCTCTGTCTATGGGAAAACATACAGTGGTTCAAAATCATCGTTAGCTTCTTCTCCCGTTCAAAGAATCCAAAAGCCTAATTCACAGTTAGTTGAAATGCACTTTTGTGTGTTGCATAGATGGGTTAGAAAAGATGAGACAAAGATCTCACTTGTAGAACATAATGTGCTTTTCAGATCATAATCTCTTTCATTTAATTGTTTTCACTTTGTATCTTTTACAATGTATTCATGTTTGGGGTTAACTTTCAACTTCAGTGTTTCAATTGTGATTTAAAATTGTTAAATATTTGTGTTCCTTTAATTTGTTAGAGATTCTTCTAAATCTCTTCCAGGAATTGGTATTGAGACATTTATTTTTGCATTTGGCTTGCCAAGGAAAGCAATGAAGTTTAGTCTTAAACCCCCCATATATTCAGTGTTTTGTTCTGTGAATGTGGATTAAAGAAAAAAAGGATGTGAGTTTAAAAAACGTGGTATAGAAGTATTTCACAGGTTTCTTCTTAAACGGCTATTTAACTAACCACATGTTTAGGAAACCAAACTGGCAGCATATTTATGTATTTATTCATGCTTAGAGATCTAATCTTCAAAGTAGCCTTACAGGCCCTAAGGGGTAATTGAATATTTTCCTTAAGCTCATTTTGAAATCCTGACTTAAATTTTTAGATCTTGATGACCGCATCATTTCATTTTTTCTGCTGACACCATTCTCTAGTGTCAGAAAGGTTTAAAATGGAAGCAGCACTGTGGGTATTTTCACCCATAAATTTAGTCTTCTGTCATGAAGGTGCACACTGAGCACCTAAACATCCCATTTTGTCTCAGGCCCTTTGTCTCAGACTGCAAACTTTTGAATCAAGGACTCTCTTTTTCTTCTGTGTGTACTGTAGAGTTCATGGTGAAAATTCCTCAAGGCTAATATAAAGTAACAATCATTATGAAAAGGACAAAGGCATGAAGATATATTGAAAGCTGATAATAGTATTCCCCCATATAAACAGTGTGCTCTGTTTGCTCTGCATTCTTACACCACCCTCCTTATTGCTTTCTACTGCAGCCTACCTGATTATGGGGGACAAAGACTGTGTATTTTATTGCTGAAAGAATGTATTTTAGAGTCAAGGGTCTCTTTGCACTGTATTTGTATAGCCACTTCTGTTTAAAGAAAAACATCATTGATCCAAGTGGCCGCAGAAGAGCTCATCTATTGTAGCACGTTGGGGAATGTCTTAAAAGGCACTGCCCCAAGTAGCTGGTTCACTTGTGCAAGGCAGTGTTGTCGCCTGCTCTGCTGCAGTCAGGGACCCTTGAATTGCTTCAATTTCTGATTTTAGTGCAAAATTTAAAGGAAAACAAACAAAAAATCCCAAAACTGAAAACAAAAGCCCTCAACTAGTGAGCAGGTAGAGCAGGGTTGGAGACCATGGATGAGGGAGCTTGGGGAGACAGTGAAGAGCATCTTGGCCCAGTAAGCAAGCCTGAAAGATGCAGGCAGACACCCATGCTTGCCTTGGAAGACAGCGGAAATAATATAATGGCTCAGCACGCCAAGACAAGGCATTTCTTGCAAAAGCAGATTTAAATAACCCAAACAAACCATTACATTGATACAGCCAATCTATTTTCAAGCACGAGGAACTGTATCCTTAAGACTGCCCAGCCAGTTTTGGAGTCTGCTTTGCTAACTGGGGAGTCCCAGTGTGGCACTGTGTTGGATTTGGTAGATATAGTCAGTAAGACTGCTGTATCACAGATATGTAGGAAACATTCCTTTGCAAGCCATCTCTAGTAAACAGTAGTGTATTTCTGTATTCATAACTGCTGCAATGAGTAATTAATTTAAATTCTACCAGGTGATTTCAGAAAATCTACTTAGCTTCATTTTGGTGGCAAGAGCAGTAAGGTAGATTCGTGTAGGCAATACTTTGTACTGAGAGTTACTCTGTTTTCAAACAGAGAATGATAACCAGTGCTGCATACTTTTGATAGTGGTAGTAATATATATACACAAAAACATCAGCCTAAGAGTAAATACTTCAGACTTCATGGTGGTTTTCACTTGGAATTACTAAGAAACTTGCTACTACATATCTGTATAATGATCTTTTCATTTCAGTGGAAGATGCAACGTAATTGCACAGATTTAAAAGCAAGCTCTAAGGCTTTTCTTCAGATTTTTAACCCCCCCCCTTTTTTTTTTAATTTCTAGGAGCGAAATTCATTGGAACTTTTCCCATCCCAGATACCTACAACCCAGATGATGATAAAATCTACTTCTTTTTTCGAGAAATATCACAAGATAGCGGCACATCTGACAAGACAATCCTTTCCAGAGTTGGGAGAGTTTGTAAGGTAAGAACTCTACCTTTTTATTTTATTTAAAGAGAAAAACTAAACAAAAGTTTGGTTCATTTTTGTGAAGTATCTTGTTTTCCACTTTGTTACCCAATGAGCCTTCATAGTAATTTTTCTGAACACAGATTACTAATGCCATGTGAAATTTACTTGTAAAAAAATAGACTTGGTATTGACTGTGTACCTCTTTTGAAAAAGCTAGTATGTTTATAGATTATAATCCCGTGTCCAAACAATGAAGTATTGACCTTCAGAAATGCAACCATTTCCTGCTTTGTTTCAAGAGCTTTCAGTGAGGATTGATGTGTCAAAGTGTACACAGTGGCAAGGTATTTGGGGTTTTATGGAAAGTGCCCCCTGAATGCATGGATATACAGACCCATCCCTTCAGCCTAGCTCTGTACATCATTCCTGGGCATTACTGAGAGCTGGGGTCAGTCATTTGTTTCTTCACATTCCCGATAACCAGCTGGGGTGAAGGGAGGATCAAAAAGTTTCTGAGCTACACCCACATCTGCCTGGAGGTTTTCTCCCTTGGGAAGAAGAGCAATCCTTGACCCATTGACCAGGAGGAACCAGACTCCGGGTCTGCTGCAGTGTAAAAAGTTCATTTGGCTGGTGCCTGACCTCCTTTAAATGATTGCTCCTTCACTTTCTCCTTCATTATGCTTGGGTTTGCCCCTTGTGAAAGGTTTGTGCCCCGATGGTATATACAGACTTGGGCTCTCACAAGCTGCACTCTTCTTGGAGAAGCATCTCTGCCAAGGGCAGAAGCCTCCTCAAGAGATAATGAGAAGAAAAAATAGTTCCTGCACATGATGACAGCAGTCAGTGTAGTTTGCTGTTTAACAGCCTAATGGTTTTACTGAGGTCTTTAGCCACAGTGGCAGAAGTGTCTGTAGACCTCTGTATCACACACACCCTCTATCCACTCCCCTGTCCCCTAGGACATTCTGTTCCTATCTTCTGTAGTAACAGAAGCAGTCAGTATAAGTGCTTCCACCCTGTCCTTAGGTCCTCAGGAATCACTGGTAAAAGTCAGGAAAATGGAACTTGAAGGCTGCCTTCGTATTAGTAACATAGTAAGCATAAGCTTTGAGCAAATGTTTATCTCATGATAAATCAGGTATCAGCAATACCAGAGCAGTCACACAAGTAGGTACATTTCTATGATATTTTATTCAGAAGCTTTAACTGACTTGCATTTTCTGGGCAGTGTGACTCTGCTGGCAGTGAAAATTAATCTTCTCGAGAAACTTGAAAATTAGTAAATGAACAAAAGCATTTGTGATCTGCAATAAGATGTGTGTGGGAAAAGAACTCTCATTTAGCTGTGGACACACTGAAAAACAGAGTGGACAAGTGTATGGATGTGTAAATCTACAACTGCTCTGCAGTCCAGCAAACTCCCAGCTCCAACTGAGATTTCAGTGGCTACAGCCATTTCACACTTCTGTCCTTGACCTAAAGTGTTAAGAAAACAAAACATTCATTCATAAATCAGTTCTCTAGTAGGTTTTTAGCCAGATGAAAGTATGGATTATCTTTAGTATTTCACAGCAGTGTGATTAATGGCAGAATGGAAATGCAGACATACATGATTTGCTGCTAGACATGGCATTTGCTGATTATGAGAAAGCACTTAATGCATTAGGAGAAATTGATAGACAACATTTTCAAGCCAAGACACATGAGAAAGTATAGTAAACTAAGATATATTGGCTAGAGATTCCCAGCATCCTTTACCTAGAGAAAAAAGGAGATAAGCTATCATAATAAAAGCAAATGTATTGTAAGGAAATCCTAATGACTGTGTATAATCATACCTCAAATGAGAATGAAATTGTAGAGTAGTTATGTTAACGGGAAAAATGTCATGAATTTTATTTTTAGTAGTCAAAGCAAAACAATGAAAACCGATAAGCAAGGTGATTATTATTAATAGTTCTTTACTGTCTTCTTTATTTACTGAGCACTTCCTACTGGTTGACAAATTCTTTTGATAATCCAGACTCCTGGTGTTTTTTTATATTTATCTTAATTACCAACAAATTAAAAAAAATATTGCTAATTATTATAATAAAAATAGAATTGTTATGGGTATATAATATAAATTAACTATGTAATAAAATAAATTAAAATATGCAAATAGCCTTGTCCATTTATGGACTGAGATATTTTGGATCTGTGCTGTGGTATGAAACATCTGCTGTGCTTAATTGTCTCTGACACAGGAACAATGCCTTTGATTGCAACAACTGATAACAACAATTTCTACTTGCACTGTCTCATTAATGTGACCTGTATTGCACAAAGTTAAGCCTTTGCCCCCTTTCCTTGTTAAGCAGAGAATAACAGTGAACGAGAGGAGCTCAGCAACTTCAGAAATAATTTGCTTGGTGTAAACACAGTTTTTTCCTGCTAGAACTCCTTACCTCACTGTGCCTTAGGGCTCCTGTCCATTAATGCCAGAAACACATGCTGAAATTAGAATAGGCTTTGTTTTTAATAAGAAGCTTAGTGAATGCAGCCTATTCTTTGGCTAATTTTCAAGGGTTCAACAATATGGTCTCTCAGTGATCCTCTCCCTTAGGGAAAATCTTTGGAAAGCATTCCCCTTTCCCAGCTACTTTCAGACCCAGAAGACTGCAGTTCTCCTGCTGGCAGCTCTTTGCCCAGAGTCGAACAGCTGTCACTTGTCCTGTTCACCACAGCGTCGGTACCCAGGGTCCTGCAGCCTGTGAGCAAGAGCCACTGCAGCTCTGCACAGCCCTCCCTGGGGTTTGCATCATCTGCTCCGTGTCACTGGGGGATATCACTGGCACGGGGGAGGAAGTGCTTTCAACAGTCACTTTCAGAACCAGTTGTGTCATTTATCATGGCAAATGGCATTTCCTGTTTTTGGTTTGAGCGAGGCAGAAAATGTATCATTGCCCTATCTGCAATACCTGATACTATTTATGGGATGTTCATGCTTACATAAATTGCAGTGTTTGGGGTTATTTGCTTGCTTTTCATGTAAGGCCATAACCAAAAAGAAAAACTACTATTGAAGATTAGCCGGCAAAGTTTATTTCTTTTTTAAAATTCTGTTACATATGTATATATTAAATGATCATGGCAAGCCTTAACTTCTTAAGACCATGGATCCAGTTATTTCTACTTCTAGAAACACAGGCAAAAGCTTTTACAACTACACTGTCTTCAAGCCCACAGTGCTTAACCTCTTTGCATCAGGTAAAGACAGGACACAGTAATTACACACTGAGCAAGATTTTTTAAAAAACCCACAGTTGCAGCATCCATGCACTGTGCCCTGTGCAGTCCAGTAACAAGTCAGCTGCATTTTTGTACATATCCACCACTAAATGATGGCAGAATTGTAATTCTATTTATCTACAACCTCATATATGTACAAGTATAGCCCTAGAAATGACCCAATTTTCCCTCCTATCTTCCCCACTTAAATAAAGTGAGAAATAAAAATCTAACCTAGAGGAGTCACAGAAAAGGTTTTGAAGAGGGAGGAAAGTTGTTGGAGCTTTTGTTTGTTTGTTATCTATATAAAAACACATCTTCTCATAGTTACAACCTCATCCTATTGGAATGGAGTGGAAATTAGCCAAAAGCAGTAGTCTCTCTGCTGCAGTATGAAAATCCTGTTTATTATTACAGCGGTTTGCATTTGCTGTGTTACAAGCTTCTCTTTAATATTTTTGGTGATGTATTGCAAAAGTTACAGCATGCAGTCTTAGAGGCTGGTTTCCGAGACCTCAACTGCCAAGAAATCAGACTTCAGCCCCTGATGTTTTCCCGTATTTCCCAAAGTGTTCGGTATCCAGAAGCAGCCTTTGTTCTAGTGGGAACAAGTGAGCTCTTTGTCTTTTTTTTTGTTTGAATACCATTCCACCCCTATATATACCAAGCTGTACCTGGGGAAAAGAATACAGCAATTAGGCACAGCCCTCTTGGTTAAACTGTACTTTCTAAGCACACTGGAATGTAATCATTTTAAGAGCTCTTGAGTCGAGAGCCCTGGACACACCCTGCATTCCACCTTTGGGTAATGTAATTTATTTCCAAAGCCATGAACATCAGCAGAGTTCAAGGCTGTGACCTTGCCTCCCGTCTGGTGCTCTAAGCAATTTGTATTCCCAGAATGGCAGGAGGGAGCTATTCCTCTGTGGCTGCAAGTCCGGAGTCTCCGGTGGGCTTTGCCATGGGGCTGCTTGTTTGGAAAAGTTAAGAGGTGTTTTTCTTGTCCTGGAAATAGTCTAGCCATGCCTTTGCTGTGACTAGGAATAACTGGCCCATTATCATTATTGGTATTTCTATATTGTGTAGATAATTGATCTCTCTCCAAAGCCCTCGGAGCTGTCCTGGCAGTGTCCTGCTTTCCCGTTTAGCCGCACTAGCCGGCTCCCGGAAGCCAAATAGCCATGTTAGCATGTTCTCAGCAGGGCTAATTAGTCTGGGCTCAGAGCCACGCTCGTGCAGCTATCCTGCTTCCAGGTCTGGAGGCAACTCATTCCAGACAAGATTTAACTTACTGTGTGTTACATGCTTACATACCTCCTTCGTCACCATAATACTGCCTAGCCACAATGTCAACCATGGGAAATACTTTTTTTTTTCCTTGATTTCTCCATGATAATGTCTAAAAACCCTCTGAAAAAAGTCACCCTTAGAAGAACATTGGCACTCATTTGCCCACTGACTGTCTTTGCAGCTGTGAGTCTTTCAGGAGGTGACCCCTCTTGGACTTCCAAATTTGATGTTTGGATATTATATGCCATTTGAAAGTTTTATGTTTATGCAGGAAAACAGATGCTCATCATGATGATTTCATTTTTAAGGGCTGATGTGTTGGAGACAGGCCAGTTCCATAGAGTATCTGCTTCTAACTGTGATGGATTAAGAGATACAACATCAGGCTTTGTCAGGTCTTTTGGTCCAACTTTCCTTATTGGCAAGGGTTATATAAGTATAGGAAGTTCTGTGCATTTCTGTCCCTCATGGGTGTGTTTCAATAATTGGTGTTTTGAGGGGGGAAATCATGATTTACAGATGAAGCAAAAATATGTAAGATATGCTTGTATGTAAAGAGGTGTGACTGAATTTTACTGAGCCTCAGGGTAAGTGAAAAAGAAGTTGCAGTGTCAAGATAGATCTTTAAAAACTGGACTATGGAAATGCAGCTGCACAACCTCTGAAGCAAACTCTGGAAGTCATCCTAGTTGCCAGAGAGACTCATTGCATAAGACACTGTCAGTACACCCTGGCTCAGAAGTGGAAACCTGCAGAGTTAGTTGGAGTGAAGTTCCTATGGCTAATCCAGTCCCTGACTTGTGAGTGCTTTGACTCAGATGTTCAAATATCTGTAAGAGTAGCAAATAATGACTTATTGATTTGGAAGTTTCCTCATGTGATTAAATTATCTTCCTATCTTTTTTTCCCTGTCAGTACATTTACTATAAAAATGTACCATGGTTTGCAGTTTTGCTGTTGTTGATTGAGTACATTGTTGTAAATGCGGATGTTTCAGGATTCCAAATTCTAACGGACTCTCTGAGGTGATGACCTACCTTTGTTCTTTGGTCTCATGCCCTTCCCAGCTCTCAACCCGTGGTTGTCACTGCTGTGGTCACAATATGTCATGCTAGTGACTTCAGGTACTTGTATATATCCAAGTGAGGAAACTAATTATCAGGCATTCCCTTCCTTCAGTAATGGCAGATGACTGGTTTTTGGAAGACTCTTTCCATCTTCAGCCCAGATCACTCTCTGAAGGACATATTTTCCACTGACTATAATGGGAGCTCTGCCCTATTGGGTCCCTGGAATCTAAAATTTAAGACTTTCTGATTTAAGAATGTGAAATTCTGAATGGCAAATTCAAGCCTATTTGTTCAGAAAGAAGCCAGTTTATTGCAGTGCTGGGTCTCACACTGCTCCAGTTTCACAGTGCTCTCTATCTGCTCAAGTCATAAAAATACTGATCTCCTGTTTGACATTAATTGCATGATCCATCTAATTACTTGACTTGCCTGCAGCTTCATTATCAAGAATGCTGCCTTTCATAACCTGAATGTTTTGTTCTCTGTCTTTTTATATCCTTCTTATGTATGTATATCATATAATTTATATTACGTATATATGAAAATTTAGATGAGAGACGGGTAAAGGCAAGTCAAACACACTGGAATAAACCATGGACAATTTATACTCAAAATTTTAAGCAGATTTTCCTGAGAATCCCATAATGTATTTTATTAGTTCAGCCATAAGCCTTTGTTAATTTCAGGTTTCCACTGAAACTGGAATGAACAGCCTAATGGTGGATATAGCAGAGTTCATCTAGTTTGTGGCAGTCTTTGAACGGGTTGAGGGAATATTCCTAATACTAGCACACCTGCTGGAGATAATCTTAGCAGGATTGCTGCATGGCCTTAAGGTAAAATGGTGCTAAATTTTATTCTTTTATTTGTCCCAAACCACATCTCCTTGTCTTTACCTGAGCCTGTTAGTTTCTGGATTTTGGGGATTTTTTCATGGTATGTTTAGTAACAGTCCAGAATTTTTCTTTGTCGTATAGTTAGATTTTCCAGTCTGGATCCCATCCAAAGATAATTTGGTAGAAACTTCTGGGTGTGATGCTTAAATACTTTCCAAAATAAAAATCAACATTTTCCATAGTGAACCAAACAGTTATGCATGCTCAGTGTGAGTACATTGTCTTTCTGAATGAAATAAAAACAAGCCTGGTTGAGGAGCAGGAACTAAACAGAGTCACTACCTCATTGTCAGATGGGAACTGCAGACACAGAGGAGAGTAACTTCCCCAAGTTTACTCGATGTATCCTTAGGAGAGCAATCGAAGTTCTAAAGTCTCATGTGCCTTCTTTCTCTTGCTTATATTGCAAGTGTGCTTTTATTCTCTCTCAAGTCACACTTCACGTGTAGCTTGATGTTTCTGGATGTAACCCGTAGCCTGATGAAATCAGAGGAGGATTCTTTCATCTACATCATTATGATTTGGACAGGAAATTTTGCACCTGAATTCCTGAAGGAGCAAATTTAACTTTCCCGTGGTAGGTTGGCACCTAGCAGAGTTGAGTGGGGACAGAATATGTAAAGTTAAACAAAATAATTATGAAAGAACTGTGAACCTGAAGACAGAAGTTGAAGGGAGACTCTTGGCTGTTTCTCCATTTATAAAGTCAGCTACAAGGTTGGGGGTTTTTTTCTCCACGATATAAGGCTTTGCTGCAGGGGATGCCATTTGTTTCTGGTAGCTTTGTCACATAGCTAGGCTTCAATAACAGAAAGGCTCCAGGGCCTTTTGCAGTTTCAGCACTTTTCCTCTCTGTTCTCCAACATTTTCTTTTATTCAGGCCAGGAATTCTCTTTGGATAGTCCTTTTGCACATCTTGCCACTGGCTGTAATTAATAACCTGCTTCTAGAAATTCCACTCATTGTCTTTTTTCTTTTTTCTTTCCCCCCCCCCC
>VWZT01000867.1:40252-232822 GCA_013397055.1 Pachycephala philippinensis
TTTTTCCTTTTAAAGGCTGTTCAGGATAATTACTGTCTTTAAAGTTTTATGAATCACAGTGTTTGACATCTTTGATGTAGACTGATTTTTCAGATAACTGCACTTTTTGTTCTAATGTTCAATTTGTCACTGTTACTTACAAGCAAATAAGAGATTTAAATCCCCAAAGATGCAGATGTTCTTTAGCTTCGTGGCCATCTGTTTTCATGCCTACTGGATTCCAAGACTAACATTTGTTCATTTTAATGAAGCTACATTTATATAGTATATAAGATACAATAGAATAGAAAATAGACATGACAAAGTTTTTAATATAAGTTGATTTTTAAATCACATAATCATAGAGCAATATTTTTTCTGATGGCTTTTATTTTCATGTTAACTTATCTTTAGCTAGATGGTTTGAAAAACCTGTTGTTTTGCTTAATTGCACATAAATTGCAGATCAGAAGACTGAAATTTCTATGGAAGTCTCCCAAGAGAGGTGTATGATATGACCTTACATTACTTCACAAAATATACACTGTGCCATTTAAACAGAATTCTTCCTGAATGTTAGAAAGCCATACAATTACCTATGCTCACTGAAGTGGGACATCCAATATTTGAATTCTTAATGTAATTTGGTAGAAACCTGATTTCTCATTCCAGCAAGTTGTTTTTCACAACCACCTCATTGAAAAGGGAGGAAATTTTAGGATTTCTGTAAATAAGAGTCTGCCTGATTTATTAAAGTCGTATTGGATTACTTCCCCATTTATCCAAGTAATTTCTGGTTTAAAATATTTGTGATATTTTGGGGTAATACTTCCTCAACAGGTGACAGATTGAACAGCCCCCATTCTAGTTGGCAATTATCTACATTTCTAACTCAGGCAAACACAAGTAACCAAGATTTTACAGGCCCTTCTTTCTGTTAAAAAGAAGGTATTTCAGACAGAAGTGTTGGTATTTGTTACAGCTTGTGAGATTACAAAGCAGTAAGGGCTAATTAAAGCTTTATTTATATTCAAAATGAAATATGCAGCCCTAAGTGCCTTCATCTGTCCGGTAACAAAGTTTATAGTAAACACCGCTAATCCAGTGTGCTTAGAAGTGATATTTTGGGAGATAAGATTTCAGATACTTGAGGCTGGTTGGCTGTTACAAGATTAGCCATATTTTTGGAATGAAAGGCTTGCTCATGCTGTCTTCCCCTTCTCTCAGCACTCAAATTTATCTTTTCTGCTTGTCCAATCTGCCTGAAATATTTAGAGTTCTTCGTATTCAGACCATATCTCTTGTCAAAAATCATTTCAGTCCATCCAGTTAATTACTTAAACAGGCTTGAGGCAAACCTTTGCTTGGTATAAATCAGCTCAATGGGCTTCTTTGGATTCTATGACTTTGTGTTTACGCCTTATTTCTGTTCACCTGTGCACTAACTGGACTGTTCTTTGGTGATTTTCACTCTTGCATGCATATCTTCTAATCCACCAACTATCCAGCCTGTAAAACCTGTTGTGTTTATGTCCTGCTCTACAACCAGCTCACAATATTTGAGCACTTCAGCGATTCATTCCAGACTGCTACTATTAAATAATCTCTTTGACAAAAGAGACTGTCTTCTTTCTGTACCAGCCCAGTCTCAAAAATACTTTGGGCCAGTATTTCCTTTGGGCAGCCTCTCAGAGGCCAGTAATCAGGAAAGTTTAGGGTCCAAGGAATCTACACCAGAGTGGAGATTGCAAAGTAGATGAGTTCACATCAACATGGTCTGAAGGAAGGGAGAACAACTGCATGTTTTTCAGCACCTGAAGCCTCAAGATGGGTCAGACTGACTTAATATGCACCAAAAAATACTATGAGGAAGGAAGGGATGCTCTTTCTTGAAAAAATAGACATTTACAGAAATTAGTAAGATAAATACTACTTGAGACTCCAGGAGCAAAGACGTGCCTGTACTATTTATAGTTTCTGAACCGCCTTGGTCTGAGCTGAACTAATTCTGTATGTAGATAAAATGATCATGGCCTTTTTCTGTTCCTGCACTTTCTCACTCAATCTCAATGAATCCTGGGCATGTTGTAGGAAAGAAAAGACTTAATTTTAATCAGAGATGACGTATAGAATTGAAGAGTACTATATGGCTATTCGTCACAAAAATTGCCCAGAAGCCCCAAAACCACAAACAAAAATATCTTCCTAGTGAAATGTGCTTTTTATTTCACTCAGCCATGGCAGAAGGAAGAAGCATGTTGAAGGATATGTCAGCACATTATATGTGCAACTGTCTAAATCAGTGAAAGGTGTTTTCAGTCTCTCTGTACCATAAATTCGTCACTCTCTGGCTTCAGAAGGACTTGGTAGCTCTTGGAATGCTGACTGGTCACTGAATCCCCCCAACTCCATTATAAACTATACAGTGTTACTTTAGCAGCTTTTGGATATGTAAAACACACCTAGTGAATGCCTGTTCTAATGTCTCTTAAATTCAAATAACATGGTTAACATAATGTCCTGGCTTGAGAGCAAGAAAATAGGGATACATCTTAAATCCAGTGGAATTTTACACTTTAAGAGCACATAGCACTTGCTAAGATTGCTTTCTTTGAGCACAGTGTTTGGCTCACACTGCTCTCTAGCAACTCAGTGGAACTACTGATACATTTAAAATAAGCATTTGTGAGAATGCTGTGGTGGATCATAACTTAAGGTTGGTAAAACACAAATACATATCTTCCCATCTCTTGCAGAAGCTGAATGCCTGTAGTGACAGGAGTAGGAACTAGGCAAGGACCCTTTTTCCATTCCAGCACCATCACTTGCTCCACACTTTCTTCCTGTTTGCTGATCCTAGTCAGGTAGTTAGAGACAGCTCATCTCCTGTGATGCTGCACTGCATCCACCAGAAGTCAAAGTGGAAGCCCTGCAATGTGAGATTTGCTTAGCTAATCCCGACTGCCAGAGGAAGAAAAAGCTTAACACTCCTTGCTTTTTAAGATTCTTTGTTGCATCTTTTTAATTGTTTGGTTTTAACTGCACCACCAAGTTTGTTTGCTCTGCCTTTGAACAGAACACACACATGCAGAGGTTTTTTTTGCTATTGGCTTCAGGCTGCTAATTTTGACACCTTTGTAATAAATCTGTTGGGTAGACGCAAAGCTTCAGGCTTGGCAGAACCTCAGGAAATCAAGAGAGGAGGCAGCAGTTCTTGTAAGAGCAGGAGTTCCAAAGGCCATATATTAACAGGAATCATTTCCAGCTGAGCTAATCTATTTGAAAGTAGCAGGTACATGAAAAGGAAAAGCAGTTAGAGTGCATTACCAGAGAAGTGTTAGTCCTTCTGAAGTGATTTCAGCACTTAAAGCCATCTTTCTGAATGCCTGTAGTATGTATGATACAGCCCTGAAGGGCCAAACACAATCTGTGGTGATGACATGTGATTTCCACCACCTGGTGTTTCCTACTGTGGCTGGTTCTATACCTTCAGATTGCAAACTGAATTAACAAAATGGTCATTTCTCCAAATGAATCTGAGGGGGCTGAATATTTATGGCTAAATTTGTGGTCCTTAAACTTCCAGCACAAATCCCCTAAGCTTCAGAGTTTATAACTGAAAGATGTAGGCACCTTCCTGGGCTGATTCAGAACCTACAGTTGGGAGACTACTGCTGGTGATAACATTTCTTTTAAGTGTTTCAGTTGTTGGTTCCTGCTGGTATATCACTGACCTTACCATTTCCAGGATGAAGAATTTTGCGGCCTAAATAGCTTTGCAGAACCTAAATAGTTCTGCTGTTTGGAACCAGCAGGGTCCTTCATGTACTCAGTGGAAGAAGTACATGAGCAAACTCCTAGTTTGGCTTCTTAAAACTTAAATCTTCTAAAATCCACCATCCATATCCCTCTACTGATCCAAGTCAGTAGAAGGACACTTACCCTTCAGAAAGGTAATCCCAATTTCAAGTGACCCTTTATGGATTTTTCTTTCTCCAGTGACTAAAGGAGATTTGGGCAAGCATGCTTATGTTTTGGAAACCCATAGTAAAAGAAATGAAAAAAAAATCACTGTTGTTGGAGGATAGACTGGTATTTCCATGGCGACAATTATTAAAATAATACAACTGGTTTTGCCTGGAATGCATTTTTCTCTGTATTATGTACACAAAGTGCAGTATTTACATTGTAAGTTGCTGATGAATATAGTTTTTCTTTTTTGAGAAATCTATCCAAAATGTTCTGTTCTGTTATTTGGTTTGTAAAGAATTTTGAAGAACAACTGATTGTAAAAAAATAGCCTCACAAGGAGCAAGAAATCATGTGATATAAACATGTTTTCACACAGCATTCCAGTTAAAAAGGCGGTGAAGGAACTTTGCAATCAGATTTGGGTGTAATTAGTAAATTTGGGTTGCCCACTCTCTGAGCAGATAAGTGACTACAGAAGCTACTAAGAAAAAGTCTGTCCTACACTCTCTTAGGAAAAAGAAAATAAAAAAAAGATTTTGATGTTGTGGTAAGAGCGAACTGTAGCATCAGGCAGGCACAGTCCATACTGTGCTGTCATATGTTAAAGCTCTTATTTGTTTAATATTCAAGTATTTAATTTTATTTTTGTTAGAATGATATGGGAGGCCAAAGAAGCCTAATAAACAAGTGGACAACTTTTCTGAAAGCCAGGCTTGTGTGTTCCATACCTGGTCCTGAAGGGGCAGACACACATTTCGATGAGCTGCGTAAGTTGATTTATTTTTAATGGTCTATTTTGACATTAGTAGTGCCTACTTTTGTTGGGGCTTTTTTCCTGTCTGGTTTGTAGAAACATTGTGTCTTGTTCTGGTTCTACTCCTCTTCCAAACAGGGCTAGTAAAACCTCTGACTTTTATCAGAAGTCCCTGATTATAATTAATATTGATCTGATCAGAATTACAGTGTTTTTCCCTTTCCCTCCAAAAGCTGGAAAATGAAAATCTGATTCTGTATAAAACCCAGACTATCTGCAAGTGAACACATTTCAGAATATTAGCACAAATTCATGTGGCAGAAATTAAAATTCAAACAAAAATAAAGCCTTGTCATCATTTTACAAATTTCCAAATTATAAGTGGTAAATGCAGAAATAGTCCATGGATGTTTAACTAAAAAAAACCCCCAAATATATTTTTTCTCATTGCAGAAGATATATTCTTACTTTCTACAAGAGATGAGAGGAACCCGCTTGTGTATGGAGTCTTCACTACAACAAGGTATGTGTTTGGATCATGTTTGCCTGTGGAAACAAAGGATGATCTTACTCAGGACTTTTATACTTTTGTATATACCCAGGTCTTCCAGACTAGATCCTGATTCCTGAGAGCAGTTAGGAACTGCTGGAATAAGGTGTCCAGTGTAGTCACTACAGCTGTAGTCACTGAGGACAATATTTTTCAGAACTGGAAATAATAAATCATGTCCCTAAACCTTTGTGTGCCTAACTTTTGAGAACGATTGTTAAAAGTAATGAAAATGTAACAATCAACAACACTCTAGATTATTTCAACCGCATCCAGTTGAATTTATAAATTTCTATCATTTTTTGAGCCACCAGTAGTCACTATTTAGGCAAATTATTGTTGTCAAGCCTCATTTCTGTAAGCAACACCTTTACATCTGCTGTTTCTTAGTATCAAAATTACTCTCTAAACTAATAGTTAAGTGATTTTATAGTCCAGAGTTAATGAAAGAATAACCAAACTTTATCTCAAGGGGGTGCAGTAATTAATTAATGACCTTTCAGATCAATAGTGAGGTGCTCTCTATAGAATTGTCAGAAAGAAAACTAATAATCCTTTGTTTTGTCTCCCGAACCTTTGAATTAAGTGTAAATAATGACTAGCCAAATGCTGACCAGTATGAGTACAATGAGGAATTTCCAAGACACTCCTTAATGCAGAAGCAGTTACCACAGTAGCTCCCTAGAATATATAACCACAGAAAATACTTAAAATTGAAGTAAATTTTTGCACAATAAATGAAATGGTTTGTGAAGTAACTAAAGTGCATGCTGCTCAGCAATCTGGCATGGTGTTCTTTTGAAAACTGAAATGTTTTGGATTTTTTTAGAAAAATACATTAAAAAAAGAAAAAATTAATAGAAAATGAAATAAGTGTTTATTTTTATGTCTTGTTTTTTTGTCTTTCCCATGCAATTTGTAATTCTCAGGGACCTCACCTATAATACCACTAATAAATGGTCTACCAGATGTGAGCACACTGTAAATCAATGTCCTTCATTTGGATAAAATTCTAATCAAAAGAGCTAGTAAATGATAGCTGGAAACTGTCAGCCACTAGAAAAAATGACACTCTCTCAAGTAATCCCAAAGGCCAGTCCAGGTTTCAACTGAGCAAAGCTTCAAACTGTAACAACAGTGACATTAAATACCTGTAGTTATCAGACCTGTTTTAGCAGCACTTTTATCAACTGCCAGGTGTAGAATTGATCCAAACCCCATCAGCCTCTGTAATTCATTAATTCCCTGGCCGAGGCACCAAGGGGGTGTTTGCAGTGTGCACATCAGTGGATTTCTCTTGCAGCTCGGTGTTCAAGGGCTCTGCAGTGTGTGTGTACAGCATGGCCGAGATCAGGGCTGTGTTCAATGGCCCCTACGCCCACAAGGAGAGCGCTGATCACCGCTGGGTGCAGTACGAAGGTCGCATCCCCTACCCCAGGCCTGGCACAGTAAGTGGCTCCTTAATTACAGACCTCTATTTTTACTCAAAAACAATCGTGCTTCACACCCCTCCCCGGGCTGGTAATTTATATTTTCCGCTCAGGATGTTTCAAATTATCCTCTCAACTCTTCCTCTTCTGTTGATAGCTCAGACTTCTACCTACCCTGTAGGTATATAAATATACATTTTTCCATGTCTCTGAGATAACATTGTGTCCAGACTATTTCCTGATTGTCTCTCATATTGTGGTCTCCCACTGTACAGCTATATTTCTCTCTATTGGGATCACCTCTAAGGCATCAATACTTCATAAAAAGCCAAAGGCATTTCTTTACATAGTGTTAAGTTATCCTGAGATTCTTTGTATTTCTGTTATCTTTGTGTCTGTTAAAGTTATTGAGATACTGTGATTGATTCTGTTATGTGTATTTGTGTGTTTTTTTGTGTTTTGAAGTAAAATAAGGAGGTAATTGCTGGACATTTTATGTCATAAAAGATAAGGAACAGGAAGGAAAGAGAAATTTGGTATCTGGAAATACTTTTAACCCCAGTCTCAGACTTCAGCTGTAACAGGCCAAAATGAGGAGGAAGACTTTGAAAAAGTTATTAAAGTTTTCTTTTCCTACTTCTGTCACAGTATTAAATTTGGAAAAGCACAGGCTGACATTACAGGCAAGGAAGAAATGGTATTTTCAAAAAATACATCAACTTCAAAAACATCATCACAACTTTAAGCAATTCTTTGTAGGTAGAATGTAAAAGAGCAACAATTTTATCTGGAATAGCTCTACATTCTCTTGGTCAGGTATTCAATGAACAAGTATTAGGCAGCCAGCAGTGAGCTGTTGATGTTGGACGTGGCCTAGAAGCCATCTGGCCATTTCTGCACTATTTCTGCGACCTCAGCACTGGTGTAACCTTTGCCTCAAGCCACATTGTCTAGTTAATTTAGTCCATCTTTACACACGTTTCCTTGTGTCTCTGTGTTTTCTTCTTCATCCTTCTACTGGATTCAACTGCATGGTCCAAGCTCATGCTGTTTGTTGCGTGTCCTGGTCCCAGGGCTTGGCAGGTCAGGCCCTGAGTGCTGATTCCCTTCTCTCAGCTGAGGATGAGCCTCAGAGCAGCTCTCTCTCCAAAGGCCAGGACAGCTCAGAGACTGATTTGGCCTGCCCAGGATCAGCCCTGACGGAGCAAATCGCAACTTATTTGGACAATTTAGGCCTTGCAGACTTACACATCTCTCTGTCATGCAAAATACATAGTGCCTCCAAAAGAAGATTAATATTTTTTTTTTTAAATTGTGTGCAACTCGACAGCTGGTAAAGAAGTTCAGATGAATTTAATTTTAGCTACAAAAATGGTGCCAGCGAGAACAATAGCTGGTCCCATGGCATGTAAAGAGATTAAAATAACTCTCTTGAAAAACTCAGAGTGCCCCATAAGGATGAACACTCTGCACAGATAGACGGGTCATAAGCTCATTGCATTTTTGAGTGTATTAGCCATCACATGGTTGAGCTGGGATTCACAAGGAAGGAAACATGCCATGCTGAAGCATGTCAGTGCTGATCTTTATCACTGATTTGAATATCCATGGTTGCAAGTATTGTCAAAGTTGGAAAGTTTAAAGATAAACAGATATTTTCCATAAGCCAACCCTTAGCTCTCCAACGGCTTCCTTTAAACACCTGATAATGGCTGTGAGAAAATAGTTTCTTATAAGTCCTCCAAACCTTCATAGTCAGTGGATTTCTGTAGGAGTTTGTCTGACCAAGGACTGAGAAGGGAAGTGGATTTACTGAAGAAAGCTGTCAGAAGAAAGATATCCATCATACTTGCTATATAGATTAGGTAAGAGTATTGCTGCATAGCTTTTTATCTGTTCTCTTAGTGAGCTGGACTGCAAAATACTTCAGGCTCAGTAGTTCAGTGTAGGGTATCCAAATAAGTAGATTCATGCCATGCTCTTGGCTTGTGATGGGCAATGCCAAACTTGGATATGATCAGATTTAGGGTGGGATCTGGAAAAGCACTACAGTGCTAAAAGGCAAGGAAAAGAAGCAGCATGGACCTTGAAGAACACTGCAGTGTGAATGCTGAAATGCTCTTCCTTAAAGATTAATTTCATCATTTCTTACCTGCTGTGAGGTGGTTCAGGAATGCTCAGAACAAAGCCAAAGAGGGATAATCTACCCTTTTTTAAGTTACCAGAACATCTCTGAAATTTAAGCTCCTCGTAAGTGTTGCCTATAGTTGGCGTAGCCAACACTGCACTGATTCTATATTTCCTATATTTTAAGTTACTGGCAAAGTCTAAAAATGGCTGTTCTAGGAAATACATTTCTTTGGTGGTTGACTTTGGGAGATGCATTGACTTCCTTTCAGCATTTATACAGAAGCAGGAGACTGCATACCCTAATTTAACTTTCTGCTCTGCTGCCTTTATCTCTTAAGTAAATAAAGCTGCTCACTATAGAGACTGTGACTACTTTGATTTTGAAATTTTGACAAAATGCTTCCTGTGGCAATTTGTGTGTGAGATAAACTCCCAACACAACCATGACATCATGCCTTCACAATGCTGAGTGGTGAGCAGGCAGCAGCAGCCCCTTGCTGCTCGTGTCCCTGAGCTGTGGCAGGCTCTGGCTGCCCTCTGCCGTCATCGAAACACCCCTGGACACGGTGACAGGGGACCTCTGGCACACTCCACAGCACTGACACTGCAGAACACACAGCTCTTTAACTCCGCTCAGCAGTGTAAAAGTGCAAGTGGAAATAATGGGAATTAAACAGAGGCAAGGCTTCAAATCTGTTTCCATTTGGAAGCTGAAAATAAAAAGAGACAGAAAAAAGCATGAAGCAGGCAGCCCCGACACAAAAGGCGAGTTTAAAACCAAGGGAGCTTTTGCTCTATCTGCTTTAGCTGTTAAAAAAATTGGACTTGCCTATCTGCAGCTGTCCCCAGATAACAAATCCAGTTTTCTTCCAGTCTCTTAGGGTTTTGCTCAGGAAATTATCCATTAATAAAGAAACCACGGAGAACTTCCTTTAAAGTGTGTTCTGCATTCTGAAGCAGAGTTTTCATAATGCCCTCCCAATAATCACAGAAGGCATTTGAACAAGATTTTCAGTGAATTAGGAGGAAGAAACCTTTTCTAGTTTATTCATTGAGCTGTAACCATTGCAGTATCACAGTAACTCATAGTGCCCATTTGGAAATTCTGATGGGATACAAGGGAGTCATCGTCATTTCATTGATGGCAAGTAAATGTCATTAAGATCAGATTTTTAGAGGAATGTCGGTGTTTAAAGATGCAGATTACCACTCAGTCTGATCTACTGCAGAACATAGGACTGTTAAATGCTATCCAAGGCAACAGCAAATGGTTTTGGTGAGTCTAGATATCTTACTGATCTGATTAGTGAAAAGATCAAAACAAAGCTCTGAATGAGCGAAGTACGAATCTAGCAATCTGAGTCACTTAGCTACAAGAAGAAGGAGCCCAGCACGTTGCTCTTGTTCATTTCTGAAGAGTTTAATGTCTCAACCTCTTTCTGCTCCAGCTCTGAATACAGTCCTGGGCTCTTGAATTCTTTGTGTTTTCTTTTTATTAAAAAAGTTCCTTTAGAACCCCTCAGATTCTCCTGTAATCATAGAATCCCAGAATCATAGAGTTGACTGAGCTGGGAGAGACCCATCTGGATGATTGAGTCCAACTCCTGGCCCTATGCAGGACACCCTAGAGTCACACCATGTACCTCAGAGCATTGTCCAAATTCTTCTTGAGCTCTGTCAGGCTCAGTGCTGTGACCACTTCTCTGGAGAGCCTGCTCCAGTGCCCAACCACTCTCTGGGTGAAGAACCTTTTTCTGATATCCAACCTAAACCTCCCCTGACTCAGCTTCATCCTTCTTCATCCTTTTCTCTCTCAATTGCTTTCTCTCCCTTTCTTCAGTGAAACTCCTTCCTTTACTTCTTCTGGTAATCCACTGTGCGGGCTGATCAAGATGTGGTGTCCGTCCCACTGGGACTTGGCTGTGCCACAGAGAAACACTGTCTGCCAAAATGCCTCCCCTGTCCTCCCTTCTGGTTAGTTTTGCTGCTTTAATAAGCTTGTTCATAAAACTTTGAGGGTTGCACAGGTTTCCCTTGTTATTTTTAGACTTATCTTCCTCTTTCCCGTATCTTTTATGGGACAGACTGCATTCTTCGCTTCTCCAATTCCTCTCTCCTTTGATCTCCCTACTGTAAAATGGGGCTGCTTAATTAAGTGAAATGTTTCATTTTATGGGTTTATTTTCCTCAGAAGGCCTCCTACACCTCCTGTTACTTACCAACCTGTTCTCCCCTACATGAATCACCTTCCAGTTCATAACAGCCTTTGGAAATGCTGCAAACCCTGTCACCTTTCCTCTTGGCAGAAGTCAGCAGAGAATTGCAAAATGCCACCTGCAAAGTCAAGTTCACTCACCCAGCTGGTCTCAGCTCAGTTAGTCTCAGATTAATGCTCAATTTTCTCAGCTTTTTCTGTCAACAGCACAGGTGTTTTAAATGGAAAAGCAATACAAAGTGCTCAAGACAAACACAAGAACAAATCTTGCACAAGCAGTGGGATACAAACCATTAAAAAAATAATAGGGGACTTAAATTTCTTCTTTGTTTTGTTTGTGCCTTTTGTTACGGGGGAAGAGTGAATTTGATTCCATTTGAAATTGGCACTGTTTGTTTGTCTCCTACAAACCTGATTTGTTCCCCTCACCCCTGCCCTCTTCCAGGCTCAGTGAGTAGCTGCAAGGTTACTATGAAAGTCTCCCTACTGAGTGTTCAGTCCTTCTGGCACAACTCACTCATCTTGTAGAGGAGCATTAAGGGTTTTTGCAGACATGTCCAAATACAAAATGAATTGTGCAGCTCTGATCAGTCTACAGAAAAGAAGCCACACGGTATTTAAGTGTCTCAGGAACCCAAGTTTTACCTTCAGAATGGTTTATGGTTGAACCTCCAATGGCACATAAGTGCCTATGCCCTGAGAGTCATCTCTCAGCTGTCATCTAATTCACATAATATCATAAATCTATGACTTCCCCATTTTTAAAGTACTTCTGGGCATCTTGGCAGCTTGCACCAGTCCTCAGTGGTGGATCTTAAACCCTCAGGATGCAGCCTTTGCATTTCTTTATAAACTCTACAAAGTTCAGTGCATTGGCTGTGTTGGGGCTGTCCCCATTTAACAGAGGAGTGAGAGGCTGAAGGTAGTTCCTCTATTTTGTCTGCTTTTTTCTTGATGGATCAGTGATAAGGGAACTTATTTAGAGTCTGGAAAATTTTACACATACTAGTTTTGTAAGTTACTTACGAAGTTACTTACTAGTTTTTGTAAGTTACACTTAGTTTTGGATAGGATGAGAGGTAATTAACCTATGAAAAGTAAAACACCTTCAACAGGAAGAAGCAAAGAGTTCCCAGGATGAAGGACAGCTCCTCAAGTAGGAAAGCCCAGACTAAGACATCTTAATTCCCTGATATGGGAGAGCTTTAAGAAATATTTAATTCTTTCATGTTTCATACTGGATACTTCCAGTATGAAATGCTCACAAGAGTGACTTGCTGGCATGATTCTCAGTTCTCCTTGTAAAATGCATAAAAATTCCCAGGCTGGACATTAAAAAAGCAAGCAGATGCCTGCTGCACTCAATATGATCAGTCTACCCTACCCTATGGGTGTCAGTGTTGAGTGGGTCTCAGGATACATTTGACAAGACACTTTTAAACTGGGATTTTCAACACACTTGTAATAGGAAGCCTTTTGAAGTTCCCAGGGAACAACATTCTCTTTTTAGTTTGTCAGTAGACATCAGCACTGCTGAACTGCAGATGCATCATTAATGAAAAGGATATGTGTTTACATACCTTAATAGCTAGATTCCCAAATAATTGCCACAATTTTAATAGGTGTTAGATCCAGCAGCTCTTACTGACTTCACTGGATGGTGTGAAGCACTATCCAGTTTGGCAAATTGGAGGTTTATTTAGGAGCCCAACTTCTGGCACCAGCTTTTGAAAATCTTGGCCAGCTTTCCCACATAATGTTAACACAGTCACACTGTATGTCTCAGCATTGTGTGAGATCCACACATCCAGCACTCTGCTAAGCTGTAAATTTAATAAGACAAACGAAAAAAGGAGAAAAGCTCACATATGTGTGGTGGTGTTAATTTAGTGTATATTTGCTTTTATTTGAGAAAGATTAGCCTTAACTTAACCACCTTGTGGCCACATTTGGATACAAATAACAGGTGAGGGAATAGAAAGCATCTTTGTAGACCACCTGGGATCAGGACTTAGTCCAGAGTGATTATTGTCAAACTGAGCTCTCAGAGAAGGCATTTCAGTAACTTCAAGTAACTATTGATTCTTCAAAAGATTTGTGCCACAGAGTTTATCCAGCAGTTGAACAGAGATGCCCTTAGCACTTCCAACTCGGTTTCTGTTGGGTTTGGGGGTTTTTGTTTGTTTGCTTTGGGTGGCTGTTTTTTTTTTATCTTTCATTTCTCGGCACATATATTTTTATCAAGTTACCATTCATGGCAGCAGAGGCCTAAGCAACCTGAGAAGAATAGATTATCTGGTGAACAATTTTATTGGAAAATTCTTATCTAGTGGTACTAATTTGACTGATGTAATGTGATTAATTTTTAGATGAGTTATCTAGAAGAAAAGCATCCAATCTGAGCAGCTTGTTTAGAATTCTCTGTCAGAAAGATAGGCACACCCTCTGTGCAGTTCACATGCAGCCAAGATAAGAATCTAGGTCGGGTGAGATGAATCTCACCCTACAGCAAAAGCTGAAGGTGCTGAGAGAACACATTGATAGTGTTATGAGAACTTCTATGAAGCCAGATTCTCTTGTAGTCCACATGAAACAACTCTGCCAACCTACTCCCGTGACATTTGATATAAAAGCCATTATCCTATTGTCCCCAGTGGGAGATGTCACATATCTGAGACAGCATCTGGTGCTGATGATGTGAATAAATGAACTATGAACTGGACAGAGAGCACGGTATCGCTGTCATGAGACCTGCAACCGGATATGAACTCACATTTTCAGACATGAAAGGTTGTTTCACTCAACCACTTGACCATCCTACATCCTACTGATTGCTAGGAAAGGAAGCATAAGCCTACAGGAATTGTTCTCCAGTGATGGGTGGACACAGCTTTAAACAACTGCCTGAGAACTTTGCCAAAGGGTGGCCGAAATAACTTTCTCATTCCCCTGTTCCATCCATCATGCCACAGTGAGTGATGCCTCTGGAAATAACTCCCTTGGCCAAGCATAACAGGGTCACACCTGCCCAGCTGTTCTTGGCGGTCATGCTGTCTTAGGATAGGATCCAAAGCCCACTGAAATAATTGGAAAATGCCCTGTTGACTCAAGCAGATCTCTGGATCAAATCCGTAGTCCTTGTTTCTACTAAATTAACTATGCCAGGTGGCAGAAGATTTCCCTGTATTGTGCATGGTAGGGTTTGGGCCTTTGGGATTGCTGTAGCAGCTCTATAGTTCCATACTATCAGAAATTTTATCCCAGTGGTTTTTAATAAGTGATGTCACTGCTCTCATCTTCCTCCGTTGATGTATTTTTGGCAAAAATCTAGGAGAACTTTAAGACTAAAGGGGATACTCCCATTTTTCACATAAAATGGGCTTCTGAAATTGAGTTGTTAATATGTGAGCAGTCAGCAAATTTCCAGTAGATGCAGACTGTGACTGAGCAGTGAGTGAGAACATGAACCACAGAACGGGGACATAGAGGGGAAAATGAACCTCTAGTCCACCGTGAGGGGGAAGAGAGTTACTGCATGGTTGGGAAGTTAAAGAAGTGAATTTGTTTCTCATCCTGTGTAGAATAAATTAATGCAAAACTTTGATCCAAAGACAATTAAAGTTACTACTTGTTTCTCTCTTATTTCTCCCAACAAACTTCTGTTCAACACCTCTAAAGGTAAACATCCTTTTTTTAATCCCAAAATCTATTTTTTTCCTAAAGTCATATTTCTTTGTGAAATTATTCTACTCATATTGTTACCTTCAAAAGCCAATCTGAATGCAGCCCACCTCAAGGATGTAACCTTGCAAAGACTTCATAAAAGCACAGCAGAAAACAGAATGTAGGAGATGATACCCAGCAAGCCAAAGGGTGAAGTTCTCACAGGACTGCTGGTACAAACCCCCTAGGGATAGCTCACTGCAGTATGTGTTTCCAGTGGAACTGGTTTTTCCAACAGGACTTTGCTTTTCTTCTTTCTTCCCTGTATTTGACTGTATCTTCAAGGAATGTCTTTCGAGTGGTTATCACAAGACAATTGAATCCTTTTTTTTCTTGTCTGTTCTTTCACAGCCATAAATGGAATTGTACAGTGAAACAAAAATGACTATGTAATGGAATGTATCTTCAAATTGGCACAGGTTTACTGTCCATGGGGAAATTGTCAAAAGCTATTAGGTGATCCAGGGGCTTAAGAGGTTTTTCAATAAACTATTTCAAATCCTTTATGAAGATGGGGATGCAGAGGCTTAACTCTCACAGATTGAAACAAGTGGACACTTGAATGAAGTCTGTTAGCTCTCTAGGTAGCCATAACATTCAGTTCAGGCAAGGAGTGGAAATAGGCTGCAGACTCTTAAATCACTGGGGCTACAGCTCTGTTAACTAAAACCAGAGGTCAGGTTCAAGTGCAGACCCCTAGTCAATCTTTTGGTTAATGTTAAGATGGGCTTTGCCGTAGTTTAGGCACTCTCCAGGTGGCACCTTCCCTGTGGCAGTGCTGTGGCGGTGTTTGGGGTCCAAGGTAGACCAGGAATTGACCACAACAGACATTTCAGATGTGGCCATAGATGTGGATGTGTAACATCAGCTGGTCTGTGCTTCCCTGGCCTGTTTTGTTTCTGAATACACAGGTAGGCTCAGATACTTTTGTGAAGCTTTTCCTGTCAGAAATCTGTGTTTAGTTGCTACTCTGCCTTACACAGTAGAAGAAATCCTAACCACAAGCCCTTAACTAGCACCACAGGTTCAACACATATCAAACTGGATAGTTGGGAATATGAACTAAAGTCTTCTCTGTCAAATATTACTATGAAGGAGGACCGTATAGTAACTTCACCACCAATCTTAACTTTCTCTTTATGGAGTACAGAGGCATTACCTGATCACATTCCTTTCCTCACAGGCTGTGTTAGAGCTCCACCTGGCAGTAAACACAGGGATTACGTCGTTAAAAACTGTTAAAAAAGAAGCGATCAATAGTTTATATGTGAAACGTTGTCACCAACTGGAATAATGTGCCCAGTTTATCTTATCCAGGATTGTAGTTCCCTAGTGACACATCTAGATGTCTCCAGATTCCTGTTCAACAGACATTTTCTCAGACTTGCATTTGAGACTAATTGTAAAAGAACAGACATAAAAGAGCTGCAAACAGCTGTGGGAGGGAAATCAGAGACAGGTGAGCCTGAGACATCATGGGTCACCAGAATGAAACACCTTGCAGATATGTACTTGGGCTTACCCCGAAATGCACAGAAGGGAAAAATCTGATGGAGCTTGAAGAGGTAGGTTTGTGCGTAGTCTTCAGGCAAACCAACTTTGTGTAAGCCAAAGAAACAGCTGGAGTGACCAGTTTGTCCGTATAGGTCTAAATAGGGGTGGGTGTGAACCCCAGCATGGGGAAGTGCCTGAATGAGCAAATTCTTGAGCAGTTGTCTGGACCAGAAGAGGATGAGACTGTGCTGTTAAAAACTAGAGAAAAGGGTGCTGCGGCATCTGGGGTCTGGGCCTGGTCAAGAGTGTCAGCTCTGTGAATGAGTAACAAAGTCAACTTTGAGAAATAATGAGCCAAAGGCATTGTCTGGCATCTGGAGAATACACCTTTTTTTAGAAAAAAATAAATATGATGTGTAGGAGGTACAGTTCACTGAAAATGAATTGATTTAAGGCCATATGCAGGGAAAAGTTATGGCCTCTGATTTCAGGCCAAAGGCAGAAACTCGGGCAGAAACTCAGCTTTGGAAAGAGGAACAGAAATACTAGAAGCAGAAAAACCTTGAGATGCTGCACTTACAGTCCATGAGCTCCTCCCTCAGCAGCCACGGGAGGGCAGCCCAGGCTTGCTGTTGGCAGCCCCTGCTCTGGTACCTGCTCTGCTCTGGGCAGTCTGCAGCAAATTTAACTGTGCTGCTACCTGTGCTCAGCAGTGAATCCTACAGAGCATGACAGGTCTCCTTTCCTCGGGTCTCACTCTCCTTGTCTGTGTAAAAAACCAAGAGTGATATTTTGCCTGTGAGTGGGGCAGGCAACAAGGAGGTGGAATTCGCTGCACCCATACTGAGCCCAACATGAGAATTTGTCTGGTTTTAAAGCAATTCTTTCAAAAGTGAGGTGGTGACCAAGTGCTGCTTTAGGATGAGAAGAATCACTGAAAAATATGATTATTACTGTCTTTACAAACGTTATTGTGGAAAACTTGATTTCTACTTGTACTTCTTTCCTAAAACTCCTCTCATCTTCTTGTTCTCTCTCGTTCAGTGTCCAAGCAAAACCTACGACCCGCTCATAAAGTCCACCAGAGACTTTCCTGATGAAGTCATTAGCTTCATTAGGCGGCACCCACTGATGTACAAGTCGGTTTACCCGGTGACAGGAGCGCCGGTGTTCACGCGGATCAACGTGGACTATCGCCTCACTCAGATCGTGGTGGACCACGTCATGGCAGAGGACGGGCAATATGATGTCATTTTCCTAGGAACAGGTATGAGAGAGAGCTTCCCCTATCATTGTGCTCAAACCAAATCCTCTTAGAACACTTCTGGTCCAGTAGGTACTGAATAAACCTGTATAAACCTCTAGATTAACATTTTTTTCCTATGGATACAGCTTCAGGAAGCATATAGGTGCTCCTGGTTCTGGTCCAGGTCTCCATGCAAGTGCTTAAATTAAACTAATTTCTCAGTTCAAGATATTGTTATTGTTGGGATTTTAATGCGTCCTGCTGCCTAGGTGATAAACCATTTAGAAGTCAAGATACCTGGACTTTCTTATCCTCCAAGTACTACTCAGTACCTGTCTTTACAGACTACCATGGTAGTCTGGCTTCCTGCTGGAAGCACACCAGTGAAACTATTAGAAGAAAAAAAATGACCTTAATAGTTTAAAGGAGTGCTTCCTGTTATCGGTAGTGACATGGTGGTGCTTCAGCATTTTATCTCATGTGATGCTGAACGGTTAAGAAGTATTTCAAATTGAGCCTAAGGCAACAATTCCACTCAACTAATTTTGAGGATATAAATTAGCAACGATAGCTCCAAATGTGACAACCAGGACTGAACAGAGAGAGGTTAAGCCACTCTGTCAGGGAGAAAACTGCTTAGCTATTTTTCTATGGATAATTATGTATCTATTTACATTTTTAGAATAGATAAATGCCTTAAGGAAAAGGTCTAGTTTTAGCATAGTAATTAAATTTAGAATCACTGGATGAATCACCCAAGAGCAAGGTATGCTAAGGAATATCAATATACCTATGCATAACATTTCTGAAGTAATAATCCACCACATTACTCCATTGGTGGTTTTGTTATTCCATATTTCAACATTCTCTCACTCTCGTTCTGTGTAGGTCTTACAAAGCACTTTTCACTGGTAGATGTGAGTGCCACAATTTGATATGTCTGGCTATTCTTAAGTAATTTGAGGAAAGGAGTGAAATGTCGCAAAGCATTGCCTCTTATGAAGTGTGGGTTGTCTCAGCCTTGAAGAGTTTTCTGTCTGTGTTACCCCACAAAGGAGTCTAGAGATAGCTTCTCTCTCAGAACTTTTATGTCTTTCAGCAAAATTCATTTCACAACTCTTACCTTCCAAAAAAAGACAATGTCACAGACCCTCTGTGATCCCAGGTTAGTACAGTGGTGTCAGAGAAAAAAGCAGTTTAATAAAAAAAGACCATTAAAGTGCTGTTTTCTCCCCTGCTGGCTGAGAAGGCTGGGAATGACCTTTAGGCATGATGATGGAAAATCCTTGTTGCTTTCTGAGAGCAATATTAATATAGTCAACAAAGGAAAAGGAACCCATTCCCAAACTGTGTGATGCCTAGGATTTCAGAGTGCTCACTACAACTTTCTTTTCTTCTGATACGAGTGAAAAGAAGTAATTTGAAATTTAACTGTCAGAGAAGATGAGTTCACTTGTAAAAATGTACAAAATATTCTTTTAGTGGCTGTAAGGTTGCTTTCAGGTGTTTGCTGTCCTTCATTTTAAAGTTTTTCATAGAAATAAAATTATATTGAGAGACCAGAAACTCAAATACTCCCAGATTAACTGTTCCTGCCTGGCACTAAGACAAACTTTTCAAGTGTAAGTAACCAGGTTTAGAGGCCTAAACCTGGTACAAGGCCAGCAAGTATTTCTTAATCACTAGATGGCACTCCGTAACATGCAGACATTTATTTTTCTGCAACGCCTTCCTTAAAAGCGAGTTTTCTTTTCTGTAAGTACATGGTTTTGTTCTATTTTATCCTCTAAACTCATTGTAAGGAAAAAAATGAACTCAAAGATAAAATTTCAATTATATAGAGACACTGAATATGGATGTAACAAATAACCCAGGAGATTTTGAGCAGCAGCAGATCAGTAGTTTATTATATGTCTGAATGTACACAACCAACTTGTTCATGTGCAGGCTTTGGCAATTATGTCAAACGAACTCTGGAAAAAAGCTCTAATACATAGGGCAAACTGCAGTAATTTGGCTTTGATTGGTAATATGAACTTAAGTAGTTTTGGAAAAGAAGAATGAAAATCTCATTCTTTCCCTTGTAATGTATTATTTTTCATTATTTCAATACTATATGTAGAGGTTAGGACTAAGCTGCACTGTGTCATTTCCACATCCCAGCACCCAGCCCTCTTCCCCTGAGGAATTTCTGAGTTCTTTTTAAGGCCATTCAAGGTTCACTAATGTGTAATGGTCTGACATGATATGAGCAGCTATTTTTTACATCAAGCAGAATTCAGGTTAAAAATGATGAATAGATTTAACTTAAAAAAATTCTCTAGATGATTCCAAATAAGTAATGATTAAATTAATATTTTAATGCTGAATGGAGGGTTTTTTTTAAAAAAAAATTTCTTAAATGAAAAAAAAAAAATTAAAAAGTGTGTTACTTAGCTCCTTGCATTAAAATGAATCTTACTTCTAATTAAGGAGCTATACTGGAAGCAAATTAATTCTACAAAAAAAGAGGCAATAGTTTTCTGCCAATTTAGTCCACTGAGTTGGCTCTCTTTGGGGTCAGTTGGGCCCCAGTTCTGGCTCAGGGAAATGTGCAGAAACTTGTAGCTGGCAGCATGGACGTGCTTGTCCGTGTTGGTGTGTTTGTGTAGCAGGAGAGTTGGACCATCCCTGCCAGGAGCAGCCTGTGACTGTGTTGGCTCAGCCAGACAGTAAACCCAAAAATGCACTGTATGGAGAGAGCTCTGCAGGCAGCAGGAGATGCAGTGGGGATAGATGTGGTTGGAAAGCAGCATCCCTGATGGACTAGCTTTATCTACAGGGCAGGAAGTGGAGTGGCCCATGCATATTGAAACATACCTGTGGGTTTTACACGAGGCACATTTGTTTCAGACGTAGGCACAGTCCTGAAAGTTGTGAGTATCACAAAGGAGAAGTGGACTAAGGAGGAGGTGGTCCTGGAAGAGCTGCAGATATTCAAGGTAAGCATTAATAGCCACAACATCAATTAAATATTATTCAGGGGACTTCATGGCCCAAACTGCCTTTGTCTGTCTGGTTGTTTGTTTACTGAAACTAGTTCAAGTTTCCAGAGGGACACTATGTAAATTTTTAAATGCCTTGGTATTCTTTGGGCAAGTCAATTGAAAAATGTCCAAAACCAAACAGACCGTGATTTTTCAAACCCATTGAACGTCTCATTTATCCTGCTTTGTTCTAGTTTGAAATCTTATTATGAGCCCACATTTTTTATTATTTATACATATTGAAATAGTAGTTTTGTATTTTTAATGTGAAATTTTCTATGGCCCAATTGGTATTGGGAGTATCCTAGGTACAATTATATATTTTAAAAAACAAACACACAAAATTCTATGGGTGCACAGAAATGCTTTAAAATAGCAACATTAGGAATTTAAAACATAAGGAAAATAAACAAGAAGTTAGCTTTGATTATCAGTGGGCTTTAATTTACTGGTCAAAGCTGACTCAGTTTTTTTGACCGTTTTGATTTGGTTATTCTGTAACTGGAGCCCTGCTAACACCAATGACTTCTTCATAAGTACAGCTGGTAAAAAGCCCAAGATTCTTTTTGTTGCACAGGCACAATTCCTGATTAACTTCCGTGCTGGTGAGGGAGCTGACAACAACATACTTTTACATCAGAAAAACTGAAACCTTTGTCTTCCCTACCAATTTTCTTTTCCATTTATTAGTTTCTTCTTCCTTGTTTGCATTCTCACTTTGCTTTCTTCTCATATTGCTTAGCTCTTCTTCAGTTTTCGCTTTGCTTTTCCTTCAAAGTTTGTCTGCATCCATGGCATTTTGATTACTTTCTCACACATCCTCTCTCCTATGTGCTATACAGCCCAAATTGTTGTCCATACCGAGTAAATGAATTTGGGACTTTTCCAAGTGTAAGCACAGGATCATTAACAATTATTTCAAAGAGTTCATTTCTCCATATGCCTTTTGATATGTCATGTGTATGATGAAACTTTGATTTAAAGGATCTCTATGTCTTCTTCCCACTGTCTTGGACACCAATTATAAATATCACTCAGAAAATACCAAGATTACTCAGTGGCCTGCCAAATAATGAGCAGTTCCAGTATGTGCACCAATTTGCTGCATTCTTAAAACATAACGTCAAGGGAAAATGTGCCATATCATATTTAAAACAAAAAAGAGGTCATTTTTTTCTACTAAGCAGACATTCCTTCACATTTTTATTGGTAACATTTCTAACTGCTACCTCTATGTTTTTGAATCCAGAAAACTGAAGGGGGTAGTGGTTGAAAAAACATGCCTTATTTGCTCAAACTGCATTAATATTAAACAATAGGCTTAGATTAATCTTCTGTTGGGTGGTAGATAATTCCCTGAGCTTTGTGCTGTTCTTACATCAGTCACGGGCAAAATTTCACTGTCTTTCATAGCCATGAAATACATCCTGGTGCAGAGATCTGCCTATGTATCCCTTAAATGGCAACTAAGCCTTCAAATAGTGCTTAATACAAACTAAAGTTGATGTGAAGGCTCATTACCCAGGATGGGGTAGATAGCAAACTCTCAGAATTAAAGCTAATTCCCTCCTTCCAGCTGGGGAAATTTATGGGATTTCTTTTTGGAAGCATGAATTTTGTGATTTTTTGTTGAGGTTTGTTTTCTTCATATTAGTTAAAACCAAGCAAATGAGCCTGTAATTTTATTTGCTTATTGTATGTTAAGTTCTGCTCTCTTTTTCACTATGAACAGGGAATTCGTAAACTAATACACCTTGCTAATTTATTTTTCAGCACCCTTCGTTTATCTCAACCATGGAGATTTCCCAGAAACAGGTAATCATAAGCTTGTTTAATTACTGGAGGATATGGGGTACACTAAACACCTATTTTCAGGTGACCCCTGTTGCTTAGTGGCCAAGCTTTCCATGGATGGCTCTTAAAATGTAACTGGAAGGAAGGAGATATGTTTGAAATTGTTTGTCTGCCTAATTCCTGTTTGCTTACAAACAGTAATTTGTGTACCCAAGCTGGTAATTACTCAG
The DNA here is from genome assembly GCA_013397055.1 of Pachycephala philippinensis. Taxonomy (NCBI): domain Eukaryota; kingdom Metazoa; phylum Chordata; class Aves; order Passeriformes; genus Pachycephala; species Pachycephala philippinensis. The sequence continues at coordinate 62,796 of VWZT01000867.1, forward strand.
GGAAACAAACCTTTAGTCATATGGTAGTGGGATTTGTAAGTGAAGCCAATGCACATTCTTTTTCCGGCCTCCAGAAATACTTGTCTTTTTACAATCCAGTAATAAATTATTATTACTATTGTTGTTTTTATTTTTATTAGTAGTCAGGAGAGATCAGGGCCTCACTGTGCTAAAACTTGTATGCACACAACCAGTCCCCCTCCTCTAAAACTGCAGCCTGAGTCTGGGTGGTCCAACCCTGGCAGCACAGGGGCCATTCCCAGCGCGGTATCTCGTGATGGGAAATGGTTTTATGGCAGCTCCAAGCTCAGTGATGGCTCCGTGCGTGTTCAGGAGGCAGCGTGACACCAGAGCCACCCCTCCCTGACCCGCAGAAGTGGCCACAGCAGCTCTGGCACAACACAGCTTCCTCACGCAGGAGGAGGTATTTTGCCTTTCAGGCATGCACAGCACAGCTGGGTCCCATCTCCCATGAAAAAAGGTGGCAGGCCAGATGGAAGTGTTGCATGAGCCAGCTCCAGCTTGGACCACCCTTGGCTCCACAGGCAATCCACTCACGTGCTGGGGAGAGGGGAGAAACATTATCCCCATCCTACCTCCGGATCAGAAGCAGAAGATGAAGTTTATTCACACAAGGTCACCCCTAGTTCCCAGATTATTAATATCATGACTATCCAGCCCCTTGTTTTTAAATGTGTTATTAAGCCATTCTTTTCATGGTTTGCTTCTGATTTTTTACTGTAGCACAAATCTAAATGTGTGAGGGTGTTGAGTGCTGGTGTCTTTCCAGGACTGCAGTCCCCTTTCCTCTCTGCTGTGTTGTTGGGATGGATGGGCACTGGCCAGTTCACACTGGGCCCTGAGAAACACTTTACACAAGGAGAAATTTTCCCTTGTTTTATAAAATCTGAGATAAGGTTAAAAGTCTGCAACTGTGGCACTGAGGAAGGGAACTTTTTACACTGGCTACTTGGAGAACACTCCTAATTAATTTGCTTTGCCTGATTTGCAGCAACAATTGTACATTGGTTCCAGGGATGGATTGGTTCAGCTCTCTCTGCACAGATGTCACACGTATGGGAAGGCTTGTGCAGACTGCTGCCTTGCCAGAGACCCATACTGTGCCTGGGATGGAAACTCGTGTTCCAGATATGCCCCCACTTCTAAAAGGTAAGAAAAAAACACGACATGCCGTAAAAGATCTTGCTGCTTGCAAGAATTTTAAATGTTCCAATTCATAACTTGTTGCCTTTTTACTTAGCATATCATTTGCCTTAAAATGTGCTCATACTCTGGCCATGTTTCACATTTCTGCTCGAAGAGCTGTGAAGACAACATAGCTTTGTTTAAGTGTGTGTGACAGTAACTTGGCTACTGCAGCTAACATCATAAATCCATCACTTTCCTTTTTTATGCTGAATGCTTTAAGACACAAGATGCTCAGATGGAGGTCCAGGTTGTGGCTAACTCTGCCCAAGATGCAAGAGCCTCTCTTAAGCTTCTGACTTTTTCATAGTAGTTAGAAAGCAGAGTTTAACATAGTATCCCAGAGTGGTCAATAATAAAACATTTAATTCCCTGACCTAACCCAACAATTGTATTTGTGGTCTAGCCATGAGAGGGAGACAGAGATGTAAGTACCATGATTTGACCATATTGGCAGAAGTCTTTCCACAGTGAAAGATGCTTCATCTGAGTTTTCTGTACCCACCAGCTGGGACAGCACTTTGGATCTGGATGGAGGGGGAGCACGCTGCAGGGTCTAGCAGTGCACTGCCTCAGCTGCTGGATGTGTCTCGTGAAGCTTTTGGCTGATTTAGCTGGAGCCAGAGTCCTTCACAACCTCTTCATTCCCCTTTAGACACAGTCCTCCTGACAGCAGTTCTTGCAGTGAGATTGCAGTCTGAGCTCAGGCTCTGGAATGACACTTTCTACTGTAGGGGTCACAGGGCTGAGTCCTGAGCCATTGAAGTTAATGACTCATAGGTTTTCATGTCATGGTGTCAGGGAACTTTATGTGTTCTCCCTCATAGCCAAAGCAAACTAAATTCAGAGAAGCATAAATGAAAGGAGAAAAGCAACTGTTCAGGCTCACTGCAAAGTTAGTGACACATGAGTCTTGCTGAAGTCTGGGGTGGGCTGGGACACGGAGATCGATGGTCCATGCTTTTTAACAGATGTGCAGTTTGGAGGGAAGGCCAAAAGTCCGTGGTTCCAAAACAAAGGATGGGTGACTGGCCCTGGGAATCCTGCAGCAGAGCAGTTACTTGAATGTTTTCCTTCTGTGCTGAAGTCTGTGCTTCCAGCATGTCTACAGCTTTTGCTCAGTGGACAGATCGGCCTTGGCAACCTGCTCTCCTGCAGAGGCGTTGCTCTGCACATGGGAGGTCCCACTGCTGCTGCTTGTGAGGAAAGAACCAGTTCTTTCCTGGGTCTCCAATTCTTCTACTGGAAAATGGAAAAAGTTTCCATTTTTTTCGTAGCTCTTGGGAGATAAATGCAATCGTACACAGAGGAAGAGTTTACTTTTTTTTTGGTGCTATTACACTGCAATGACAGTAAATCACAGTGAGTTCATGTAACACACCCAGGGATTGTCAGGCAAGTTAGTAGATCATCTCAGACCATTGTCTTATGTTTTTTCTGTCCATAAAGATGAAAGATAACCAGGTTTGCCAGTTTTTTGTTAACAAACTAAAATACATGATTTTCTCTCTTCATTTTAATAATTGGTTTACTAGTCAGTATTACCTTGGGCTAATACTGAGCTAAATTTTGAATATCACCTGTTGAACTTCAGATCTTTTTCATGATCTACAGCATGAAATGTTTTTAGGTATTTGCAACACAGTCTACCCCACCAGGAGAGCCATGCTGGTCTAAGCAAGTTTAGACACTCTTTCTGTCACTGTATTACACACTCTTTATTTTAGGCAGATATTTTTCTCTTCCTTTTTCTCTTTCTCCTCCCAGTGGTTTTCCCAAATCACAGGCTGTTCTCTTGATGTCAATTGTACAAATCTCTCTAGGCCACATGCTGCTTTGAGGGTGAGGCTGGTTTTAGTTAAGACTGTAATTGTCAGCAGTAGGGTGGGAGCGATGCAAGTCCACATCTGCTGAGCTCCTCTGTATTTTGTTGTTGCATTCCAGCAATTATATCTGAAGTGTCACAAGTTTACATGCTCTTCCCATAGGCGAGCCAGACGGCAGGATGTCAAGTATGGAGACCCAGTTGCACAGTGCTGGGATGTGGAAGACAGTGAGTATTTTTCACCTTTCTTGCTCTTCTGTCACTTAGGCAGCAGATTTTGCTGTGAGGGTCTCTGTCTCCAAAAATTTGCTGAGCTCAACAGAACAGCTGCCTTTCCCACACTTCATATCCGTTACCCCTCGCACAGTTAAATTTTCAGAGCTGGAGCTGAAAAGGGACAGCCAGCATGGGATATCACCCTTGCATCCCCTATGGGTGACACTCCCCAGCACTCACACGGGGCAGGGAGATGTGCCCCTGACACCAAAACATCACACATGTCCCTGAAAGTAGCTAATGGGTTGTGCATGATGTTCCATCCAGAAACAGGGCAGCAAATCCCACAAGGAAGCGTGCAGGGGTGAGCAGAGAACATGCCATCTCTCCTCTGCCACTTGACACAGGTCCCAAGGCTGAGCTGCAGCTGCCAAACCAGCCCCTTCCCCTTCCCACAGCTACTTAAATGCTCCTGTTATTAACAAGAACCTACCCCCTTCTCCCTGCCTGCTTCCCCCTCCCTTTCCCACACCCTCTTTTCAGATGCCAAAGGGTCTGGCTGCTCCTCTGGCATCTGCAGGCCTTCTCTCTCAGCGAGCAGTGTCAGTATGAAACCCTGCGGTTACACAGCAATCTCTGTGGCAGCGTAAAATAAATGAATAGCATTCAAACCCAACCGTGGCTTTGTCTGGGGTTCTTCTAGCTGCTTATTAAAGTGAACAATCCAGACAAAACAGTATTGATTGTATCACCACGTTGAACACTGGCTTTGGGACAAGCCATCCCTTCCCATTGATCTCTGGTTATTCCGTGCCGCTGCGGTGCTGGGTGCCTGCTGCAGACCTCAGTGGGAGGCAGTGCAGAAATCAGAGCTGCTTGCCACGGGATCAAAGCCTGAAGTCTGTTGCACAGTCTAGAGGGCTCTGACTGTACATGTGTGCTTGCAGACATAGTTAAAAAGTCAGGGTAAGATCTTATTTCCATCAAAGTCAACGACAAAACTCCTGTTCATCCCAAGGGCCAGAATTTCCTTGCTTGCTGCTTGCCATGACTCTCCAAACACTGATATCTGAGACTGTGCAAAGCTCAAGGTTATAGAAACCCTAGCAGAAAGGCTGACAGTGTCACATTTTCCTGGAAGGATAAAGAGATACTGGAAGAGTTAGCTTTATTAGACAAATCTAAAATCTCCTGGCACAGAAATTCATATTAATTCTTTGCCCTGACATAGTGCCACCAATAGCAATTTTATCCACCTGGGCTGACTCCTGTGTGCCATAAAACCATGAAGCTGACCTGTGTCACTCCAGGCTCTTGGCTTATTCAGGCCATTTGTGATAATTAGTAATATTGTGGTCCCCAAACTTATTTAAATTCAGTGCTCCGCTGTGTGAGGTTCTCTCCCAGAGACTTCATTGGCTGCATGAAGTTGTTTGGCTCTCCCGAAATCTTGGTGATACAGGAAAATAATGCAGAGAGCTTAAATTTCTATAGAACTCATATAGGTACTTGTTACATTGAAAGCATGATCCAAAATTGTTTTAATTTTGACATGGAGCTAACTTTTGATTCAGGAGACACCACTGCTGTCACCTTCCTTTCTGTTATTCACAGGGCGTAAGAAACAGCTTTAGTCTCTTGCTAAGGCAGATAAGATGCAGATAAAACAGACTAGAAAGAAAAATGAAGATGCAGAGATTAGAAATTACTTGCCCAGATTTACAGAAGACCAAGAAAGGATTTCAGATCTCCTCATGGCTCCTTCAGTGTTTGGTCTGAAACATACGACAGAGCACTTCCAATTACACTGAAGGGAGGCAAACTTCGGTTTACTTTAGCCCTGTGACTCCTTTAAAGTGCTTGGGATGAACAAACCAGACCATACAATCTAACTTCAGCAGGTTTAGCTCAGGTTTAGTGGTTGCATTACTTAAAGGAAAAAATACAGGTCAGATTTTAAATTCCTCAAAGGTGAAAGCCCCAACTTTAAAATGGAGCAAGCTCATGATACAGATTTTATTGACCTCCTTAAAAACCAGTTGCACTGAAGGAAGGTTAGCAGCCGCCTCTAAATCCTCATAGTTATAGTTTAAGCTAAAAGTTAAGTTTCCTTTTGCTTTTTTATAATTCACTCACTCTTATAGCATCTGTTCTGAATCAGGCTATTTTCCCATTGCTTTAAAAAGCAGGTCAGGGTTAATCTCCTGTACCATGTTTGCTTTCCAGGCATTAGTCATGAAACTGCTGATGAAAAGGTGATTTTTGGCATTGAATTTAATTCAACTTTTCTGGAATGTACTCCTAAGTCCCAGCAAGCCTCTATTAGGTGGTATGTTCAGCGCTCTGGAGAAGAACATCGAGAAGAGGTAAGTTATAGTCATCAAGGCAGGTTTCCTCCATAGAGAATTCAGCTGAGCATTGAGAGGCAGGAGTTATTGGGATTAGTCGATGTTTTACTTTTCCCTGCCTCACCTTAGGTATCACATAGCATTCTGCTATCACCATTTGGGGCATGCGGTGGGGAAGAGAGAAAACCATTTGCACTGTATCATAAGCAGATTTTGATATTTATTTTGACTTACATGCTCATCCTATTAGAAACAAAACATCTAAAAGGGAGATAATGTAAACCAGTTATAAAAAGTCAAAGCTATTTTGTCCGATAATTAACACATCTACTTCTGTAGGTAAAAGTATGTTCAAAACCCTATGTTTCAATAAAATCTCAGCTCTCTTTAGTGTATGATTGCTTTCCCTTACTATGTTAAGCAGTGTAGCTAAGAAATGCATGTGTGGTTTGCTGCTTCTCTCCATCTCTCCCCAGAGAAGGAACGGTCTGTGTGGTTAAAAGGCTTTTTATTTGCTTTTTTTCTTGTTAGTGGAGTCTGAGATTTTTTCTTAAATGGCACACTGCTCTGATGCAGAGATGTCAGGTTAAGGATTGCTTCTTGCATCTGGTGTAGAAAGCAGTGAGACTTGTGATGTCCCTTAATTCCTTTGGGATGCAGCTTTGGGGTCCTCACTGAATGAGAAGCCCTGGAGAAGCCTCCAGGTCGCTGCAAACCCCTTGCACAATTTCCTGATGATTTCTTTCTGAGCTAGTACAAAGGGGCTCTCCAATATGCCTGGAAGGTCAATATACTGGGACTGGTTTGGACTGGGTTTGTGAGTGAGTTTCAAACCTCAGGAGTTTTCATAGCCTTTCTCTTACATGAGTGATTTTGTGTCTGAGGCCAAGTCCTGCTGTGATGTCAACCATGACAACGGGGAGGGAGAAGGGAAATGAACTGCCCTTTCAAAGGAGCTGGTCCCAGGTGCTAGATAAGCTTTTTTGTTAAATGTTCATCCAAGACAAAAATTAGTTTACATGACAGGAACTATCAAACATACAACTGGTCTTCCACTCTCAGTGATAATTCATCCTGTGAGAATTCCTGAGTGCAGAAACTATGCCGGTCCTTTCCAAAGGCTGGAGAGATGCAGGCCAGGGCAGGTGTCCAGGAGAGAACCACCTCTGGGTGAGATGTGACTCATGGCAGTCACCCCAAAGTTGTAACCCCAGTTATGTCTTGGCCCAGAAAGCCAGAGTTAGGGGATACCAGACACTTCTGATTATCTACCAGATAAGACAAAATCCCACAAGGCTGTAAATTGACTGTAACACTGCAGTACTTTTAATGTACTCCCCTTCTCTTACACGTGTTTTGGTTTGACATAACTTTTTTTCCTCTGCTGGGGAAAAAAGCTTAATTTTTAGACATGTGCTTTAACACCAAAAGAAAGAGATTACTGGTTTGAAATACTACCTGTAACCTCCATTATAGCCTATAAGTGTAAAAAAAATAATTTGCTTTCTGATCAGATGTCCAAGAACCCTTTCAGCTACAGGAGGTTGAAGTGCACACCCAGCTAAAAGTATATTGGCATTTAAAGGCCGACAGTTATTCATTTTACTGAGATGGAGTTACCTTTACTGTCCTGTACATGACACTCTGTGATCACCTTCCCTAAGGCAGCAGTTTGTAAATGCAGTCACATGTTTGATCAGGGAAACAAGTAAAGTACTTTCTTAATTCTAACCATGTGTTTAAGACTAATTTTAAAGTAAATTTAAGCAGATAGTTAGCAGGTTTTTGACTTGGGGGGAGGGCTGTTTGTTCTTGTTGATTTTCTTTTCTTGTGTGTGCTTTTTTTTTTTTCTTTTTTTTCTGAATGGGAAGTTATGTCAAGTTTTGAGAAGACTCAATCTTTTAAAAAATAACGTACTGCAACTATACCATGAACTACAAGCTTTGCATAAAGGAGCCAGTTCCCTGTGAAGAATGTAATACTCTTATATCATAAGAAATCATACTTTCAAGACTTAAAAGCCTCTTTTGAAGGGCTGCTTTTGAGTCTTATCTGTGTCAATTTAGGGAAAAAGATATTATCAGTTTATTTTCTCATAAATCACAAGTTCAGATAGGCCTCTGAAGGTCATGAGACCAAGCTCAAGCTGTCTTTCTTGTTTGACTGTAGAACAAACTGCAGGTCAAACCAACTTTGAGCAAAGTTCTGGCATGGTAGTGTGTATAGCATAGCCTAAAGTAAAGCTATGCTCTTTTTTTGCCACGCTTTGTATTTCCAAAAGGTTGTTGTGGCAGTGACTTGGCTGTTCCTACTTGTTCTGAGCCAAATGCCAGCTACCCAGGCCTGGTGATGTCCAGTACAGCAGGAGTACATCCAGTACAAGGATGTGCACGTCGGGAGGCAGTGGGGGAATGTGTGTACATGTGTGGTGGCATTGGAAGCCCCAGCAAGCACACAGAATTCATCTTTGCACATTAACACCAATGTTTGCTGGGCCTGCTCTGTGTAAACAGTCTGACATCTGTTTGCATGAGAAAAGTAAATCTTTGCTAAAAGGCCAGATTAACCTCTGAGGCAAATTTAGTAGCAAATTTGAAGGAGAAATCTGCACAGATTTTCTACAATATGAATGTTAAAAGTAGGCAAATAGCTTTTTGCCACACGTTGTGCCTAAAGCCACAGCAGTGCCTCTGTGATGTAGTTTTGGTAAAATAGAAGTTGGAGCACACGTTCCTCAGCTCTCAGGGTGGTTTTGTTAGTTGTGGGGTTTTGGGGGTGGTTTTTGTTTTTGTTTTTGGGTTTTTGGGTTTTTTTTTGTTGTTGTTGTTTTTCCTTGTTTTGGTTTGGTTTTTTTTTTTTTAGTCTGAAAATAATAGCCTATAGAAATGCACATGCACACATTGATGATTTGAGGATCATGTTGCTTAAAGATGGTGTATAGCTATTTTGTTTGAATCTTGCCAGAAAATTCTAATAATAACAACAATTTCTTGTATTTTGACCCAGGTTAGTTTCAGGATCCTAAGAATTTGAACTCCTGAACAAACTCAGTTTTCATATATCATACTGGTAGATACAATTTTTAGAAGAAATTTTAAAAAAGAAGTTTTTTTGTTTACTTTTTAAGATAACTGTATTAATCTAGAAATTACGTATTTTCAAATATTTAAATTCCTGATTTCACGTATGAATCCCTAAATGAATGACCAGGTCTGTAGAGATACTGAATAATCACTCCTACAATTAGATGGAATAAGGGCTAAATGGTTAAAATGTTAATCCCTTGATAATTTGCAGATTCAGAAATTGAGGTTTTCAGGTTTTCTAACTTGACTTAGCAGTGAAAATTAGTTCATCAGTATAAAAGCCCAATTGGAGACCTTCCTAGAAAATCCGAAGATCAGAGTAATTGACTTTCTTTTCAAAGTACTTCGATTTGACAAAAATACCATATGTGACAGAAATAGTGAGGTCATATTTAATGTATAGCTTGATCCTTGCTTAACCAATGCCTTACCATAACTTTTCCCATTACAATTATATTTTCTGCTCTCTCTCTCTCTCCCTTCCTGCAGCAGATTTCTCAAATAACACTGTACATTCTTTTAGTGCATGTCTTAGCAGTGTAACTTATTGTGATGACGATACCATGCTTTGCAAATGACTCCGTGCACCTGGAACTTAGGTTACGGACTTTTAGTTCCAGGGCTGGAACTGTAATGTCTCAGCAAGTCTTTAAACTTGGCTTTACAAATAGATGGCTTTGCACTGTCCCAGACATGCACTGCAGCTTCCTGAGGGAAAGGAAAGGGCAAAATCCAGACTAGATGGGAAGCATTTGGCCCAGCAGGATGTCCCCGACATTTCACCCTTAAGGTCATGGTTCACAATGTGACTTCCAGGCAGAGCAACCTGTGGGGAGGGACAGGATCTCCTGTGGTACAGAAGCTGTCACCAGGTCATTTTGCTGCCAGTGGGAGTACATTTCCCTGTAGTTTAGGGCTGTTTTAAGGTCAGGAGTCAAATATCTAGTGCTTTTGTGGTTAGTGTTGCTCACGCAATTGATCATGTTTGTTCCTGTGCGTGCAGCGTTAGTCACTGGGATGACGGAGAGTGTTTCAGTGCCTGGAGTTCATAAAAAACTCTGGGGACGTCATCTGTTCATAGTGTCTTAAACTGCTGAAGCTCTCTGAGGCTTAAAACAGATACTAGTTATTCCTCAAAAATGTCCTGGGTTATTTTATGTAAGTAATAAGTGTCAGGACTGCAAATGTGTGGCTCCCTACAAAGGCATTAGTTTTGGTACCTCGTTGCTCTGAAAAGCATCAGCCCCTCTGCTCTAGGCTGCACCTCACCCCGAGTCTCCCGTGGCTCCAGATCTGCCAAGCTGCCACCTCAGCAGTGGGGGACAGAACAAACCATATGGTCTAAGGTGACAGAATAGGTGCAGATCACTTTTAACTTTTTTCTTTCTGCTCTGCTTGTACCTGCTGGTGAAAATAAATCCACCAAAATGCATGGGGACATTCCAGTAGCTCCTTCAGCAGTTCTCACCCTTTCTATATTCCTGCCCTGCAGCCCAGACTGTGTTTTCCTGATGGACCAAACTTAAGGACAATCTGATACTTTGGTAGATAAAAGAGTTGGACCTACTTTTAGGCAGGACATTTTGCAGGGCATTACATTGTGACCTAGCTCCCCCATCAGAGCAAAGAGATGTTTCATTCCACACTTTAGGCATTTTTTTTCAATTTATTCAAGACAGAAGTTTCCATATATTTTTGCATCTGGGGGTTTTTGCGTCATGATGGCAACTTACTTCGTTACAAATATCTGGTCAAGCAGAATCTTCTGAAGAAAGGCCACAGATTCAGTGCCAGCCCTGAAATCTAAGAGCTGGGTGATGGCTGAGTGAGGTGGAGAACACACAGCAAGGACTGAATTTCCAGTAGTATCTTCTGTCAGGGGTGTGTAATTCAGTGTTTGAATCTTTAGGTCGATGAGAAAGAGGTCAAGAGAGTTGGAAAAAACCAAAAAAAAAAGAGATTAATTCTGCAGCCTGAGGACTACTTATAGCTCTCATGCTTTCACACTTTTATTTTATTATATTACTCATTGCCTTTTTTTTTTCCTAATACTTTGAGTTTCTTAAGTAAGACTAATATTTTTGACAGTTTTGTGTGGAAGGAAGAGAAGTAACTCTGAACTGAGTGACATTTCTGGTTTAATTTGGATATATTGGAGGGGTTATAGGAATGGAGGAGTTTAAAGTTTAGTCTCAGAATAAAAAATAAACTTCACCTTGAAACTAATAGGAATCATGCGTTTTCATAATGACATTGTACCAGCAACACGTTCTTCATTTTTCCTGAGGCTGTTGGTAAATAAAAAAAGATGTTAAAAAAAAAAAAACTCTACAGCTGTGTTGGAGCTAAAAGATTATTTTCCCATACTAGAGTAACAAAGTCATATGTAACAATAATGTCAGAAAAACCCTAGAGTGATCTTTATTTCCAGTCAAATGATGAGGATGAAAAAGAGAACAATAGAAAAACAAAGATGAATGTGAATTCTCAGCAAATGTTCCTCATTTTCTTTTCTCCCTCTCTCAATTTGTTCAGGAGTTGCAGCTAACCCATGATTAGTCCAGCTTTACCTCTAACATTTTTTCACATGTTGATTAATGAGGGAAGGCAGGCTTTGAAGCCACTTTCTTCTCCCAGACAGGTGCAGTGTTTTAACTGTGAAAGAGTTGACATGTGAATTATTTGTAAAGAGGGAGCTATCTAAACACATCATTAGCAAAGGACAAAAAGCATTGACCTAACCCAGTGCCACAGCACTTTCAAATCCTTGGTTGTTTTCCAACTTACTGATCGTTTAAAGATTTGCCATCATTATTGGCAATACTTATTTTTTTCTCCATTGTCAAATTCAGGTTGTGAAAATCAAGTGTTAGATTTGCATGAGGATCTTTTCCCTTTTCACATATTGCCAGTATCTATGGCATGTGCCATAATTCAGGTGATATACGTTTTGGAAAACTTACATGCTTATCATGAAGGATGAAAGTACAATTTGTTGATACAATCTTGTCAAAAATCTGCTCCCACTTCACTAAGAAAAGAAAGCTATTGGTAATCAATTGCTTCATTTTTTTGTGGTTTATAAGTTGTTTCCTATGGAACAAAACTATGTCTCTCATGTTTAAGTTTTATTTTATTCTCAGATTTAAGCACATGTCAGCAAGCTTTTATGAATTTAAGCCTGTGTACTTCTGAATTGCTAAATCCTATTTAGAAATATTTTAGAAGAGTTACTGATTTTGACATGGTGGGAGGTGAAACAGTGAATCCACAGTTGACCAAAACAAAATTTCTGTTATTTAAGTAGTCTTTTCACTTTCCTCAGAATTTAATAAAATACATTTTACATCTGTAGGTCAGGAACCAAAGACCACATTAACCATTCAAGTGAAAGGTTAAAGATCTACTACCAAGTAATGAAATGCCAGGTGTTTATGAAACTCCAGAGCCCTGTGGGGAGAAAAGTAGAGAGGAAAGACAGGAGGAGTTCTGAACCTATGGGTAAAACAACATAAACAGGATACCAAAAAGAGAAGTGAGGGGGGAAAGCAGTAATGAAGTGTTGCTCAATATGTGTGAAATCGGAGCCATAATTTTATCCTGCCAGAGGATAAGAAAGGAATGAACAATGAAGGCACAGAGGAGGAGGTGACAGTCACCCTAAATCAATGTCCAAGGTTAACACAGGACATTGTGTAGGAACACTGCTTCATTAAAAATAGGAGTCGTGATGGGCTGGGATTAAGAGACAACAACCAATTTAGACTTTTACCTCTCTCTGCAGTATCCCAAGGTGGGGGGGGACAGCTCCATCAGTTAACACGTTTATGACTGGAAAGTGATGGCTGTTACACAAATGGCAAATAGTTATGAGTAGCAGGGTGCTGGACTTAGGGGTCCAGTGATCTTTTCAAGTCTAGATCTGCCATTATTCTGCCTCTCTTTCACTGAAAAGAGGCGAAGCCCTAGTGAGGGCACTTTGGACTGGCACCCAGCCAGCCAGAAGAGCCAGCTGGAGCCCTTCCAAGTGTGGGAGGTGCACAGCTGTCAAGACGCTCTAGACTACAATGCTGGCAGAGGCACCGGCAGGCAGATGCTACTGCTGCGATTGCATCAAGCCCCAAGCTCAAAGACATCAGTCCTGTTTTCACTCAGACAATGTGGGAACTTGCTCTTTGCACAGTGCCTTATGAAACTCAAATGTCTGGAAGTTAGCTGCTTCTTCCCGTGCTTTTCCCTCAGTTTCGCAAACTTGGATCTTCATGTTGACATGAAGCCTGGGCAGAAGAAAGGGATTTCCTTGTGTTGCAACAGCCAGGCCTCCAAGCACTTCCACCTGGCCCCTGGTCCTGCTTTTCTCTGTGGAGCACAGCACCACAAGGAAACACCTGCCCTAGACATATTTCTGCCTTCAGCTCCTCATTTGTGGGTTCTTCTATAAATTTTGTGCTCCTGTTTTTACTGTAAGAAATGATTATTTTCTTGGAGTGAAGTGTCACTAGCTGATCCAGCTGAGGAATAGTGCCCGGTGCTGTGGGTTCTGTGAAAGAAGAGCAGCCTTTTCTAGTTTGTCTCCCTGTTATCTTCTGTGCATGTGCTTGTGGCTTGACCATAATTTCTCTGGTTTAAACTCAGTGTGGTAAATCACAAGTAGCTTGTGCTCATGTAGCACCTGTTGTCGGGACAATCGATTTTCCAGGAATTTCCTGAAATTTGTATCATTTCACCCTCCGGGTACTGAGTAGACATGCTTATATACAGTTTACAAACAATGAAACTAAAGCTCCCAACATCAACAACTGGGGACAGCAGCCAAAAAATACTTGGCCAGAGAAAAAGGCAGCCAGAGCTACAATCTGACCTGCTTTTGTAGCAGCTGATTTCTTGTCTCTGCTGCTCTCGTATCAGTGGCAGTACACAGGCCTGTATCCATCCATCCATATGACTTGCCTGCATACCTGTCTAATCTGTATGTTATTGAAGGCTGTTACAGCTGAAACAGAAGGAAACAAAAGTCTCTCTCTCTCTCTCTCTGGTTGTATTATATTTATGTGTATTGTTTTTTCTGGTCATCTCAATATGGTCTCAAACTTTTTAAAGATTTCAAAGTCATTGTCATAGAAACTTGGAAAAGGGTAAAGCTAAAAGCCCTGCAAGGTCATCTCATCCATCTCTTTGCTCCAAGAGACTCTATTATGATAAAGTAGTAGTGAGTTAGAATCATAACAGATGGAGAATCATATGTATGTATAAATTTTTTCCCATGGAGTAGCAGAGGGAATCGTGTGCAGATTTTTTACATAAAGAAACAGTGTGTAGCTTACCCACTGTGAATAAATCTAATTTAGTCATCTTTATGCCTCCCTGATCTTCATCCTCTGAAGTTTGCTGGAGGGTCAGATGTGCACTCTGGGAAATTTTCCAGATTCTGTGTTGGTTCTTTCTGCCCCCAGACCCCCCTTCTCAAACCCCCTACCCAGCCTTGAGCTGAAGTTTTCCCCCATGGCAGTGATGCCACCAGCAGAGCCGAGGCTGCCTCCAGCAGCACTCCAGGTCTGTGGGTGCTGGCTGTGCTGCAGCCTCTGCGTGGCAGCAGAACACAGCACTCCCAGGAGGGAACAGCTTGGGACAAACCAGCGTCGTTTTCAAAGGAAGTGCTGGTGTTGGACATTTGGAGTTAGGGCTCTGCTTTCTACTTCCACCTCTGCTACTAATCTTTATATGGTCTTTGGCAAATCACTTACCTTCTATGTTTCCCAGCTGCAAAAATACTTGGGTGCTCAGTGCCCCATCCTGTTTTTTGGTTTGTTTTTGGTTTTCTTTTTCTTTTGAGGGGGGATGCTATTTTTTGACTTAGGTTATTTTGGAAATGATTGAGATTACAGGGTACATAACTTACCTGACAGTGTTACTAGTCTAAGGTACACCTTAGTTTTAACATGTGAGACCCTGTATTTTTTTAAATATTTCTGTTCATAAATGAAATTACAGCTCCATGCTGTCAGACTTCAGCTCCCACTTGCAATCTTATTGTTTTGTTTGGGGTTTTGGTTTTTTTTGTTCTTATTTGTCTCTAAGTTATTCTCCACAGATCTTGGCAATAAAAGAACTGTACTTTGTTGTATCCATCCAGCCTTATTGCCTGCTTTCAATCATATCTCAGTGAGTCAAAGCCAGGATCAACTTCCTTTTGTAAAACTTGGTTGAAGAAGATCAAAACCACAGCATTTCTCTTTAAAAATCAGTAGTAGTATTCGTATCCCTTGTAACAGGGTCTCAGCACTGCAGATACATACAAGCACTCTGGTATTTTGGGTTTATTACAGGTACCTCAAAAAGAACAGTTAAGAAAATGAATGGGATTTGTGGCAGTAAATATCTCCCTTTCCTTGGAGAATGCAGCCTCGCTCACTGCACTGTGGTGTGATGAGTGTTGCTGTCTGTCCTGTCAGCTGTACAGCATGTGTCTTTTGCTACTGCCTGCTGAGTGTCCGTGATCCAGATGTTACAGTGAGGGACAGGACTCAGACCCTGAAGGAGCTGCTGGTCTCTGTCCCAGCTGCACCGTAGGGATGGGACACGCCGTGTGCCAGCCAGGCCTTGTCTCCACCAGCACAGCACTGACACACATCTCATTTTGACCACGAGACTCACCTCCTGTGTTCTTTTCTCCAACCCCACAGCTGAAGGCTGACGAAAGGATCATTAAAACAGAGCATGGGCTGCTGATCCGCAGCTTGCAGAGAAGGGACGCGGGAGCCTACTTCTGCAAAGCCCAGGAGCACACCTTTGTCCACACCATCGTGAAGCTGAACTTAAACGTCATCGAGAATGGACAGATGGAGAGCACTCAGAAAACTGAGGACGAGGAGGGCCGGGTGAGGGATTTGTTGACGGAGTCCCGGCTGAGGTACAAGGACTACATCCAGCTGGTCAGCAGCCCCAGCTTCAGCCTGGATGAGTACTGTGAACAGATGTGGCACCGGGAGAAGCGGCGGCAGAGGAACAAAGGTGGTGCCAAATGGAAGCATGTGCAGGAGATGAAAAAAAAGCGAAACCGAAGGCACCACGAGCCAGCCAGGCCACCATCGACGTAGTTTGTAAATGCTATTTAAAGAAAGGACATTTTCTGTGACAAAAAAAAAGAAAAAATACTGTGTTCTGGTTTTGTGCATCTTGCCTATGAATTAGTACTGCTTCTTATTGAAATCAGAAAACTTACCATCACTATTAATCTGTGTGAGACTGTACAGTGGGATTCAATGCCAAATGAGATGTTCCTTATTGGAGTGCCACACACCAGGCAATAATTTCAAATGCATTCATTAAAAAAGAAAAGATGTACACTTTTAGCCAATTTCTGGGTAGCCTTAGACTGCGTGAGCTGTGTTCTTTACTTCCTGCATAATTTTCACATAGGATTTAGTGTCTGTGTTCCTGTGTTAACATTTGCTGCCACATTCCACCCCGGAGGTGGCTACATTTCAGGGGAAGGCAGATGTACTTCCAGTTCTTTGGCAACTTTCTGAATAAGAAGCATGGTAGAAATGTGTGACAGATCTGCAAAAATACCCACTAATTTACCCACTGGGCCTGTATTCAGGCACACGGGTGGGGCTTGCTAGCACAGAGAGGCACAGCAAAAAATCAAATTAACTTTTGGCTTAGGGACAGCATTCATTCTCCCCATAAAAAGGAGAAAGCATAATCATAGTTTAAGAGAGGGGAATTATCGAGCGTTACTCGTTAGTGTTTGAGTAGCCACCAGTTTGCAGTCCATCTGCTGAAATGAAATGTTGACTCTAATTGAAATTGCCACCGAGATGCTTGGGAGTAAATTTCCTATTGGGAGTAAATTTCCTAAGTGGTCCATGGGAGGTATGTGCACAAATCCTATTAAGAAATAATGGGATTCCTGCCTGCACCTCTCCTATGTCTCTAAAGGCTTGACTCTGACTGTTTCTCTGGCCCTTTGCTGGCTTTGTTTTATGCAGAGGAAAAGAAAATTAAAAGACAACAACAAGGCTAAAGTGAAAGACGATGAGGGAAAGTATTTAGTGGCTGAGACCAGTGCTCTTGACACGGAGCTGACATTCCTCAGATATGTGTATTCTTTGGGATTTTTTCTCAAAGGTCTTCTGTATTTTAAGTTGAAAATTTGCGTTGTTGGAATTAATACTTATATTATAATTAAATAAGAGATGTCCACATGTAAATAAAACTTTTAAGTTAGAAATTTGCTGTAACCATAATTCCATTTGTAAAGTGTTCCTTGTTCCTTGGTTTATATTTTGGGTTTAATAATGTAAATTTTTCCACATAAGCAAGAAATACTGGCCTCATCCTTTCCTATTTTACATTGATGTTATTAGATTGATTTTATTCCTGATATGCAGCAACAAACACAAGCTCAAAATCAGGCCTACTGTCTCCTATCATGAGTCACAGCCCCCCTCTCCTCTCTTCCATCTAACCTCCCTCCGTTTTGCCTTTCACGCCTTTCTGAGTGTGAAATGACAAATTAGCCACTTCCTCACATGGAAGAGAGCTTTGATGGATACCAAAATGACAGACTTTACTTGTTTCTCATGCATTCTACAGATCTTGAGAGCAAAGTCTGTGGGAAACCCGTGCAATTGATGTACACCTCATTAAGGGACCAAAACTGTTGGCTCTGAAGCCCTTGCCCGTGCTGGTGTTTGTGTGCGCATTCACAGATCTAAAATTGCGAAGGTCCAATTTGCATCGTTGTTCATTTCCTCTCTGTTGAAAGTCGGATATGGCAAACTGTTTGTCAGATTTCAGAAAGGAATCTCAGCTTACCCACGTTTCTTGTAAAACCCGAAAGCTGCGTTTGCATGTGTTGTACAAAAGCCAGCGATACCATATGTCATTAATTTTAGATGCTTTTTTAATAGGAGATGTATGAGTTAATTAGGAGATATTAGATAGCATGCATACAATGCTTTGATAGTGTAAAGCACTGAGTGCTAAGTATTATAAAATACATCTGTGGGGAGAAGGGAATTTTTCAGCACAGGACCTTTAATCAGCAGAAAGACTGATGCTGAAGATACTAACCAGTCGTACAGTACTTTGAGAACATGCAGAGAACTTTTTGGCATTTTTGCTGCAAAATAATGTAGACCAGGCATTTCACAAGAGGCTCATCAATTTGGGTACCTTG
The DNA here is from genome assembly GCA_013397055.1 of Pachycephala philippinensis. Taxonomy (NCBI): domain Eukaryota; kingdom Metazoa; phylum Chordata; class Aves; order Passeriformes; genus Pachycephala; species Pachycephala philippinensis. The sequence continues at coordinate 80,665 of VWZT01000867.1, forward strand.
ATTTTAAGGCCAATTAAGACTACTTAGAGAAGGTATGGGGGGATATTAAACTACTACATATAAAGCGCAGGGATACTTAATATTCTTGGCTGGAAGATTATGCTGTCACCATACAGAACCTGCCTAGTTATTCCTTACTAGATTTTTATCAGTCCACAAAGTCGCATTTCTCTGGCTTGGCCATTAAGGAAATGAGTGGAACCACACCAAGGCTATGGAATGGCAGGTGGGCTGCATTCACATGCACTGGCAAAGGTTCCACACTTCTCATCAGTGGTGACATGGCAGTTCAATTATTGAATGTCAGACATGTTTGCCTACTACATAAAAAAGCAAAGCAGGGTCTTCTTTCACACTTTTTCTCCTCCATGAAAACAAAATCATCTGATTTATGTTTAGGTATGATTGGGGGTTTGTATTCTACAAATGAACCCCCCCCCAACTGACTTTAGTAGATATCTGGGATAAGGGTCTCCGTACTGGGAACATTAGATTTAAATGGTTGAATTAAAATGTTACTGCTCTTAAAAACTACTTCCATTTCTTTTATTTCAAATGTTCTTGCAATGAGATTATTTTTAAAGAAATGACCTCATCAGTCTGGGGTATAGTGGTAGCATAAAACCCCAAGTGAGATATAAGACCTCTTCCATCATGGGAAATAAATTCAATATCCTCCAAACCAGTGTGTTGCATTGGGTTCATGCCACCCCAGGGAACATATTTAATAATCCCGCATAGATAAAAGTCTGTGTTTTGGTACACTGGGTAAGATGGACGCTGTAGCTGGCAGGGGTAGCACATCTCATACAGTGCAGGTAATACACATGCGAGGAAGCCAGAGGCCCTTGGAGACCAAGGAATGAGAGGGATAGATTGAGAATCACTACTGGAGGTAAGGCAGTTAAACAGGGTTTTGTTAGGCAGGACTCAGCAATGCAAACACAAGAACAGGAACAGGAGGAGCAGTGGGTCTTTCCCACAGCCTGCAGTCCCAGAGGGAGGTTCAGAAGATGAGCTAGACCAGAAACTGGAACAGAGGAGTATCCCCCTCTTTTCAAAAAGATTTCATCTTTTATATAATTTAGAGGCTCAACTTGAAGTCTGCTTAAATTTCAATTCAGTGATTTGGGGGTCAGCTGGGCTGCTGTGAGCTGTACTATGAGCCACAACAGGCCCGTCGTTAAAATGAAACTGAGCCCTGCCTCTTTCAAGAGCTCCATAAAAATTTAAGTTGAATTAATTTTTGGTACAGAGTGGAAAAAAGTTGCCTCCACATTAATAACTAGCTTTTAAACAGATCCCTTAGTGCATTGATCCAAGTATCATGAGGTTCAACAAGGCCAAGTGCCAGGTCCTGCTTTTTGGCCACAAAGAAACCCCTGCAGTGCTACAGCCTGGGGCAGAGGAGTTGGAAAGTGGCCCAGTGGAAAAGGACGTGGGGGTGCTGGTCCACTGTGGTTGAACATGAGCCAGCATGTCCCCAGGTGGCCAGGAAGGCCGATGGCACCTGGGCTGTATCAGTAGTGTGGCCATCAGGACCAGGGAAGAGATTCTTCCTCTGTACTCGGCACTGCTGAGGCCACACCTCGAGTGCTGTGTCCACCTCTGGGCCCCACCAATTTGGAAAGGACAAGGAGATACTGGAGTGTGTCCAGCAAAGGGCAAGGCTTGTGAAATGACTAGAGAACATCTGGGGAATGACTGAGGGAGCTGGGGGTGCTTAGTCTTGGGGAGACTCAGGTGGGACCTCATCACTCTCCACAACTCCTGAAAGGAGGGTGTAGTGAGGTGTGGGCCAGCCTTTTCTGCTGTGCCTGTAGTGAGAGGACCAGAGGAAATGGCTTCAAGCTGAAACAGGGGAGATTCAAGTTAGATATTAAAAACTTTTCACTGCCTGGGTGGTCAGGCATTGGAATGGGCTGCCCAGAGAGAGGTGGTGGAGTCACCCTCCCTGGAGGTGTTTGAGGCACCTGGCACTGGGTGATGTGGTTTAGTGGTTCAAGGGTTCCAGGGGCAGTGCTGGGCTGACAGTTGGACCACAAGGTCTAAAAGGCCTCTTCCAATTTTACGGTTCTGTGATTCTAATCTCTGTTTCTATATGATACAAGATATTTATCTGAATATGCATTCAGCAGGGATTACAGTTATTAATACATTATCTTGTTCTTCAACAAAACCTTTCTGTTGACCGTACTTCAGCAGCAGGTCAGTGCTGGACTGAACCAAAGTGGTTTCAAGCAGATTCTTAGAATAACCAACACAATGTGAGCTGTAGTTATAAAAATGCTGAAAACTGATATAAGCTTTAAAGCCCAACAGGGCTCTAAACTTTGCAGCGATCTTGCAGTCAGTTAAAATAAAACAGAAAATGGGATTAGCAGAAAAAGGAATAAAGTATTAACACTTATTCTGATAAACTTGTTCTGTTACTGGAAACCATTCCAACAACAGGTGTGAATGTGGGTTCGTGCCATAAGCAAATATTTTTCCCTCTAAGCAGTTAAGCTTATGTTGCTTGAGGTATCTAAGAACCTGAGTACTTTCCAGTTCATATGTAGATTTTGAACCCAGTTCTTATGTCATTCATTATGAAATAATTAGGCTAAATGCAACAGATATTGCCTGGTTCATGTGCTTTTGAGATCAGAAGATCCCTGCAGTTCAAATGCCATGAACCTCTTATTCAAACCATTATGGGTATTGATCTTCATTTAACATTTCAGATAATGAATAATTATTTGCTATCATTACTCATTGATCATGTAATGAGCCTGTGTCCCATAATAATGTCTCAATATTTAATAACAGCTAATGGAAATTGAGTTTGCTGACATTTTTTCATACGAGCATATGTGTACAGGAGTGCATCTACAAATGTCTTATTTTCTGTTTATTTTGTAACAGAGGTTAATTTGCAAAAGGTAAATGCAATTTCAAAAATTAAGGTTCATCTCAGCCTCCATTGACAGCACAGATTAAAATCTTTCTGGAACTGAACTGAAGCCTAAGTACACTATAATCTATTTATAGTTTGGTAGTCAAATCCCAAAGCTGTGTGTTGCTCTGTGGAGTATTTTGGCCTGGTTGTTTTTGCACACTGTAATAGATGAGATGTGGAGGTCTAAGGAACTACATCTACATGAATGGAAAATTAAGCCCACATGTCTCTCTAATATATTCTGTTCCATTTTATAAACTTTAAATGGTCTCCCATGTAATATTTTACCATAGTGTTGCTAATGTTACCCTGAACCAGGCTGCTGTCATTAGCTGAAGTGTGACATTCTTTGCGATTGTAATCCAGATTTCGAGGTTTGTAAAGTAAGTTCATTACAGTAGAAAAAATGAAGTCATGTGAGAAGAGTTTAATTATTAATTCTACAAAACAGATTTATAAGATTTTGTTTCCATATATCAAAATAGTGGTTATCCAAAAACCTGTTAGAAACACCAGGATTTGTTTTCCTTTTTCGTACAGGTAAGGACACAAATTGTTGTCTTGAGGTTCTCTCTTGCCGATGTGTGTCTGAAACATCTGGTGTGACAGCTGTGGCAAGACTTGTTTTTTATCTGCTTGATCTTTTCTTCTCCCAGTAAGCCCATTGTCCCCTGCCTTTCAGACTCTGCTCTAGCAGATATCCGTGCTTTTATATGGAGGAGGACTTTGGAATCAGGTGTTTTGTGACTTGTAAACATCCCTACACAGTCATGGTATCACAGTCTGCCTTCAGATGAAGACTTTCCTTAGCATGAACTTTAACATTCAGTTTCAGATGTAAACCAGACACTGTGAGGTAAATTGGAGACCAGATGGAGTTTTCGTTCACAAAGAAAATTTCTGGGACTGTTGCTGAAAGGTCTCCTTTCTCTTTTTGCTAATGTGGTTGCTGTGTATAATTTCAAATCAAAGGATTTTGTGCTTAAAAGCATAACATTTTCCACATGATGTAAAAAGAAAACCAAAAAGAAGAACATTTCCGGGTGATTTAATTTGAATATGGACTGCTGGTCCAGTATCAATGCAATAGTTCAGACAGTACATGCCAAGAAAATAATCTGTTCAAACAGCAACAGTTGTGATATCTGTAAGGAGCTCAGACACATCTCAGTTTGGGTGGTATTTCATATTCTTCTCTCTTCTTCCTGTGGTATAGAAGTGCTTTGGCTGGATTTTGGGAATTTTTTGGGGTGATGGAATGTTTTTTTTAGTTTGATTTTTTTGGGAGGGCCTCTTTTGGTGGTCTGGGTTTTTTGGGCTTTTGTGGTTTTTTGCTTGGTTGGTTGGTTTTTCTTTGCTTTGTTTTGTGTGCATGTGTGTGTTTGGTTTGCTTTTTGTCTTCTACTCTTTTTTCTTTCATGTTATTTCTCCTGCTAAAAGGAACCATGCCCAAAGCCAGATGCTTTCTGGTGGTGCAATATATGACAAAGCAATAAGAGGAACAGAAGGCTTGGCAGGTATTTTGGTACAGATACGGCACAGTCCATTTGCAAGACAAAAAATCTTAAGGCTTAAATGACTATGCTGAGAGTTCAGAGACCATAGTGCACTTCCCTGGCCTGAGTGGAAACTGCAGTTAGATTAATAGAACGTATGTTATTTAATTTATGAATCTTTTTTCTTAAAATATTTTTAAAATCTGCACTTTCAAACCTCTCTTTGCAAAAAAAAAAAAAAAAAAACCCAACAAAAAAAACCCAAAACAAACAAACAAACCAAAAACCCCCAAACCAAACTAAAAAAATCCCCAGAAGACAAAAAATGAAACCAACATCAGAGGTTTTTCATATCCTGTCACGAGCCGCTACAGGTGGTGCCCCGGATAGCTAGCGGCTCAGACACAACTCCTGTGGGATAGCTCCAACACGCACCAGACTTATCACGTTCGGACCACACGGCGGTAGAGAGGCACGAGGAGGCGAGAGAGTTGTCCTTGCAGCCAAGCCAACTTCATTGTAACCGAACGAACCACTTGGGCAGCAAGGCGTTGGACAGCCCCAAGTGCCTGCTTATAAAGGGGGTGGGACCAAAAATTCGAGAACCGGCTAGCCAATCTCCATAAGCATCAGGCTAACAGACATATATAACAGCCAACAGATGGTTACACAGCAGGCACCCCATACATAACAACCAATGGAAAACTTAGGAACATAGACTCTTCTAGAAGTGGGGGCGTGGCCTGTCCCTGGGAGCAGCCCAGTGGGCGTGGCCCAGGTCTAGGACCAAGGGGCATGGCCTCAGACTGACGTCATGACCTCACAGGGCGTGGCCTCGTAAGGGGGCGGAGCTTCCCAGGAGGCGTGGCCTTCCCTGAGGGGGCGGGGCCATCCTCCAGCTCAGTCTCCTCCCCAGGTGTCTTGGGGTCTGAGCGCAGATCTGAGGCACTGCCCGCAAGAATATCCTCCTTCAGAGATTTCATGTAACTTTCTCCCAGGATGCTTTTTGTAGAAATTAATTGTAATAATCACATATTAAGACTGCCTGTGAACATGTCTTGGCTCTAAAAACTGGATGCAAAGCATATGAGTCTATGAAAATAAAATGAAAAAATGAAAAAATACTATTTCCAAATATTTACATTTCTCAGTGTTGGTGATGATGCATCTCCATCCCATCTTCCCCAGTGACTGTCTCAGAATGTCTGTTGGCTGGGAAGAACGGAAGAGTTTACAGAAGCATATAATCTCCAAATTACAAATTCCAAAATGAAAAGTCACACTAAATGGACTGGCTGCAAGGATTATGATTAGTATTTCACTTTTGACCAACAAAGACTATGCCTCCTCTAAAAGTGGAATTTATCACTCTGCCCAGCACAGGAATTGTGTGCCATATAGCTTCTTTTTTTATTTGTTACGCACGAGTGGTTCTCAAGTTGATTTTGAGAGTTAGGATGATTTTCACTCTGTAATAAAACTATTTATAGAGTAATAAGACTGAAGTATCTATTTGTACATGTTGCAGCTCATTGAGTTGATATTATAACAGAAGTATTGCTTAAATAATCTGCATTTTTCCAGGCCTGCTGGATTATTACATATTTCAGTTTTATATGCAAAGGTAACTGAAACAAATGTATATTTCTTTAGTACTATAAAAAACAGAAAAATCTGAGGTTTTGCCTCTGTTTTGAACCCATGTAAAACTACAGCGTAAAACACAAGATTTCAGAGAAGCAAAGTCTGCAGAATGCTGTGGAAATGGCAAGGGTGTTAAGGCAAGGTTCAGTTATCTGAAGTGTCTTACTTAGAAGTCTTTCCTGAGTGAGATCTGTCTGAGATTCACCACTCCACTGAGAATGTGCTTAAGGCCAACGGAGTGAGTTTATAGACACCTTAGAGAAGCAATGGGCTGCACAGGGGTTGATGCAGAGCAATACACAACAGGCAGCTCTACGCTTATTAATGTAAATTCAATAATAGCTTTTTAATGCATGCATTTATAGATGATTAGCAACAACCATTGTCCTTAAAGACTACGCTGACATTGTGCTTTAAAGTTACCCTCAAGCCAAACTGATCACCCATCCATCTTGGGCTGTCTCAGGAGCACCTTTGGCTCTAGAGTGTGATTGTCTCCCAGCCCTCAGAGTGTTTTCAGGATGGGGATAACTGGGGAGAAGGAAGTTTTGTTCCTTTTTTAGTCAGGCATTGCTGCATCTGTCCACAGTTACAGGGAGAAAGTAGTTTTTGAGAAAAAAAATATCTCTAGGCAGGAAAATAAATAGGCTGACTGGTCCACCTCCTGTTCTAGCCTTCAGCGCAGCACCCTGTGTTCCAGGGGATTTATGGAAGGTTAAGGAGGCTAATTTGTTAACAGACGGTCAGCATATTATTTCCAAGGACAGCCGCATCGCTGCTCTCAAGGATGCCTGTTTCCCAGTCCCATGCTGTGTCCATTAGGCCACTGTGCTCCTGACCCTTTGCTGGGAAAGGTCTCAGGGTACTGCTGGCCTGAAAGCTGATGCCAAATCCCAACTGCGGCAGTAGCATTCTGCTCACCTAAATTCCACCTGCAGTTGCAATTGGATACAGCATTCTTCATTTCCGAGCCTGAACTCTTGTTTCTGTGTCACCGTGCGCTGCTAAACAGCTGCTGTGTTCCCCCTCTCCCTCCCCTGTGTTTCCCCACTCCCTCCCCGCAGGTGGCTGCAGTTGATAATGTCTCATGTAGGATCAATCTTAGTCCCATTGAAGTAAGTGGGAATTCTGCCAGCATGTCCCAGATCTGGCTCCGCATCCAGCTGGTAAAGCACTTCCAGCTCCTGCAGGAGAAGAGGTGCTCCGCACAGCCTGGCTGATTAGCCACGTTCATTAGCAGAGGCGGGTGTCAGAGGGAGAGAAGGAACGAGAGAAATCGTTCAGCTTCCTTCTGACACCACAGGCTCGGTAAGAGCTTAAATGCAGCACTGGCTTGTGTGCACTCAAGGAAACAAAAGCTAATTAAGCTGAAATCTGTCATTTTCTCTGTAAGAGTTTAGCAGGGTCAAACTTCAAGACAATTAGTGATGAGTCTCAGGAAGATGAACACAAGCTCTTCTGTAACTGCTCAGAAACATTTCCAGCACTGATTGGCTTCCTGAGCTCTCCCTGCTCCACTTTTTTCCATGTGCGATGCCTCTTTTCAGGCCCTTGGAATTCAGGAGGGCTGTTAGCTGAGGAAGTCTGTGCTTAAAGTAAGAGCTATGAGGTAAAATCCGGCCCTTCACGATTCAAATGGCGGGAAGTGTTCTGGGACGTGCTCACACACAGAGTCCATATGTACTGTGAAAACAAGCTAACAGGCTGTTCATAATCATTTATATTTCTGCAATGTAAAACACGGTTTGGGGGATACTTAGGGGTTCATATATTTTGCACCACTGGGTCCACATTGTTACTGTGCAGAGTAACGAGGGATAGTGTTGCAGAGTGAGAGAAGCTGCAGTTCCCAAGCACATTTCTGCAGGAATGCTCATCAAATACTGAACAAAAATGCACACCAGCTTAGACAGGACAATTTATGAATTGCCAATACACATTATCTCCCTCCCTGGTTTTGCTTTAAATTCTTTATAGCGATGTGTAACTGAATATGTAAACGGAAAAAGTTAGCAAGCAATTTTAAGAGTTGCTAGATGAAACTGAAGTGTTGTTAGGACAGGAAATGACAAATGTTGACGCTTTGGCCAAAGTTTGATTCTTTGCCTTGCAATAAAAGTATTAATGTCTATCGTTCTTAACGTCTTCCAGTGTTGCAATTACATTTCATTGCAATTACATCTTCCAGTGTTAGGTGCATTTCCACATGAAGGAAGAAGCAAGCTGCTTCTTCTCTGCTTCTCTCATGGTTAGGTGGGGTTCTCAACTTTCTCCCAAGAAACCTTGGCTGTTGTTTTTTCCTTCATAAAGAAAACAATCATGAACACTCAGTGTTTGGACTGTATCTGCTAACATGTACTAGACTTGCTTGTCTCTGTGGATGGATCAATGTCAGGGATTTCAAGCTGAGCACAGGTGTTGGCATGTGCAGCACTGAAACTGTTGTTTTAGCTTTGGAAGTCGACAGCTTGGGCACATAAGAGGCTTTTAAAAACACTCACATGAGAGTCATCGTCATTAAGGTTTATTATTTAAGGAAACACAACGTTTTGTTATTAAATTAAAGTAATATACATTTTGGGTGATGCTGCAATACAGGGAAGATGGGTAGCAGAATGAAATTGTTGCTGCCATTAAAGGAAAAGCCCTCAGATATCAACAGCCAAGGTAAACTACTGTATTTTCCAAGGCACAGTGGTGGACCGAAGAGTTTCAAAGAGCAGTTTTCCAGATTAGTAATAAGAAAGTTGTGGGAAACACTGATCATTCTCCTTTAATGAAGAGAAGACTAGAAATTCCAGTTTCTTAATCTGATACAAGTCAGATATTTGCTGCCAGGTCAGCAAATCATAATCATATTCTCATGGAATGTACTTTTAGTAAAGTATGTTGCGTGAAACAGGCTGTGCTGGTTTCAGCTGGGGCATATTGCACCTTTCACTTCAGATTACTTTCTTTGTGAAAAGAAATAGTAGGAGAACATGAACAGGCAACTATCAACCCTTCTGCATCTGCATATTGTTTCCTTTGTATCTTTCCCTTCCACCTGGTAAGTATTTTTACTTCTTGTTATATTTTTCTCTTTCTTGTTTCTGAGGAGATGTCATATTCTCACATGGGGTATATTTCAAAGTGCATTCCTGATCGTAGGACTTAAAACACGTTGAAGAGGGTAACAATGTTTTCACTTAATACTGTCTAAGCTCCATTTTATAGAGTTTATCTCAGGAATTCATAATTCACTTGTTGCATACATCTTCCCTCCTTGGTCCTTTTCCATGTCACTAAAACAGCCCGTGAAGGTCCTCTTTGACAAATGGAAATGCTCTGGAATATGAGTGGTAGGAAGCACATGCTATTTTACGCACTGATGCAACTCCGTTCTGTTCCTATTAAAAGAATTTTTTCATCCTGAGTGCTCTTGTCCTTTTTCTCCACACACAACACTAAAACTTCTGGGTTTTATTTTCTAGCTTTTGTTGTTTGTGATATATGTTCTGCTTTTGTTTAGACTGGAAGGAGACCTTTTTTATTCATAACAGAATGTAGGATTACATTCACGTATAGAAGTTATTTGAAAGAGGAAAACAGTACTAAGAAACTGCCAAAATTTCAGACAGAATACAAGAAGCTTGTTTTATGCAATGTGCAGCCAGTTGGTTAAATGAAGCGACAGGAACTCAAAAACCAGGAATGTGTGGAAGGCAGCTGCATGTCTCATTCTATGTTACACCATGGTTTTTCAAAGATGAATCTTTTCATTTGCATAATACATTTCATCACAAATCTGAACCTTGGCTGAGGCACACATATAAATAATTACAATAACAGGAGCAGTTTTAGGAACATAGTTACAGCAATATATATGTTAGTAAAGCTGAGAAGATTTAAGATTTAGTGATCTTCTTGGACAGTGATTTGATATGTGATACTTTCAGGAGAGAGAAATCCAAAACACAGACCCTTGATCATGGCTTTTGGGGAACGATGAAAGATAATGTGTAATGCACTTTTAATGACAAATCCTAAAATATATTAGGACAAGGTAAGTCCTAAACTATCTGAGTGACTAGGACTGTGTTGTAATGAGTGTCATAAGCATTAGTGTTTCAAGGGTGGCAGTATGAATAAAAAATTTTACACTGAAATGAAAATTATAGAATTTTTTTTCCCTTTCTCTTGATAAAGAACTAATGGAAATGATAGTGTGTTTTCTGGTTTGTATTATTTGGGGGAAAATACATCTGTGAATGTGCCAAGTGTCTGTTCAAAATAAGAAATAAGATATACAGATGTTGAGTATTTGGCCTGTGCCTTTGTAGATATTGTAGCAGAAGCACATTATTTAAAAGGAAAAAATAAAAATCTTTCAAAGCCTTTTCTGAAATGCTGTTTTATAGACCATACACAAGGATCTTATTTTATTACAAAAGCTATTCTATCAAAGGCTATTGGCAAAAGCCATCATTATCTGGCTGTGTCATTTGTAGCTTTACTTCCTATTGAAATATGGGATCCATCTGCTCACTGATCACAGGATAACAGCCGTCATTCCCACTTGCTTATCATAAATGATATATCTGAAAGTATCAGAAAAGTGATGGAGTACAATCCCAACCCCTGGTCAGTTTCTTAAATAATTCATAGTTATCTTAATTTAGGCCAGGCTGATATGCCTCCAGCATATTGACTGAATTCCAGCTTCAGTAAATTCAGTTTGATCCACTTGAAATTTCCAAGGCATGCCTAAAATTCACATCCTCCTGTATTTTTTTTTGGTAATAATCTATTTGCATTGGTTCTCCATTCTGGTGCTATGTTGGTACATGTGAATCTGGCTCGTGTTTTAGCTTACTGCTGTGCTGTAAAGACTGCTTGGTTAAACCTTAAATGAGTGTATCACAGAGTCTGAAGAATCATAGCTTTGAAATCCGGCACACTAAGCACCGAATCCATCACTAAAGAACTACATGGAAACTGGTCACGGACTAAATGAATCTGAATGTCACTAAAAAGTGTAAGTTATTTCTCTGTTGCCACATTGATCTGTTCTCAAATTCCAAGATGCCTGTATATAACATTTTCTAAATAAGAAAACTTTATTTAGAGTTTGACTTGAGAATATGGAGTCAGCACCAAAAATCTGGTCTTTTGCACTCTGATTGGTATTGATGATATAGCACACAGCCAGAATTCAAACTGCAAGGAGGAAAGTCTCCCAATCCCTGGAAACTTTGTCCTATAAATGGATCTTGAATTCAACAGCCATTAACTCTCTGTCCCTCTTCCCAACCACTTGTCCAACCGTATAAATATCCTGAACTCCCAGAACTTAACATGGTGTTTTGGAGCTTTGAAGAATCTTTTGGATATGCCTGTCACCAGCTTTGCTTCTGGTAACTGCTATCAATAGGGATTTATCTGTTCTGTTTACCCAAAATGGTTATTCAAAGTTTTTTCATTCAAAAACCTTCTCCTGGTTCACCTTGTGGGTGCCAGTGAACATTATTTATGCATGAGTGACACAGAAATCTGCTGAGAATGGCCAAGTGCTGCTGCCTGTGGTTCCCTGTTAACTGCACACAACCAGTGATCTCTCAAACTCCATTCCAAAATTGCCTAAATCACGTGTTGAGGATAAATGACTAAAGAAATGTCCTTTTATTATTCAAAATTCCTTCCAAATCAATTGTTTGAAGTGATTTAAGAGAGCTAGCAGATATAATAGACCTGGAGCCCCTATCAGCTAAGAGAACATTCTTCTTCCACCTTAAGGCAGTATGTGTCAGCAAAGTACAGAATTATTTTTGCTACTGAGAGATTGCTGCTTGGTACATTCATTTAACACATAATGCAGCACATGGGCATGGTCATAAATTCATTTTGCTTGAAAATGGGAAAAAAAGCCCCAGAGCTGCACATTATTCCATGTGACTTGACCAAAGACACGCTTGGACTGCATAACTTTAGAATCCCATTTTGCTGTCTGACCTGTGCTAATAGGACTCTATTAAGTCAGTTGTCTTCTTGAAATCTTTTGACCTCCCCATGATTAGTTAGCAGATGATGTAAGCGATGTTGAAGAAATGGATTATAAGTCACAATCTGACATTGTTCCTCACTAAGAAGCTTCTGCATCAGAAAATAATTCAAATGAGGCAGCTTCTGTCTTATATCAGCGTTTGAAAAGGCTTGGGTAGATAACAGATGAACTTAAACCTAGAGTTAGCATTGTTACTTCACAAACTGTAGATACATCCAGTTTTAATTTAAAAGCTTCAAACTGAACCATGGAGACAGAAAATAAAAAAAAAAAAAATCCTGCCAATTATTTAAAAATATTTGCTAACAATTTAAATTTGTGGCACATCCTATAGAAGAATTTTTAAATGTGGCATGTCTCATTATTCCATTGTTTTAAATGTCAAGAAGTCTAAAAATGAAACAGCTCCTGTGTTGCCTGGGATGAGTTGGGGAAGAAAATGACAAAAACCTAAACTCTCATTTGCTGATCAAAATGTAGCTTGCTCTGAAGGAGTTTTTTCAAGTGTTTGTTTATTTTTTTCTAAAAGCAGTGATTTAGTATTGAACAGAGTATATTTCTATTTGCTTTGGAGTGCGAGAATAAGAATCCAGTGGAATGATTTGTTGATTTATATTAAGACATTGCCACAAACTGTGAATTCAGTGCTTCCAGGGAGTCTGACTTCAAAGAAAAGATTTTCAGAACCATGGCATTAAATAATTGCTAGCATGATCATGGGGAATTGAGAGAAATACTTTCCTTTTTCTTTTTTCCAGCTAGGAAAATATGGCTAAGCATCATTCCAACTCTTTGTGGAAACAGATGGTTTGTTATAGTGAAAGACTATTTCAGACTGAAATATGCTCACTTTTTTCCTTATCATTCTTATCGTTTTTACCAACTGTCCTTCATTATAGTAATTTGTGTGCATATTTTCTATGGAGTCTTCTTTCAAAAACATAACCCAGACCTTTAACATTTTCTATGCTTCTGTGCTGAATCAAATCAAGCCTGGGTCACCAAAGGAAAGATGCTTGTATTTTCTGTGTGTGCATTTTGCCACCCTGTTCATATCATTTTTAAAATCTAGTTAAATCCACACAGGCTGGTTTCATTTGTGCATTTAACCTCTGCAAAGGTAAGACCAATAAAGATTATATCCAACTGTCACTGTGTTAGATCAAAATCTCTGGCTAAACATATGGTACAGAAACGTTTGGGTGTATAACCCTTGAATCTGGATTTGTGGCATAGAATTTCTGCTCTTACTTGGTAAAAGATGTGACTGTCAACAGTGCAATTTTCTCAGCTTATGTAGCTGTGAGTCTGGCATGGTGATATATCAGTAAATATTATAAATCGAAAAAGACCAGGCTTTAATGTGCACTCTTTCCAAATGCCCACCAGTAACAGTGAATAATTTAGTAATTAGACATATCTTTATCCAGTATAAAACAATTTTACTGATTCCTACTATCCTTGAAGGATAAATGGGGGATGACAGAAAAAGCCTTTTTTGTTATTTGTTTTCTATTGGATAGTATGGAATTGTAAAGTGCATTTCTATTGAGTTCTTTTTACTAAACTCCTCAACTTCTGGAGACAAAGAACAATGTCAAGATGAGTGGCTAATCATTTTAGTAGAGCAATTCCTACAAGAATAAAAATCTCCCTTTAGTTAGTTATAAAAACAACTTAAAAATAAATCTTGAGAGAACACTTTTAAATTTATTTAAATATTCTCCTTACTTCTGCCTTCTTTACCAAAATCCAGCACTGTGGCTATAATGACAATGAAAAAGAAAAAAATTAAGAAACAGATCAGGTAAAAACATGGAAGCAGAAGAAAGACAAAAGTATTTTTTGCTTAAGGTTTTTTATTTTTCTGTGCTGGATTTTACCCTGGATTTCTGCTCTCTAGTAAGCTTCTTGAGCAGGGAGTAATTGGTGGGGAGAGAAAGTACTAGAACTCAGTAAGGTACTTCAGAGGAACAAATGGAAAATTCTGATTTTCAAAAGGAGTCAAATTTAACATTCATTATATTTATGTGCCATAATAAATAGCAAAATCTTTCCATTACTGATACATGTATGGCTTTTCAGGCTGAATTTCATAACAAGGGAAAGCTTCTTATTCGAGGATAGTTAATCTCACTCCCAGATTTTTTTATAGATCACACGCAGGGTTTTTTTTCCATAATTCATGTTATTAAAGTAGATTCCATCTTCCACTGTGAACTTATACTAAGCTGAGCAACTATTTAGATAACCCTCAAAGGCAATATTTTTCTGCAGACATTTGACTATTGTGGAATGAATCATAAAAGCAATTTACTTTAGCAAAAAAGAAAAAAATAAAGACTGTTTCTGAAAGAGAAGAAGTTTTCATTCCCATGCTGTTTCAGAATTTATTTGACTATTAATGATTCCATAATAACTTAGCTGGTGCCATTCCATTCCTGATTCATCCAATAACTTCTTTGAAAGTTGGAAAGCTAATTGCAGAAGTGATTATTTATAATATCTGAGTGCTTTATTCAGGGGGCCCATTAAAAGCATAAACACTGGGGACAGAGAAAGGTTACAACTGTTTTAATGAAAAGAAACATATGAAAGTTTTATACAAATATCACTCCTAGACTTGTCCAGATTTTAAATAAAAACTTCTAATGAAAATAATGTTTTCCTTAAGAGTATCCAGTATGGTCTATACTGACCAAACCTGACTATTTTACTCCCAGTATAGCTATTCCACTTTGCTTGACAGTGTTATTGTCAAGATTTTCTTGCGGTATTCCCAAAATCAAATGTTTTCTTAAAGCCATGCTGTTTAGTGAAGTAGTGATAATTTCAGCTTGTACTTTAAAAAAAAGAGAAGGGCCCCAAAACCCACTACTTCATCTTCAAGTGATTTTTGTTTGGTTTGTGGTTTGGCCTTCTGTTTTAAAGAATCATACCACTGGTAAATCAGTGTGGTGACTGTCTGGGATCAGAATATTTTACATTTGCTCTGTAACCAATCTGCTTTTAGATGAATATGGCACCTCTGAGGGCCAGCAGGACAAGTGACATTCTACACCATCTGCTGTTCTCTTGGACAGACTGCATCATCCAGAAGTATTTTATTTATCACAGCCATGATTCATTTGCGAAATGATGAACTGTTTAAAAAATGATGGTTTTTACTTTCATATGTTTCACTTTTTTCATGGTGTTTAAAAAACCAAACCAAAACAACCCTTAGGTTCTCATGCCAATTGTTCACAAAGAGATAGGCAACACTTTTGATTAGGTTTTCGCTGTTAAAATATATTTTGCTAAGACAGAAAAGCCTTGCTATTCAGTTTCATACTATTTCAGTTTTAGTTTCACAAAAGATGATTTTGGATGGAAAAAGAAAGCAGAGGCCTATTTGACCCCCGCTTTCTTTCTGCATATTGGTCTTATGCGTTAATGCACAATGACACTGAGGAGGGATGAGACCTCAGTCTAATCCATCTGCAACAGACTGATTTTGCATGTGTGCAAGCCAAAAAGATGATTTGGAAACCTAAATATTTCATATCCTATGCCCTATGTGCACATTCAGTTCAGACTAACATTTGAAATCATCCTTTGAGACAAGGTCATAAAGATTTAATTTCCAAAGTGATATTTTCATACAACTCGGAGTTTTGCAGCTTCTGTGAAGTGTTGTTTTCCTTTCTAATGTAGAATAAACTGTTGTGAACAGTATCATGAGAGGCAATTCCAATCTCCCATATAGACCCAATCCTGAATATTTCCTACCCCCACTGAAATCACTTCTATTTTGGGGTATTCAGTGACTCTAAAGTATTTTTACTGTGAATTAATATTTCCCTAATAGATAAGAACATGCTAGTGCAGTTTACTACATTTTTTCTTTAATTTAACTAGCACTCTAATTTTTATATCACTTGCTGTTCTAACCCATGACAATGCTGTCTTTCTTTTGCTTCCCAGCCTTTGGACAATACGGAACCTGAGGCATTGCCTGAGCCAGTCATTCTTTTATTTTGCAGTGCCAGGTCTGTGCTGTGTCAATACACAGAAGTGGGGGGCATGTGAAGACAGTGAGGGAATAGAAACTTCTGTGGGTGGACTTGGGAGGACAGGGACAATGCCTGAGGACAAGGACAAGGACATCCTTGAAATTGTGAGGTGAGCCAGCCTTTCAGCACATCTAAGCGTTTTATGCTACATCCCTCAGGCTACATCTGAGAAATAGTCAAGACTATGGCACGTAATGGCAGTATGATCTGAACAAGAATCCACATCTGGAATGTAGATGGCCTCCTGCAGAGTTAGGTAGCCCAGACATCTGTATCAGGATACATCCTGGAGCAAAAACATACCCTTACATAGGGAACAGTGCAATGCCTTGACCTTGGAAACATTCATTATGGTTGGAGGGGGATTTTTTTAGACAGAATGTTCTTACCAACCCTAATGTTTAGTTGATGGGTAGGCCAGGGGATAGCTTGTGTTTGATGTGGGGAAGAGGAAGCCATGGCAAAACTCTCCACTGAGCTCCTCCTGGGAGACCAGAAATGAATTGCACGTGAGCGATGTTAGTTACTCAATGAATAATTGGAAGGGCCTCAGATACAACAGTGATGAGAGCACTGTAAGAACCCATGGAGAGTGCAATCATGAAGGTAACAAAAGATTGGGGGGTGTTCAGCTTCAGAGCAACATGCCAAGAACATGATCTAAGATGTTAAACTGGCTAAAATATCAACAGATCAAACTGAGCGAGGCTGAGACATAATGTCATCCTTCAAACTGCAGATTTGGGACTGAATTTACCCTTAGCAGTTTGAGACTCTTCCCACTGAAGTCTGTGGCAAGCTGCCAGCTGACCTCAGT
This sequence comes from Pachycephala philippinensis, assembly GCA_013397055.1. Taxonomy (NCBI): domain Eukaryota; kingdom Metazoa; phylum Chordata; class Aves; order Passeriformes; genus Pachycephala; species Pachycephala philippinensis. Next base: position 97,661 of record VWZT01000867.1, read on the forward strand.
GGGAACAGACTTAGGTCAGAAACTACTGTGCAAGTAGAATTCAAAAAGTGCTGAATCGATGCATTAGAAATAAAATTCACGGTTTGCATGCCAGAGAACAGAGAGAATGGCAGGGAGAAACCTACAAATATCTAAACCAAAGGATGCAGGACAACATACAATCCAGGATGGAGAGTCAATGGCACCAGGGAGTTGCAGAAGATAAGGTAATAAAAGATGGACTAGGGAAAGAGAGTGAAACAAGCATCAACATCTACTTGTAAGAGGAGGTTCTGGTTCTCCAACCAGTCAAGTGGCACAGCAAAGGTGTTCTGGCCGCTGACAGTGGCAATGTGGTGCTGGAGCAGCCCTGCAGAGGAGAGGTTCAATGGAATATTGAAACCAATTCTACTTATTTCTGTTAGTGTGGACATGAATGAGAATTAAAAATATGCTGATTTGGTAGGGAACTCTTTACTCTTGTGGACACTGGGATTAACCCCAGTAATCAGATGCAAATTCTGAATAAATGATCTGCCTACCTGAAAGGAAGGATAGAGCAATGCAGGTTTGAAAGCAACTATAATATTGAAGAAAACACGAGTATAAAAATGAAGGAATAGATCCATTTTTTTAAGAAGAAAAAATGCTAATGTAAAATAGAGCTCCTGCACTGATGTCAGCTAATGCTGTGACCTGCACTTGGAGGAAATCAGCAATGATAGAAACAACCTCAATGCTCTGACCAAACAACAAATGACATATAATGTGATTTGATTGAACAGTTTAAATTAAAATGTCACATTACCGACAACCTATGCTTCTCTGAATGAATGCATTAGGAAATTGTCACAATGGATCTGCCTTGGAACACGGCACAACAAATGGCAGAATTTTCAAATGGAAATTGCCAAGGACAGTGCCATTGTTACCGCTAATTCCAGGCATTAGCTTCTTGACTTTGATGTGTGTTTGAGCTCTTCAGCCTATTAGCATCCACTTCCTACAAGTGCCCAAGCATTCCTAACAGCAGCTTTTAATGGAAATCTCCCTGGTAGGTGTGATCACTGGAGCATGGATCACCCATCACTGGAGCGTGCAGTGGGGATGCCAGAGCCTGTGGTGATCCACACTGGCCCTGCTGGGACACCAGGATGGCACAAGGTTACCAGCTCTGGCAGCACGACCATGGCAGCTCCCTTTACTCCCCTCTGGGGGCCAGAATCTTTGATCTGGTTCATCTCTGTCATCAGAAGTGGGCTAGCGCAGAATTTTGTAGGAACACTCATACGAACCACGTGTTCCGGAAGAGCTGTATTTTTATTAGCAACCAAAATTACTAGTTGTTTGTGTTGTTACTTTTGAACTTTGTTTTAGAAGAAAGTTTGTCAGCATTTTTGGTGCAGAAGATTGAAAAAATATGGTGACTTCAAAATAAAAGCAAATAGTTCATAAAGAGTGTATAATTTCTAAGGTATATACTTACCTACGGTAAGACATGCACATTAACCTCAATTTTGTTGACATAATATCCGAAATCAAATATCTTATTGACTTGAAAAATAAAAGTTTTTCTTTGAAACCAATGCTTTTAATTTTTTAATGCTTAATTTTCAATGCTAGTTCTTTTTTTCATTACTTAGGACAGCAGAAATCTGTAATATGCTTTAATTAGAAAAATATCTTCAGGTTTTTTTTCTATCTGAATCTTGGTGTGAAAAGCAATAGCAGAATCCTCATTAATAGAGTTTGTTCTTTGGACGTAAACTGAACTCTAGAGGCTTCAAATTTGTCTGTGACTGTTTGTCTTCTATGAACTGAGTTGTCTTCTCATAATTTGTCAGTCTTTGTGGGGAAATTGGGGGGGAAAAACCAAGAAAAAACCATTATTGGCTCTTCTACATTGTGGCTGAGCCAGTATGGGTTGAAACTGAGGCACCTTTTTCTATAGCTGTTGGAATATTAAATCTGTCTTTATAAATCTGAGTACAGATACATGATCGACAACTATAAAAACAGCAGATAACAAGATGAAGGATCAGAGGATTAACCAATTGCTCCCTGATGTCAAACTGAGAACCAGCAGAAATAATCATTTTGGCATCAGACAGGAAAAGTCAAAGGTCAGGATTTAATGCCGTCACAGAAGGATTCTTCAAATAAGCCAAGCAGGTGCTTACTAAAGCATGATTATTTGTTGTGTTTAGGGATTTGGAGAAAAGCATGATGTGAATGGGAATGCAAGGTCTCCGTGTAAAAACAGGGAGAACCATCTTATCTGGAAAATCTTTCCCACAATCATTTTTTACTTGAGCAAGTCCATAGAAAGTAGGTAAGTAGGCTTCTCCTCTTTCCTAGTTTTCTTCTCCTCAGCTAGTAAGACTTGACTTCAAAGGATTTTCCTTTTTACAATGAAATACAAACCAGTGTCCTATTGCTCTGAAAGCTGGATGTGCTGTTGAACAGGAAATGCAAAATTGCTCAAGTTCCAGCTTGTCGGAGCAGAAACAGTTTTATGGTTTTTGTTCCAGCACAAAACAAACATCAAATGTAACTCTTTGTGCCTCCAGTTGTCGAGGATGTTCTGCTGCAGAACACCAGCAAATCTGTTGACTGCATTGATACCCCCAATACAAGAAGGTGCCTATTTGTGCAGTCCTGCTTCTTACCAGTCAACAGATCAGTGCCAAGTTGAATGGAATCTTGGATGAAGTTCCTGGATGTACAGGTCTGTACAGGAAACCAGGATGCTGGTTTCCACAGAACCTCGGAATCTCAGTTGTTAACTTGATAATATGAACAAATAGTCACCTTTTGTAAGTCCTCTAAGTATCCACATTCTGTTGATAGTTGAGATGTGAGCTTGCTACATCTGCTTAATTAAAAAAACTGCTATCACACATTCCTCAACAGATCCTAACATATTTGTCTGTCAGGACTACTGGGAGAAACAGAACAGAAGGGAGGAAATGAACAGATTATGTGGTGTAGTTTACCTGTGTCTGATACCAGTCCTCCTTCTGGCTTTTGAATAAAAATAAAGCAGTCCTAGAGATATGTCATTGCTTGAGGGTGAGGGGTAATGAGAAAGCAGATCTAGCTAAGGTTAAAAATGGTTGGAGTATTACGTATCAAGTCAGGTACTGAAACACTGTTTTTCAGTGATGAAACTTTGCATATGCGTTACTTATCCCTCATTCCACAGAGTGCTTAGGAGAGAGGGCTGGGATTGGAGTAACCTCAGACTGCTTCTGCAGGACAGGATAAAATTTTGAGGCCAGAGTAAGAAAGCTTTGCTCAAGCTGTCGATTGTATTTTCAGAGTTTATTTGCTTTCCTTTCCCAGCCTTACAACACAAATTAATGTGTATGTGTATATGCAAACTGTGTAATCATCTGGATGTTTCAGAGGTTGAATGTTTTGTCAAGTCTCGGAGAATGTCTCAAGTTTGTTGCTCACTATTTCAAACTCTAATGCCATCAGAGGCAATAAAACAAATACCCTGAACATCTAATAGGAGCAAAATACATGCTCAGGATAGCTCAACATGGAGTGCATTGAAAGCCAGGAGATTGAGAAGGGAGAAAATGAGAATACAGAGACAGCAATTGGAAAGATAAATAGAGAGTGAGACTGCTACAGGTAGCATTGGCCGTGCCATCAACCTTGTCATCAAACTTTGTAAGAATTGCAATTAGGGTTATAAACTTCTAGATCCTTGAGAAAATCTCCTTTCTGATTTCTTAGACACCCATGTGATGTCCGTGTGGAGCCCATCCTTGAGTATTTGTAAGTTTTCCATTCCTATATTTTCTTTAATTTTTTTCCCATATTTTTGCTTATCTTTTCACCCCCACACAAACACCTTGCAGCATATTTAGCACGTGCTACAAACCAAGGGATGAATCTCCAGAAGGACTTGAACACCTTCTGCTTCTGTTGACACTAGCTGGAGGCTTTAAATGTTCTGCTAATAGAGTTCCTAATGGTTTCTAAAATTATCAGATAAAGTAACAGTTTCCCATTTGAAGGAAGCAAGGAAGTTGCCTGATCCCTTTCCATGGCTTGCTGTGTTGTCCATGTAAGACATCCAGGTTGGAACTGCTGGATTCCATTGCATGAAATGAGTCATTGGGGTGAGGAGTATAATAGCAGAGGAACTGTTTTAACAGAATAGATCAAAAATCCATCTTATCCAGCATCTTGTCTCAATTCAGAATGCTTCAGAAGAAGATGTTAAACCCACTTAGTGCATGTGATGTTATACAACAGGGGATATTTCTTCCTTACCCCATCTGGTGATCAATTTATACCCTGAGGCTTATGGATTGAATTCAGATTGTAACTATTCAATACTTTCATTTTCAAGATCCAGAAAGAGTATATTTCTAAATGCTGCTACATCTGACTGCCAGACACAGCAAGTCTGTAATTTCAAGCAAACGTCCTATAGCATTAAAAAAAAAAAANATACCATCAAAAAATCCAGCCCCAAAGCAGAAATAATATCATGGAGAAAAATAACCTTATAATATAAATTTTTACTAGTCTTTTCATTTATATTTGAAAAAACCCCAAACCTGCAGCTGCTCTAAAATATGTTTTTGTCTGAGTAATTCCAGGATTAACTTCCAGTTATTTCAAGCTGAAGCTCTGAATCATGTTCTTTTAACTAATGTTGTGACACTGTGAAATTACGCATGTTTCCACTACTTGAAAGAAGAATAAAGGTTAAATGTCAGTGAAGATGTTCTGCTTATTGGGTGTAATCAGGATATGAAATGTTATTTTTTTTTCCCCTCATGATTCTAGGGCCAAAAATTCAGCAATCCCTTGTAGCTGAGGGTGCAACCTTCTCTGAGGTGTTCCTTCCTTTGTTCTTTGTGGCTAAAAGTTTCAAAGGAGTGGAAGGATGATTGTGATCTCGTTCCATTCAATTCCATCAGTAAGTCGTTCCCAGGTCCTAACATCAGTTTTGAAAAGACTGCTCCTTAGTTTATCCAGAAGGATGTGTTCCCAAACTGCACTTCAGTCTTCATTGTTATAAGTTACTGCAATACTTGTCCTAAGAGTGGGCTCTAAAACACTGTCCCAACCCACAGGAAATTCTGACATTTTGACATTTGTTTTCCTTCTGAATTGTTACATCAATATATCAAACAGTTTGAAACTTTATGTCAAACAAACTGCTGAAATATTTCTGTCCTGACCTTATTAAAGTGTTTTAAGGTAGATTGTATTTTAAAGGTTATTTAGCCCAATAAAGCAAGTGTTCTGACGTGATCCTCAAAAAAAAAATAAAAAATTGTTGATAAAAACGTCATGTTCCTGTGAAATTTTCAAGCTCATCTAGCCAATGTTTTTGCTGGAAAACTGCTCCTTCAGGAAAATAATAATGCCCACCTCTTCTGTAGCTGATCACTTTAGTGTTGGACTGTGAAACTCTGGAGAAAAGCTGTAAATTTATATTGCTATTGTCATGGATGCTCTTATTAAAATACAAATCACCTGAAACTTGACTAATCAATCATAAATCTGAATAGTCCGTTCCAATAATATAGGCAGGACTTGACTATCCTTGCTTAACTATTTAATAAAGCATCAATGTTGCTGATATCCAGTGTGGTTTGAAACTAAAAGTATTCTTCATTTATCTGAGTTGTTGAAATGTTTGTCCAGATTCCACTGAAAAAGAAACTATGCCAAAACATAAAGCCTTTCAGTTAGTTGCAGAAGGGTTTTTAAAATTATTTTTCTTCAAGTGGCATATGAAAATTTAGTTATTTTTAAGTCTTCTATTCTGTATGGTGTAATGCATTTGCCTCATACTATTACAACCTCCATGACATCACTAGAAATTAGGAAAGTATGAAAAGATGAGATTTGTTCTCAAGCCCCACAGTTAGGTTTTAATTAACATGTAAAAAGTATATATGGTCCCACTGCAATGAGAAAAGGAATTACACAAATGGGAGAACTTTGCCTTTCAGCACAAAGTACCATGAAGATGGGTGCTAAAGGAAGCAGGACTTTCGGGAGCAGTCAGCACAGGGCTGACACAACTTCTGCTGAAAGCAAAACAAGCAAGTTTGGCCATAATCTCCTGTGTCCTGTCCGGATAGCAAAGTGTCAAAACTGAAAAACATGGTCCGAGTGTCTCCATATTTCCCCGACCCAAACTTTTTCTTTACATTCTAGAAGTAATTTAGAACAAGCCTTCTAAAATTGCAGTGCAGTTTCTTGAAGGGGAATAAGTTACAGATGATGTGTTACATACCCGAGTGTTCCCCTGTGGGGTTAAATGATACTCTCCATGGCACCCACTCATGCCATGTGCAGTTGGTCTTATCTCAAAAATGCAGACTGCTTGCCAGCAGGCATTCCTGGTCATTCAAGTCTGGGCAAAATTGCACATGATGGAGAGGGCACATACTTTGATTTATGTCTGAGATACTCTTATACTCCATTACTCACACACTTTAATAGCAAAACACTGCATGAGCACATGTGTTGGAGGACGGAACTCATTTACTGCACAGTCCAAAGGGGAAGCATCAGGTTTTCTGGGTTGATATTTAGTACCTGAACAATGTAAAAACTTGTGTCAAAGCCAAGGAGCTGGAATGACTGTCAGCTGGTGTCATCTTTGCTTCGGCTTTCAGGCCCTTTCTGTAATTAGATATATTTTGTGCAGGGTACACTTGATACTCCAAACATGTCAGCTCTGTTAAACTAAATACAATCCAGGAGAGAAGGCAGAGAGCCTAGGTATTTTGGCCAGCCTTGTAATCAAATGTTTAGCAAAAGTCTTCCTATTTTTTTTTTCTTTTTCATTTGAGAAGTTTGAAAGTCAAATAGCTGACACATTCCTGGGGACTGCTGAGTCAGTCGCAATGTTACTGAATTATGTTCTTCAGTCTAGTGAATAAGAAGATGTGGATTAATGGCACCATAAGATCTCCAAAGACTGATTTCCAGCTAAGAATAGTTTATTGCTGATTCATCTCAAAGAAAGTTTCCTGGTTTGAGTCTCAGAGTAAGGTATTTAAATATGCATTTTAAATGAGTTCAATTAAGAGTCTATTGCTTCCCTGTGTCTCTAAACTCGCAAGGTGGGAGCTTTAAATTATAAAGCTAAAGGCATATCAGATCTAATCCCTTTCCTGTCTCAGTGCCTAAAGTTGTCCTTGAAGTTCTTACCAGCCTACCCAGTCTGAAGCTGATTGCTCAAACCTGCAACTTAAATAGTTTTAATAATATTTTGCCTGTAATATATCTTTATACGATATATCTGTACTCTATCATAGAGTACGTTTTAAAAAAAAAGGAAGAAAGCTCAATCATTTCTGGAGAAGATATTTAACATGAGTTAAAGATGCTTAACATGAGTTGCTTAACATGAGTTATTGACCCCTACAAAAATGATAAAAAACTGCTGTATTCATTTGCTTTCCCAAACTTCTCTGGACACAGCAAAGCTTTGGGCATATACAGCTTCTAACTGAACTAACAGTATTTCACCAGATAGAAATAATCACAGAACAGAGGCAGAGAAAAACTGAGATTAAATTTACCATAAATCCAATTGTGAATCAAAGACAAAAGCAGAGCTAATAAAGTGTTGGAGAGAAAATTCACGAAATAAGGAGAGTTTACACCACTTCAAAATCTGACCCTTGATCTATTTAATTAAATCTGCACAGTTTACTGCCACTGGTCCAACATTACAATCACATTTTTCTTCCTATCTAATTTGCTATTATGATTAATTCCTAGTGCTTCTGTTATTGACATTAACTCTTTCTTAAGCATAAATAGACCTTAAGTGAACTCCAGGAACTTTAGGAAGGGACTTCTGAAACTCACTTTTTGTGCGATGAAGTGGTATTTTCTTACTTGCTTGCTTTCCTGAGTTATTTCACTTTATCAAAGAGTTTGACTACATCTTTCTATCTATCTGTCTGTCTAATATAAATGAGGGTTCATTACATGCAGCTTATTATTTGCATTTTCATTTCTGAAATAAATAAGAAAGAAAGAAGAAGAAGAAAAAGAGAGAAAGCACCACAACACTACAGTGGTCATTCAGGCTTCCTACTAGATTACTTACAAGTAAATATGCAAACTAAGCCTGCTTTATGCTTTAAAAACCTATGAAAAATATTATAACTGCCACAATAGTCATAAAATTATTTTGTCAATACATGGGAAATGTGGGGAAAGACAATAGAAAAGGTGAGAGAGAACTGCAGAGAAAGACTGAGACACAGTTCTTAGTTTTTAATAAGCCTCACAAATCACTTAATATCCTTTAAACAATGGTCACACCTTGGACTCCCGTGGAGCCCCCTCCCCACTGATATTGCCAGTGCAACAGCTCTTATCCCTTTATTAACCTCAGATTTTACGATCTGTTAGGGAAGCACAACTGCTTCACAGGCTGTAACCAGAGCACCTGCCCAAGCATCTGAGAACCAAGGCTTCTGAGTGCAGAACAGGACATGTGCTGCCTGGCAGTGGGGATCCCGGAGTCCTGGAAGAGCCAGGGGAGCAGGAATAGCCTCAGCTGCTCATGTGGGGCACACTTGTGGTGGGCTGGCACAGGGCTTGGCCGGAAGAGCGAGCAGCTCCCAGGTTCAAACAGTTGCAAATCATCTAAAGGGAATAGGGGTGTGAATTTGTTATGTGATCATGTAATGGAAGAGCCTCTCACGGTACAAATGTGCAAGTCACAGGGTCAGGGTTGTGAATACTAAGCCCAAATCCCTGTTTCATGGAGAAGCACTGTAGCTTTTGGCTCAGTAAAAATAAACTGTGAAAGTTCAAATGAGTTGTCTTATTTAAAGCTCAGGCGAGATAGCTTTGATACCCTGAATACTCTAGCCACCAACCAGTTCTGTAAAGGAATGTGTTCTAGCTTTGAATGCCTGTCCCACCTCTCCTTTCTCAGACACTTCAAAAACTCCAGCTATTACTGAGATGTTGAATGGATATTCTTGCTAGAAGAAAAGTTATAGGAAATAGCTTCTTGGCAGCCATATATTGGAAAGAACCTATCTGCTGTCCTTCCATTAATTTTTTCTTTTTTCATTAGTATAAGTGTCCTCTGAAATAGCATCATGGTTCTCTTATACAGGATAATTTTAATTAACATTGTAAACATGAGGCACACTTCTGTCCGTATTCCTTTTCTTAGACACAAGTATTGACAAAAGGCCAGACAATGGGAGCAGAAATGCTGAATAAGATCCACCAGTGGGGTTTGTGTTGTGCAAAAATGCAAGGCCCCTGCTTCAACCATGGTTTATAATGGTGTAACTGGTGAGACAAGTCTGTATTAATGTTTGAAGCAAGAGAAAGCTGGACTCTGATCTCAGCAACTCTGCGTATCCTGAGAAGTCGGTGTCTGAGAGCAGGGATGGGTGCTTCCTGCTGGCAGTGCAGCCTGCACCAGGAACAGCAGCCTGCAGACAGAGAAGTGACCTTGTATCACCCTTCATCTGGAATGAGAGGCAGCCTGGCACTGACCTTGCAATCTGAAGCTTGTTTGCTCTATGCAAGTGTTGCAGCAATCCTGCTCATAAGCTGCTGTGTTTCCTGCTCTCAGCACTGGTCCTTCCCCACCTGTCCCTATTCTGCCCAGAATGCCCAATGCCAAATTGGATCATGCAGAAATTTTGAAGTCATTATTTCTTGTGGATGAAACCAGGATGAGTTTTAGTAGAATCACGGTTTAGTTGATGTTATTTCCTGGTTTAGAAGTTGCAAACTTGTGAAGAAAGACAAAGGTTTTCCAGCAGGAATGTTTTGAACTGTTTTCAGTGGAAACACTACTGCCCTGTAACCAACAGTTTATTTAGTTTCTGTCTTTTTGGGAACCCCTTACCTGACTTTTATTTCTAAAACATACTGAATGAAATCCTGGTCTTTCCTAAAGCTGTTAGCAGCCCTCCCCTGGACTCCTCCAGGGCTAGGATTCCACTCTCTCACTCACATTCTTACTTTGGCCTCCAAGCTCTGTAGCTAAGAAATTCATAACTGAATTGCTCATCTCAGCCCAGAGGGCATGGCTGTTGACCCCACTTTTACACAGCTGGTGTAGAATACAAGGACATTTCAGGAAATTTCATCTGCCAAGAGGTGCTTTCTGCCACGCTATCTATCACCTTAACAACTGCAGGGGAGTGAGTACATAATGTGCTTGACATTAGCACCTGTTTTTATAACACTCCAGTTAAATACCAGAGGCCAAGACTACTGGGTTTTGTTCAAAATACTGCTTTACCCTCAAACCAGATTGTTTCCCAGAAAATGCTGGAGAAGGAAATGAGTTCCCAAAGAGAGTTAGCCTCTTTAATCTACTGGTGTGATTGCTTGTGAAAAACTACTGATTGCACCTCGAAGTTGAAATTAGTTGTGTTTAAATGTCACTGATTGGAATACCTGATTCTGTAAAGCTAGATGAAGGAAAGATTGACAAAATATTCTAATCAGGAAAGCAGAGCATTACATTAACTTAATATTCTAATGTACTTTATGAATTATACAAAGGATAATTAATTCAACTCTAAACCAAATCAGTAGTGACAGACAGTGGATTTTTTTGGTTCTTACTTTAGAGTCTATTTAAAAGTCTGTGTGGCAATGGTAAAATCCCTGCTCAGTTCTTCATATTTAGATATCCAAACCAGCCAATTACTTAGGATAAAAAAAAAAAAATCTACCCCATATGCAGCAATTAGTGAAGGCAGCATCCTCATCTCAGAGCAGTCAAGCAAAGATGGATGTCTACTGGCTCCTGGACCTATAATGAGAGAGAGGAGTTATGATCATGTGGTTCTATTTTTGAGGTAGCACAAGCTACATCATTTTACTTACTAATTGCCCTGCAAAGTCCACCATGTCCAACTCAAGCACATGTTTTTCTCGTCATACCTTATATTTAATGTTCTGATAACTTTACCACAATCCTAGGGAAATTTTTCCAGTGACAAATAACCTTAGTGTTTGTATTGCATCCTAGTGTCTGGTCTTTGTATTATGTCATTCATGTGCTTGCCTTATAAATAGAATATCTTAATTTAAAGCTCTGATTGCATTGATAATTATGGATCATAGTAACACATAGGTTTTCCAGTTATTAAGTTGGGTAGGCCTTGCATTCCTAATGCTCTTTCAATATCAAATTGCAATGAAAGAACCTTCACCATTCCCTAACTGTCCTGTAAACAAAAATTTGATACCTCTATGCTAGTGAGATTGTTTAAATACTACATTCTTCCTGCCATTAAATAACAGAAATACAGGAAAGTCACCTTACTGCACATACTTTCATTTCTTTTTAAAATGTAAGCCTTACATTATCTTTTGTATATGTAACATTTATGCATGATAAAGCAGAAAAAGAGAAGATAGAAATCTAATTTATTCCTTATTAAGAGATGTGCCATGAGTGATAGGGCACTAATCCTAGGATTTTTATGAATAGTCAAACTGCACCTTGTCCCCATCGACAGATGTCTCTGAATTCACAGCCATGGATGGTTGTGTACTGGTCTATGTAGCCTGTCATATATGATTTTTTAGATTTTCCTTTCTTGTTTTTCAAGTCAAATGCAATACTAGGAAGCTACCATACCTGTACAGGTAAAAAGAAACCTATAATTTTGGTGTCATAGAAAAATAAAACATATGACATAAGATGACCCTCTTCTTTGTCTGGCCAGGTTCACCCAGTCTTGTGATTAAAATATCATGGAGAATTAAATTGTCAAGGACTTCAGCAGAAAGGGTGTGATTTGTTGCCTCTTCATTACCTCACATAATTCTTAAGATGACTATTGGCTTAAATACAGGTGTTTGTGGTTATCAATCACCTTGGAAAATAAACCTCCAGGCCAGTTTTCACTGGTTTGTTGATGGGGTGAGCACATCTGCCTGCAGCCACCAGTTAGCAAGCACATGTAATTCAGGAAGAAACAGTTGCTATTGTCTGTGTTGGAGCATTAAAATTGCAAGCATTTGCACTGTTGGAAAGGTTTATGGTCAAAGGAGAGAGGTTCAGCAAATTATTTCCCGGAGAAAACACTTTAATGACATTTTTAATATTTCAGGGTGTTTTCTAAGACACATAGTTCTATATTTTGTGTCTCAGAGCCCTGTAATCAACCCCAGGAAGTTTAACAATACCTTAGATGTGGAGCAATATTGGAGGGAATTGCAAACTGGTATCTGAGACAGAGAAACTTGATTTCTGCTGCTGGAGCAGGACTACCTATAAGTCAGAGAGCAGGGACCAAAGTCCAGGTCTCCACTTTGCCCAATGACTGTCCAATTATTCTTGTTCACTGGATCAGGAGTATTTTTCTGCGGAGTGGAACAAAGTCAATATTTTCACCTGAAACACAGTTTCACAGTTCTTACCTGGAGGAGTGAGAGGTGTGGATTTGATATTAGTAATTTTTAAGAGAAGATGAGCTTTGTACACAGGTTTTCTGACTCCGTCCTGAATTATCTGGGCTGGAAGATAATGTAGAGAAGACATTACACTGTGCTTTAAGAAACTGACAACTTGGGTGTCCAGACACAGGAGACAAATCCAAACTCTGAACTCTAGCTGAACATTATAACGACCTTCATCATGAACATAGAATATGAGCCTCCTTTGTAGGCTCTGGTGGTCTCTTTCTAAATATCTCTTGCTGTTTGTTTTGCTTGGTGATCTCAGGTGGCTTTTTCACTTGCCTTGGGGAGCACAGAACTCAAATGTCTAACCAAAGTCTTGCCACAGACTGCATCATGGGCACACACTTAGAAGTTAAGTATTGTACCAATAAATGCAGTGATCTGAAGTTAAGCATTGAATCAGCACATGTAGAAATCCCTAAGTTCCTTTGAAGATTTCGATTTTCACTTAATTTTTCAATTTTAACTTTAATTTCTGAAAACCAGTCATCTAGAGTTCTTCCCATTATCAGTGGAGACAGAGAGGCAGCTCCAGGGGAGAGTGACCTCATCCCAGGATAGCTGTGCTATGTCAGAGTCACTTCCTTAAGGAAATTCTTCCTGTTTAAACTAGACTTCTTTCTGTTTATGTCTTTCTGGTTGTTTTCGTTATTCTTATTGTTGTTATTATTGTTATATTTTTTAATATTACCACTAGAAGGAAAAATCTATTTCTGTTGACTAGAGCACCATAAGTGATCAGTTTAGGCTAAATACCTAATTTTCAGTAGGTGGAACCAGTTAACTGAATCCTTCATGATGTTTCCCATCTGTAAAACTACAGCTCTCTGCCTCACCAGGAGGCTGTAAGGCTAAATACATTGAAGATTGCGAAATGTTCAAAAATTGAGGTTGTGTATGATCTACTAACACAGAAGTCAGCAGGATTTTTTTTGCTACTGACTTCATTTGTGCCAGGATTTGACCTGAATTATTTAACTTTTATTTGGAGGAAGCTTTTATTGTTTTTTTCGTTTGTTTGTTGGTTTGGTTAGGTTTTTTTTTTTATGTTCTAATATACATGCAACAGGTAAAAAAGTCAGTTTTTGATGGCTTTCAGAAAAGCAAGCTTTCTTATTATGAACTGCTTACTGAAGACAATAATAGAACTCTGAATAAGAAGGAAGGCTTAAATAACCCCTTGACCATATCACCTGTATTATGTTTTATAACATTTCTAAGTATGATCACTTTTTCAGATGCTGATTGTGTGGTTCTCACATGGGGACTTCATCTATTTGGAGAAGTATGGATGTATATAGCTTATTGTTTCCCTGAACGTCAGCTACTGCGCCTCTAGGTGCACACAACTGGAGAAAAAATGTTCCACCATTATACTGGAGTGCAATAAATTCACAGAAGAGTTTTGGTCCTGATAATCTCAAAACAATAACAGCCTTAAAACCATTCTTATATTTCCTTAAGCAGTAAACATGCAGAGCAGACATGGTTGTGTTCTGCCTAATATCATCAGATGCTGGAGCAGTTCCCCGTTGCTGCACCTAGCTGCATGCTCAGATGCATTCCAGCTCCGTACCAGTCAGAGAACACCAATTTTTCTCCCCTACCTTATGCCTAGGCAGGGGAATGGGCCAGCAAAGCCCTTGGTGCATGCTAAAAAGTTGTTTGGCCAATGGCACATGGACCCAGACTTTTGTGTCAAAGGTTGTTTTCTTTGTAATAAAAGTAAAGTTTTTGCAGACAGGCCAAACTGGGTACTGTTGACTGATGACAACTGATGACTTCTCAAGGATGCTTTCTGTCAGCCTTTCTCTGAAGTTTCTGGAGAACTTGAAAACAAATAAGTATTTAAAAAAACCAGGGCATATGAGAATGCCTCCGTATGTAAAATCAAACTCTGCTGAGCAGTAGGAATACCCCATCCAGTAGCTCTTTCTATGGCTACAGTAGTATTTGCTCTCTGCACTTGAAGGATGATAGCTTACCAAGAATATGTGTGGTACATACAAAGTCTTGCAAGGTATCTAGAGGCAGTCTAAATATTAATTATGCATCTTAGCAGACAATTTAAATAATAAGAGTACCTTATGTAATGATCAAAGAAGCAAAAAGTTCCCTTTACCTTGGAACATTTCCCAAAAGATCTTGTGAGATTATAAGACTTGACTTTCACAAAGAGGAAAGAAAAAATAAATGTTTATATTTTTCCAAATATAGAGAAATTACTTGTCTCGCTACAAAACTCCGAAGAACTCAAGGAATTTAAAAGACAAACTCCTCTCCTTCTGGAGTTCCAGAAAAAATATAATTCCCAGCTGACCACAGTTTGTCATCTCTGACCTCCAAGCTTTTGAATGTTGTGTGTTTTGAAGCCCTCACAATCCACAAGAGAAAGCCTGGCAGAAGGAGAAGTGTGGGTTACTAAGGGAGTTGTATGGCAAAAAAAAAGACCACATGCTATCTCTGTGAGTCAGAGGGTAACCCCTAAATCATACACTGGAGCGGGACCAAATTTCAGCTACTTTTGGGTCAGTAGAGCAGAATAACACTGGCAGCTTTAGAGAAGTCTCTGGTGCTTGAGTGGATGTGAAGTGGAAATAGCACTAATTTAAGGACTGAAAAGCTTTTATCTTTAACCTCTTGTTTACTGTTGCAGTAAGTCCAAATCTTATCCAAGCTGAAAGATGACCTTGATGTAAAGTGTATGTAGTTATTGGAGGATGATGGTCAGTAGCACCATGATAGAAACCCCTATTTATGACTCTGAAGTGTTAAACCTGGCTGAGCTGTTCAAGCTGAGCCCATTTGCCTGGAGTACCCAGAGGTTCTTTGTTCAGCAATAAATTAAGTAAATATTTCTGTAATTGCCTATGCCTGTCATGTGAAAGCCTCTAATCCCCTGCACCCTTCTTTTGCAGAACATTCCCCTTTTCCCAGACATACTAAATGTCTGCAATTTAGAACTGGAGAACATTCCCAGAGTTATGTGTGGGCCTTGATACATCTCCGCTCTGCTTTATACAGTGCAGGAATATATTCTGAAGTGCCTATGGCTTGTGATGTTTTGTAAACTGAAAAACTCTTTTTTAATGTGGTGAGGTTAACCTAGTTGAATTTTTATGCCAACATCTGTCAGTGACATGAGTCTAGACTGTCTGGTAGCCATCCATTATGCATACATGTTGGTAATAATAAAAAATGATCTGTGTGTTTCACCCAGGAATGAATGCACATATGGAGTCTGTGGGCTTAAACTTTGGTGTTATGTATTCTGAAAAGAAAGAACAATTCAAAGATTCATGAAGATTCTCTAAGCTTTCCAATATTGCTGTGGGAGAGCATCATTTTTGTTAAGATTAAAAAAACCAAACAGAAATATTGGATGTGAAAAATTATTTTAGATGATATTTTATTTCTTTCATGTCATATTCCTAGAGAGTTGTTTATACTAAGGCAGCTCCCTTCTTTCGGTAACCCTATAATGATTTTGGACTTTAAACCAGGTTTAAATAGTAGCCACTATTCTCTTCTAGTAATTGAAAAGAAATGGAGTCACAATAAGTAGATCAGGGTAAAAGAATTGTGCAATTACTCAACAAAGAGGAGTAGGATCCTTTCTTTACTTAGTGGAAAACTGATTTAAAAGCTGTCTGGTTCACATCAAAATGTCTTCCACAAAACTGATTCATTCCACTTTCTAAATTAAACAGCACTAAAGGGTTTGGGATTTTTTTCTTTCTTTCCTTTTTTTTTCTTTTTACAATGTCCAAGCTACTCACATAGAATGTTTTACAATGGTGATCAAATCTGATGCCCAGAAAAAGCTGTGGGAATTGAGGCCCATGAAGTCTTGTTTCAACTGCTTTTATATTTGCTGTCGGAGATGGATATCATTCTCAAAAGGAGAAGGGCGTTACTTTGGCTCCTGGTGCATTGCTGATCCTTCCCTTGTGTGCTTGCCTCAGGAGATGCAGGAATAATCGTATAGCTTAGCTCTCAACCAGTGATCAGTAGAACTGTTTATTGGTCATCCCTCTGTAGTCAGTAACAGTGCAGTTTGGGAGCCTGTTAAACCAGGAGTTTCCCAAACTGGAAAAAAAGAGGCAGTTATCTGCCCCAAGACCCTTATTATTGTGCTTTTTAATAATTAAATAGGTTGTTGGAGCTTTCAATCACTATCTTCTAGCACTTTGCTTGGACTCCAGATGGTGGAAGTAAAGGTAATAATTCAACAGTTTCAAGGAAAGAACGAGGCACTTGGCTGGTAACAGATGGATCTGCTATGGACAGCTCAGGTGTTCACCAGCAGCTAGTAGCCAGCACTTGAAATTAGGGAACAGAAAAAAAACCTGAAAGCAGGAGATGCAAGAGCTCTTGAGCTCTTTGCATTATTTAGGGCTTGTGACGCATGCTGAGTACTTTTTTCTTCAAAAAGTAGGCCACTGAAATCATGAGGGCTATTACTGGAGCATAGTATTACTTCTTGTGAAGAAGAGTCTGACTCATATGGTTGAATTTTTGATGGCTTACGATAAAAAGAAATGATCCGAGTCCTCTGATCATTCTATTTCAAAGCCCTATATACCATAAAGAGGATTAGCAATGTTTTTTATGTTCAATTAAATATTTTAATGTGTTTATTTTTGCTTTCAGGGATGTTCCTCTTCTACACTGGCTTCATGTAACTTTTGCTTAGTTTTCTTTTTTTGAATTGACATTAGACACCTTTTGTAATTCTCATCAAAAACATGTAAAACTGTTTTAAAAGTCATTTCATAAAAGTATGCTATAGAAATATAGTGCAAATAGCTGTGATTGCACAGCTTCTGGATCTATCAGCCATATTCTGCTGATGGAAACTCCAAAGGAAGATTTTGTTGTAGAAATGGAATAGTTAAGCCATCTATGAGGATATGGGTTTTTCTAGCAAAGTCACTGAGAACTATGTCTTCAAACTTGGGAATGTTTACATTTAAAGAAAGCACTGTGGTTGCTGTCAACACAACTTAGAGCAATAGTCACTGTGTGAACCAGCACAAAGGAAGCAGCCAGATAACCCTGAAACACACTGCCTAGCCCAGATGGGTGGTCTTGGGGATTGTCACTTGGTTTGCCCTTTCTGTTTACATCACTTGGTTATTTTTTCCATTAGAGAAGACCTTCAGATGCGGGGCTGATTGGTGTGTTTTCTTAGTTTGGTGCACATTCATCATGTTCTAAATATTGATTCTGCAGCTAGGGTCCTGTGTCACTGAAATGCTGGTTACTCACAGAATCAATAAAGGATACTTTTGTTACTAGGCTGAGAGGATTTGGATGTCTTTGACAAGCCTTTAATTTTCACTGCTATGACCATCACTATGTGAGACAAATTTTCATGCAAAGGACCTAGTTTTCAAGATACTGGCACACTCAGAGTGAATGTGCTGTGTGCAGAGTTGAGGGAGAAACACCTTTTTTGTCCCTTAATCTGAAATCTCTTTTGTCTGTTTCGTGCTACTGCAGATTTCACGGAGGCTTTGGGGAACAAAGGGACTACAGCTCACATCCTGTGATAGACAGCAACCTAGGACAACACACACACACACACACACACATCTAACATTACATTTAGGAGAGATTGCTTCCAGCTTGGACCCCCAAATGTTTCCATTGGGAGACAGTAAATACTCCATTTGTGTAGCATGAGAATTTGGTGTATTTGCAACCACTGTCTAATGAGATAAAATACAAGCTGAAGGTCCGAATGGGCCTTGGATATACTTACAGAATAAACACTGAACCATATGTCTGCAAAAAGCAGCAAAACTTCACTGTACTGGAAGAGAAATCAGGCAAGGAAAATACAACAAATCTGTGTGTCAGTTCTATAGCTGATGTTGCCTGGTAAACTGTATTTCACTTAAAATGAGGATACCAGTGCAGATAAATGCAAAGATAAAGTTTTCCCTCTAAAAAAAATTTTTCACACCAAGAAGCTGGTCATGTTAAACTGCAGAATAAATAACAAAGAAAGCCTACCTTGCAGCTATTTTAAAGCTTTTCCCGTTTTCAACTGAAATATCTTTCTGTTGGTTGAAGCACTGACTCATTGTGAGTACCAGGGCAAGAAGGGAACCAGACAGCATTGCTGGACTTGCCAAGGGCAAAGATGTCACTTACCAGAGAGCACGGAGGGAACAGAAATTTTCAAACTGGTCTTAGCAGTTAAAATTTATTTTTCTGTGTGAAAAGTCAGTTCCTTTTATTAAAAAAAAAAAAGTTTGCAAACTTTTCAGCCAGTGATCACCACTTTTTCCCTCAAATCCAGTGGCAAAATTTCTCATAAAACAAAAACTCATTTCATGTTGAAAGATTTTCCTGTTGAAAGTACCACATTTGATAAAAATTGGCCTCTCTTGGTATGTGTAAATATATATGTATATAAAACTTTTATATTTTCAAAGGCTTTTAAAAATAAGTTTTCTGAAAGGAGAAATCCACATGAGGGAATGTGATATCAAATAAGGGCCTACAACCAAGGTTTAGAAAAAGACAGAAAGAAGGGATGTGGACAAGCTTTTTGTTAGAGTTCAAATGTTGGACTGGAGCCTTAGTTTGGGTGTTTTGTCTGAATCAGTTCACTTGTCACTAACTCATTTCCGTATAGTGAACAAATGAATACATTTGCTTTTGAGTCCTGGTATGGTCAATATGTGATCATTCTTGTTGATAAATGGACTCTTAAAACTGAAGTGAAAAAGTTGTAAGTAAGAGCTGAGTGTTTAAGAATTCAAATAAATAATTTGTCAGGAAACTGTAACCATCTGTCAGTTCCCTGCACTGTTAGGATTTTGCTTCTTTTTTCCCAGGCCACTAGAGAAGATGGCCAAACTGCCTAAAACAAATAAAGAACATACCTTTTAGGCTTTTGATCAAAACAAGTGAGAAGATGATCAGTCTCATAAAGGAAAAAAAAATTAAGATCATGAAAGGATTACTTAGATTGTCAAAATGAATCACAGATTTACACCATAAAATAGAGGCCAAAAGCACATTCCTGAGTTATTCTATGTCAACAGCCATTTTAGCTGGCATGGAACTTATTCTCTATTTCTGTTTCACAATCTGCTTTAAAAGAACTAAGGCCAACATGGAAATGATAGGTGTTTGATATGAAACAGCTATTTGAAAATACTGGTATCTCGTTAAAAA
This sequence comes from Pachycephala philippinensis, assembly GCA_013397055.1. Taxonomy (NCBI): domain Eukaryota; kingdom Metazoa; phylum Chordata; class Aves; order Passeriformes; genus Pachycephala; species Pachycephala philippinensis. The sequence continues at coordinate 117,299 of VWZT01000867.1, forward strand.
TATCCTGACTTTCCAAGGTGTAGAGTTGCACGAGAAACCACTCAGTCTCTGGCTCCTTTAGAATTTAGATGCCATATCCTGCTGGGAAACAACATGTACTCCTGACAGGTTGAGGCTTTTTCTCCATCTTCATAGAACCATAAAATCATTAGGGTTGAAAAGCACATCTAAGATCATTAGAACCATTAACCCAACACTGCCAAGTCCACCACAGAATCATGTCTCCAAGTATCACAAATACAAGTTTTTTAAACACTTCCAGGGATGGTGATTCCACCACTTCCCTGGGCAGTTTGCTCCAATGACTGACCACCCTTTCTGTGAAGAAATTTTTCCTAATATCCACTCTAAACCTCCCCTCATGCAACCTGAGGCAATTTCCTCCTGTCCTATCAGGTTTATCTGGGAGAAGAGATCTATCCCTTTTTTTTTACTCACAGAAATGATAAAGACAATCCATGATGTAAACAGCCAATGTAGACCATCTCAGCTTTATTGGTGTTAACTCAAATACCAGAAGCAGTATTACCACCAAAAACCAGGGCACAGTACCCTGCATAAGCCTATCTCTCTCACAAGTGGACTTTGCTACCCGGAGTAGGATCAGTCTCACCTGCTACAGACACCCACATCTCCTCCTCAGACACTCCTCCTGGGGTCAAGGTCATGTGAGAGGAGAGAAATATGCTCTTTTAGGGACTAATTCACCTGCTTCATTTTAGACATCTATTTTAAGAAGGAATCAGGGAATTCTATGCTTAGGGCATGCTCTGGGTTTTCTTAAGCCTTACACTGTGTATGCTGTGTGATGATTCAGTGAACAGGGAATCAGACTTCTTGCCTGTAGGCCATTCATGCATCTAAGGAAAAGGCTGCTAATTACAGTGAGTCACTGTTACAACTAGAAGTTTCTCAAATTAAAATGGTGGCTGATTTATTATTTTGCTGCTTTCATGGTTTCTTCTTTTTTTTTCCAGTCAGTTCCACAAAATTACCTGTATGCTGGATATTTACCCAGCAAAGTATGATGGTGGCCCATTAAAAAAAATCAGAGTTGTCAGAGACAAGACAGTAATTACAGAGTTTGTGTGGTCTCCTCTGCTTGGCACATACTCAGACTCCCTAAAGACATGAAGCTGCTATTTGTAATAGTGCAGACCTCTAGTACTCTACAATCTTTACCATCCTGTGTAAGCATGAAATGTTCTTAGGCTTTCAGCATTTTGAAATTTTTTTAGCAATAATATAATGACTTTTACAGTCATTTTTCAAGGTATAGAAAACCGTGTTGCCTGATTTTTGAGTCTTTGATGTTTGTTTCTGATCAAGGAGGGAAAATTACCTCTTCCTCCTTGTTCTCTATTTTCTTCTCAGTGAAAAGTGAGTTCCTTGCATACCTCTGTTTTAGGAGCAGCTGATTTGAGCGACCAACAATTATAACGAGAAATGAAGTAAAATCATGAGAAGTGGCAAGACTGTTTTCTGCAATACAACAAATTTGTATTAAGAAATCAAAAAAATACTTTTATTTTCTGAAATCTTTGCTTTGCTGTGAACAACTTAAGTATGCTAATGTAAATTATGTACAGAACTTCCTTGTGATCCATCTGTTAGAATACCTTCAGCACAGTCTTGATGTTCATTAGGAAGCCCTAAATAGAAAGAATAGTGCAGAGCCAGCTATTTAGCTTAGAACATTTTTAGTAAAATATTTATTCTAATTGTCTCCCCTAGCTTGTTGAAATGAGATAGGTGTTTGAAGATACAGGTATGATGTATTGTGGAGACTCTGCCAGTTAGACCATTAAGATCTTCAAAAGCATACTCTAGGATAATGCATGACTCAAGGACATGTCTAACTAAAATTGAGAAAATTTTTTAAGTTGGCGTCTTGACTGCCCACGATTTTACTTAAAAGTATTTCAGTGTGGAGGCAAGAGGCTTGCTTTATCCTCTCTGAGCTTCAGGGCATCACATCAGAGAAAATCACCCCATACCTATTTAATTTGCATTCTAGCTGTGAGATCATTGTATATGGGCACCTTTTGATCCTATAAATAATGACTTCACTTTCAAATGTGCCATTTCCAAACATTGACACAACCATTATTTTTCATGATCTGCTATTGTGATGAAATATCGTCCAGTGCTGGCCTAAGTCCCATGGATAGGAAAATATTATAAATTTCTAGGCTGGCTAAAAAAATAAATATAGGAAAAGAGAGAAATAGTTTGTGGAAATCTATATGGAATAAGTCCAAGTTCTTATACCAGGCAATACCTAAACAGCTTAAAATATGGCAAAATATGAGATACAAAAGATTTTACTGTACAGTATCCATCTGGTGCTTGCCTTATGTAGCAGGTTATGTAACTCCACTGAAAGGGTGTTGATTGTCCTGTAGAGAGTACATTTCAGAAACATTTATGGATGTTAAGGAAAAAAGAAATTATATACCTAGCAAGTAGATGTATTAAGTGAGATAAAAATTCTTGACTCTTCCTCAAGCTTCACATACAATATAGGGAAACTTTAGAAAATAATGTTATTGTTCTTAGGTTTTTTTTCTCCCAAGAGGCCTGACTTGCCCATAGCTGTGGCTGCATAAACACCTCAGTATTGCACTTAGCAGCCAGGTGTGGGAGTGCTGGCTGTCCCCGAGATCTAGCCAAGCTCTCCTGTCCTCACAGGGTAGAAAATTTTTGAAGTGTCATAGACGTGCTTAATGGCTGCAGTGGTGCAGTCTCCAGGTTTAATTTTTCAACACTTAAATAAAATATCATGTCCTTTCTTTTTTTTTTAATCTAGAATTTGTTTTGGCTTTGCTAGTAAGACACAGATTAGCTATTCTCATTGCTTTGCAAAGTGCCTTTTGGTACCTTTCTTACTTAAGTATTGGTGATAAAATTCTACGTTTTACTAAAAATTGGTGTGAAATCAGTTCAGGGACAAGGTAAATGTAGTAGATTTTATTCATATTATGAATATTGATAAACAGCAAAAAAGATGTCTGCTGAACTACTCAAAAAACCCTCTGCAAACCATGGCTACATAGACAGCTAGCAAATTCTGAATTGTGCATCCTTTTCTCTATTATTTTGTATCAATGTCTAAAAAGTGTAGGTTTGTTAGATCATAGCAAGACTCCAATGCATTCACATGGAGAAACATCATAATTTCTGTTTCCTTTTAGTAGGCTACTGATTTCTGCCTGACAATCAGAGACGAGCAAAAATTGTAAAATCTTGAACTGGTTATCTTTCTGTCATGTAGTATCTGAGGTGTTCCATCGCCAACATTTCTGCACTGTCAATCTCTCCTGAAGATTTTCTCTCTCCTGAAGATATCATTAACATTCTCTGCACTGTTCAACACCTCTACAAACCTTGTGCAGCAATGTGGAATTGCCATGTCCCTGGCAGAGTGTCATGTCCCTGCATCAGGCAGAGACTGCATCTCCACTGTTCTCAGAGCCAGAAAAAGTGCTATTTAAAAGGTCATAGGGAAGGAAGGAAGGAAGGAAGGAAGGAAGGAAGGAAGGAAGGAAGGAAGGAAGGAAGGAAGGAGGGGTTTTCCATGAACTTCCCAGTCCTGTCTGGAGAACTGACTCACGATGAAGTCGGTAACAAAGTGTGGGTCCTTCCTATCGGAGCTGAAAAAGGCAGTTTTCATCTGCATTGACCAGTACAGTGTCTCCTCACCTTCCACTGCTGGTGCAGAAATTATCCCCTCTTAGACATGACTAATGCATTTCTCCATTTTCAGGAATGAAGTTTCATAAACCAAGAAAGACATTATTTGTTTGAAGCACAACAGCAGGCTCTGCTTAGCAACCTGCTATCCTGAACACACTACCAGGATTTTCTTCTTCTGAGCACACTGATCCCAGGGGTATATTTAGGACCTCCCTCATGAGGTTTTCATGTACACATACAAACCAATAGTTGATTTTTTCTAATTATTATCATTTTCACAGAAAATTAATTGTATATAAGGTACCCGTGAATGTCTGTAGTGCTTTTCCAAAGTAGAGACTATATTCTCTGGAGGAAAAAAGGCAAGAAGAGACTGATGAAATGTCCAAAGGAATATGGGAAAACTCCCCGATGATGGAAGGGACAGGTTGTAGCAAGAGATGCTGCTTCACCTCAGAGCATTCTGCCTAGCTGCAGGACACTCCTTTGGGGTTTATGTCTTTCAGTTCTCTGGAATATTTCCTAATCCCTGTCTTCCCCCCAGCACAAGAAATATCACTGAAACACGATTAGCAAGGTGTGGACTGGGAAGGGGAGCTGGCCAGCCAGGAGCTGGTGGATGTGACTCTGCTGAGTGGATCTGGTCCAGGCACAAGCAGCCCGGGAGAGGAGATGTGTGTGTGCAGCTGACCCCCTGAGAGAGCACGGCTGCAGGCCTCATCACTTTTGGAACAAAACAGTGAAATTCCCCTATTTAATTTATGGCTTGTCTATTCTACAGGCCACACTGGAGAGGAGGATTAGCCCAAGGTAGCTGTAAAGGAACCAACTCATGCATGAGACAGCACGACCACAGCAGGATGCAACTCAGAGGTATGAGCTTTGCTTCTCAGGAGTGCATAACAGCCCCCAGCTTGTTTAAAACCTAGTTTTGGTATCTCTAAATTATTCTTTAGAAAGAGCATATTTTCTTTTTTTCTTTGAGTTTTTATTCAAGCAGACTTAAAAAAAAAAAAAAGCCAAATAAATGAATAAAACTATATTCTCTAGACTGGAAAGACAGGAAATAAGAAAGAGAGATTTATGGGTTTTAATTTTTAAATCTTGGGTGGTGCTCAAAACCTATGCTGATGGGACCATACTAGTAGCTAGATAGAGACAATAAATATCAGGAGAATCAATGATAAATCTCATTCATGTTTTTATTGGGTGAAATCCTGAGTTTATATAGCTGAATTACATGCCAAAAAATTTCAAAGTTGTGTGTCCAGAAATAAGTACCTATATCCATGTGGGAATCAGTGAGAACTGTGAATTCTCAGTACCTCTGAAAATTGCTTTCACATAGATACAATTTATGGAGCTACCTTCAGACATCAAGCTTTGAAAAAATTGGCCGGGATTCCTACCTATTTATTGTTTCCTGGGCCAAAAAGAGTGATGAAAGTAGTGGGGTTTTTTATTATTATTTCCATATGCATTATATTTATAAGAATATTTATGCAAGGAATGTTACAGAAATTCCATGCTTTGTTTCCTTTGTGAAAGATACCTTCCTCATAAGAAACACATTATGCTTGGTCAAATATTTCTCTCTATGGGAGGATTAGATCCACAGTACTGCAGGGTTCTCATTTATCAGAAGCACTTACTTTATCACCTGGCTTTTATTAAAAAAAAAAAAAAAGAGAGATCTATTCTGTTTGGACAGCCACTGTACACTGGATTTAGGAGATTAAGGTTTACTCTAGAAAAGTGTTATTGTGAGATATGATATGAATAGCATGACATCATTTCTGGCAATACAGTATCGGTGAGTGAAAGGAAAAAACCTAACATGCAGACAGCTTTCTGATAAGAGTCAAGAGTTCTATACTCTTTTCAAAATTTACTGTGTTTTAAGATTGTGTATGTTATATACCAGTCTAGAAATGAGAATAGACAAAACAGCAATAAATTCTTCTGGGGGCATTATTTGAAAATATATTGAAGTTTCTAACTGTGAGAGAAAGTGGAATTTAGGGCAGATTAATGAGGAGCCAGTGGGTTTGGTTATATTTTCTTACTTACCAGAAAGCTAAGGATTTCCAGCTTTTGCTTTAAACCTTTTTATGGATACCTTAGATTTTAAAGCAACATTCATTATATGTCTTTTTTTGTCAAATTGCATGACCTTGTCCTAACTTGCATGATGTTGTGGAAAGACATATTTAAACAAAAATTAGTTAATTATAATCACTGAATTCTTCCTCAAAACAGGACAAACTTTTATTACCTCATTTTGGTTATTGCATTCAATAGATCAATTTGCATGGAATAAATAAATGTGAACTACCTATAACAAAGCGTATTTAGTTGCACAAGGTTTTTTTTTTTTTTTTCTAGTTAACAAAATTTTGGTTTACTTGCTTTTATCTTTGCTATATAATTTTTAGAACATATTTTCCCTACATTTAAAACAATCTAGAATCACTTCAGAAACATGTGTCAGAATATTATCTAGTTTATCAATACTAAATTCCCTGCCAGGTCTGGTTTTTTATATTCACTGGATTCAAGGGGTATAGAAAAGCATCATAACCAGTACTGTTACTGCATGGTCTTAAAAACAGGAACAGTGAGTGCATATAAGGGAAAAAATGTGTATAGTTTTTCCTGAGCTTTTGGACAGGACAAATGCAAAAAACTTAGAGAGCTGAGAGGTATAATTAGTTCTAATGCTGGTGCTCAGAGGTGTAGTGGGCACACTAAGAGATATTCTACACTGCAAAGTCTTTAGGAGAAAGTTTAGATATGAGACTTAGTAGCTGCAAATTCAAAGACAGAGTGGTTTTGTCAATTTCATAATTTCAATGTCTTAATTGCTAGGTCACATTGCATACACTATGTACACAACACTGAGTTTTTGTTGAGTTTTTGTTATGTTCATAGATTTAGGTACTAAATTTAGCTTCACATGTCTTTATCCTCTGAATGAGCCTTCCTTAACAGCAATGCATTCTTTGCCATTTTTGAGCTTAACAGCAGCTGTGTAGATGCCTCTAAAGTGTAACTATTCTTTATAAGAAAGAAGCTGTAGATATACCTCCATTTTTGCAGTTTAGTTGTAACTGATCAATTATATAATTTCTGTATCAAGTTATTCTCAAAATTATATGTATCCTGTGGTCTATTTATCATTGTATTCACCCTGTATTTTAACAATCTTTGACAACTTCCTTACATTCCTGAGATTAGTTTATATATTGCTTTGTCTTATGTTAATATTTGCAATCCTTTCTGTTGTGTCAATTAACTGCCAAGACATCCATCTAGACACAGTGTACTCAAGTATAATAAAGAATAGAAAAATACTTCAAGATGCTAACAAATTATAACCATGCCCAGATATAAACCAGATGTATGAGTGATAAACACAGAGATACAAAATTGTCACCACCCTTCAGAATCACAATTTTAAATGTCTCCACCTTTGACCTGTGGCAATAAGCTTTACTAGGGCATGAGATGGAAATCTAATATTACATTCTCTCGTATTGAATTTTTGAAAACTTTTTCGTTGTTTTCTTTCTTTTTTCTTTGTTGCTTCTTTTAGTAGGCTGCATCACTCAGACATCCCTAAAAAAACCTAACAAGGATGGGGAAAAAGAAGTGGCTAATGGAGCTGTGGTTGCCTGTTAGCAGTGCTCAGTGCAAACATGTGCTTTGGGTTAGGAAACGGAGAAATGCTCTCACTAGCACACAGCCTTCTTCCTTCACTCACTAGTTCACAGCTGTGTTTAGTGCTGGAGAATATACGTGCTGATATAAACCAAGAGCACACGTAGGCCAAATGCATTTTATCCATGCTATGGAGTAACAGCACAGTTTCTGAACAGATCTCCAAATGATTAATTTATAAAGAAAATTTTGTCACTTTTGATTTGGAAATCATGGAAACACACTGTCTTTTCTTTAACAATCTGAAGGAAATACATATAATTTTAGAAATTTTTTTTTTTTCTTTTTAATCCCTCTGAAGCAGTTTTTGTGAAAAGTGAAGTCAGGCAGTATCATCTGTATATCAGAGACTTTTTAATAACTGAAAAATGAGAGCAGATTCTTTAAATCAAGGCTGGTCCATGTTCTGGTTTCCTTTCACCTTGAAGATTCATTTTAGTGTAGTGGCATTCAACCTGTACCTTGTGTGCCCCCGGTGTTCCAAGGAGAACTCACAAGGGTTTAGAAAAGGTGACCAAGGAGAGCAAAACCAATTCTCAAAGGGCTTTACTTCAGTGTGCTTCAGCTGTGGTTATGGAGGATTGAGTCAAAAAGATGTCAAAGTTTTAGTTCAATGAGAGCCAGGAGTCTTCAGGTCTCAGTTGAGCAGGACGGAGACTCAGACTGACCTTCTGACCCTTTAGGCTGTGAGACTTGGCTGTGCTTCACATGACCTTGACCAAATTTCAAGCATCACAGTTCATACTTCTACAAGGAAGTAATGAAATTGACTCATCCAATAAAGGTTTTCTCAAAAGTGAGAAAACAATAAAAGCTTTTATATTCCTATCAGAGTTTAGCAATAGGATAGTCTGGTTGTACTTTTGAATGCATCTGTGAAGGATCAGCATTAATATAAAAGCTGGGAAGAACAAAACAAAACAAAAAATATAATCAAAACAAAAAACCCCTACTGTGAGCTGAGGACAATATGATTAAAGAAGTGCCATTCATCCAGTCAGTGCTATAAATAAATAGAGTACAATATAATTCTATGAAGGTAAAAAAGCTGAGAACAATTTTCCTTGAAAAAATTAGTCTTGGGTCAACTGTTTTTTGCTCAAAGAAGTCAAACTAAATCCCAAATTCTGCTTTGAATTTTGGAGAAAATGAGTAAATTTAAATCTCATTCTAACAGGGAGTATGTTTTATATGCAACGCAAAGAAAAAACCAAACCATTGACAACATTCAGGGAAAGCTGCTAAGTACTAGCCAAATATGAGTGTTATTAGCCAGTCACATTTAAAGAAAGTAACTAATTTTGGACAGGAGGTACCTAATAGCCAGAAGGGAATCCCTTTTCTGAGTCCTGGTATCATATAGGAACATTTATATTTAGAACTTAAATCCACGAGAGGCAAAGGGAGCATTTCAAATGCATGACTCACCTTAGCATTTCTTATTTAAATACCCACTTCTCAGCAGGCATTGTACCCTGTTTTATTTACCAGCAGAGACAGCACCATAGTGCCTGGTGCCTCTAAGTCTGGATGGAGCGTCAGATTTAAGCTGGAGCTCCTGAACTGAATCTAGATGCTGTCAGCATCAAGAGGCTGCCAACACAGGCGTTGCATATCAAGGACAGAATTAGCTGTCATTTAAAAAATCAACAAAAATGCTACAATTTTTAATCCTTTAAAGGATGGCTGTATCATTTCAGCCAGTGCAGACTGCACGTATCTATTGTTTCAAGGATGTTATGTAAACTGCCAAAGTCCCCATAACACCAGGGATAGTTAAACGTGTAAACAGAAATAATTCTATATTTAAACATTATAGTTCTTCTGGTTGTTAAACTATCATTAGAACAGGATGGAAGCTGGTTTACAAGCTTCACTGTTGTATTTCTACACTGTGGGTGGTAAAAGCCAAGCCATGTTAAGACAATAAAATTTCTTTGTCAAATATACTGTAGATGAGTGTTTATACATAGCACGATTTGCCTCTCACCTCCTGAACCCTCAGGATAGAGCATCGGTGAAATGGATATGTTGTTTTCAGTTGTTGTAGCAGCCCGGAAAGTTAGGACCTGAATCTGCTGACATGGCTGTGGTTATTTGCCAGTTCCTTCCCTCTGCTGGAGAATTAGCCCTACTTTCTTCCTGACTCTGGAAGACAGGCTGGAACCTTTAATGCTGAAGAATGAAAGCATAAAAAGTTTGAGCTTACATAGACGTTCAGGTGCTCTAATCTCTAAAAATAGATCAAGTTATTGAGAAAGCCATCTTTTGCTATGTAAAAGAAGTTAGAAACCTACTGAAAATACTCTTAGTGTGATGACAGCATTTAGCATGTTTCTGTGGTCCCCAAATAGAAGTGATATTTACCACATAATTCATGCTTCAGTAGAAAGCAATACAGATTAATATATATTGACAAAATTTAATCCTATCAGTAAGATATTAGGTCTAAAATCCAACAAAATTTCAGCTGTCATAAATCAATGCTTAGTAGGCTGAAACCTTTAGAAGAAGTGGGGTCCCAAATCCACAGAAGGATTCAATCATCTTATTATCATTTAAAACAGTTGCTTTTAATGGGAATCAAACCAACATCCTTGTGGATTTGGACCAAACTACCTTCACAGTGAGTTGCAGCAGCAGAATCTCAAATTCGCAGAGGTCTTCCTTCCACTTTGCTGTGCCATCCTTGCAGAGTTGCCTTTTAAGACCATTCAAGAAAAGAGAAACATCAAATGTGCCCACAGCATCAAAATTATGTGCCTTGATTCTTGATTCCTTCCCCCTTGGTCACGCGGCCTAACAGGATATGGGAAATAAGAGTAGGGGAATTTCTCCTGAGGAAGAAAAATTGCAATTAAGTTTTGGAAGTGCAGGCCAGGATGTTTATTTTAAAACATATTATCAACCCACCACTTTACTCCATAATAGCTTGGTGTTTAGTGTCCTTATCCAGCACTGAGACAAGGGACTGATGCCCTCCTGACCAAATCTGTGTAAAATGTGCTGATGTTTAAGGGTTGCTCTGAATAGGGACATTCTGCAGGGTCCTGTTCTGGGTGGAGTACTCTGCAGTAAGGGCTATGGGATTTGTGATGTCAGAAGAACAGCTAAGAGGTCACTGACATGGGAAAAACCAGTCCTGGACACTCGCTTCTACTCAAACATTTATCTCTGCTCTTTTCCTCCCTGCAACTCCCCTCAATCCTTGATAACTGTGTACTGTAAAATAGCAGCAAAAATTCGTTATAAAGCATGTGGGGAGATTATGGTATTTCTGGGTCTAGTTGCTGGATTCAACGGACAAATGTGGAAGTTCTCTTTCTGAGTTATTTTTTTAATGAAAAACAAGAAATAAAGTTGTATTTTAATTAATGTTTTTGGGAAACATGTAATAAATCATGTATTTGTCTTATAGGCATAATTCTGCGTGCCTGACAAGAACACTATTATTCAGACAGGCTTCTGTTTAAAATAGCATTTGCAGTACAGTCTCCTTTCCTAATACATATATTGGAAGACACACATAGTCACTGAATCAAGACACAGTGTCCTTCAAACAAATATTTCATATCTGGTTTTGGTGAGGTCTTTTGAAAATGCTGTAATTTTTCTGAAAAATCAACTTATTTCTCACATGAAGTATGAAATCAAGTCAGGGCTTACTGAAGTGAAATATGAATTAGAGTATTTGTGAGCTGATGTATGCAATTAAATGAAGCTTTTTATCTGTTTTCAGCTTTGTCATGATGTATTTTCAGTTGCATCAAATTTATGATCTGATCATTTGTCAACAGTCCAGTATTGCAACTTGTATTTATTGAATTAATTATCTCAAAAAGTTCAACACATGTAAGATCAGATTGTTCTCATTTTAACACTGCATTGTTAAAACTTTTAAACACAGTTGAAAGAAAGTTACATCATATTCAGCCTTTGAATTATCTTCTTTGTCATTTCCATCTTATTTTTCTGAATAGTTTATTCATTATATCTAGTGAGTCTTCATCTGATGTACAACAGCAAGTTCTAGTTGTTAAAAACATTACCAGGTTTTCAGCTATTGTTGTGCAGATGTCTGTTTAGACAGGTGAAAATCCTTAAATTTACACTCTTTGAAACTGATTTTTGTTAATGAATTTTTTGTTTGGTTGGTTGAGGTAATTTCTTTTCAGCTTGGGGTTTTTGGAGGGGGGTTGGGAGGGCAGAGAGGTCTTCTGAATGCTTTTATAAAAGAAAAGTAGAATGAAAAGGTGGTTATCAAACAACCTATGAACCTATCTGATCGATCTCAGCATAACTGGTTGACTGTGCAGTGTACAAAGGGGTAAACTAACTAGAAGAACATATTTATTTGTACTGTTCCATTAATTTGTGGAAAATCTAACACATCCCAAAGTTAACTTCAACAGGGTTGCAGGCCTGCAATGTCTTGGAGAAGAAGCTGGGGTTGCCCTGCACCAGGGTCAGATGATCCCAGTCAGCTTCAATGGAGCCAGCAGAGCACAGCTGAGCCCCTTGGCCAAACAGGGAAAGCATATTTAAGAAAAGCCAAAAAAAAAAAAAAAACAAACCCCAAAACAAAAACAAAAACCAAAAAAACCAAACAAAAACAGAGAGAGAAAAGAAAAAAGAGCCACACAGGCAGGAGAAGCCAAAAGAGTGAGGAACAGCAGAGGAAGCACCATGGTCAGACGAAGTGGGGCTCCATGGCATCTGTGGAGGTGTCCATCATGGTCCATGAAGGACCCCACAGAGCAGCAGTTGGATGTTTCTTGAAGGGCTGGAGCCCATGAATAAGCAGAAGAACAGGTGAGAGAAAGCTTTATGTACTTTATGTACATAACCCCCTGTTTCTCATTACCCTGTTTTGTTCAGAGGAGCTGAGAGGAGACAAGAATAAAGGAGTGAAATTGAGACTAGGAAAAAGGGAAGGAAAGACACTGGTTTAATGCTTGTCTTTTTATTATCTATCTATTTTAATTGTCAATAAAGTTAATTTTCCCCAAATCAATCTGTTTTGCCTTGCTAGTAAATGGTAAGTGACCTCCTTATCATTATCTTAATTCATGGATGTCCTCTTCCATGTTCTTCCCATTTTCTCCCTGCTCCTGCTGAGGGAGAAAGTCAGTAAGCAACAGGGTGGGGGTTTGTTAGCCAGAGGTAACCCAGCACACGCAGGAAAAGGTGACTCACTTTTATGCATAATCAGCATCTGAGAGACAAAAATGGTCTGATGTAATTGAGAGATTCTGTGGACTTGGAGACACTGTGGCAAGATTAATATCAATAACAGTGGAAGGTCTCAGATTATAAAAAGGCTTTGCTCCTACAAGAATTCATTTGCCTAATATTTCAAGGCTTATCACCAGAACAGTAATTTTTCAAAGTTGGGAGCACACTAATAAATAGAGTACCAGAATATTCAGCCTTATTCCCAGCTGTGCCAGGGAGCTGTTTTAGCAACTTGGAAAAATCTCTTGATATTGCTTTCAAACAGAGCTTTCTGATAGTAGTCAGACTGCTTTAGACCAATGCTTAAAAATTCTTAGGAAAACAAGTCAAGCTTTCCAACATGGAAGGGTAGCAATGTTATAAGCTAAATACAGGTTGTTATGCCTCTGATTCCCCTCCAAGACTGTCTGTTTAGTCTATTTGGCTTATATGCCCTTGAGGAGGAGCTGCCTGTACAGTGTTTAGAACAATGATATTTAATCCAACTGCATTACCATGCTCAGTGTTAAATATGGGAATGGTTTCAGAGAGGCCATTTGCAAACCCATTTGCAGAATGCTACGCATGAGCACAAACGTTTATGGGACTTGAGCCTCCCAATGCCTGAAAGAGCAACATAAAATGAGCAAAATTTTGAATGGCTGGACTGAGGTTATCTGGAAGCTGGTTCTGTGTTAAAGCAAGGGTAAGAATGGTTTTATAATGAGCAAAAAAATAGGGTCTATCTTGAATTGTTAGTGACATGAATGTTTTTTTAACGCACAAGTTTGGGATTCTTCAGGATCATATGGAGGTTTATGAATGTGTTGCTTTTCATGGTATTCAAACACAACAAAGGCCTGTGGAGCACCACTTTCATTATGGAGTTTAAGGTAAATTCCATTAGCATCCAAACACATGACTTTTCAATTAGCACACCTCTGCAGGCTCAGACACCTTTGAAAATGAAGTTTGCACAGGGTTTATCACTATGTTTTAGTTTCCTTCAACATACTGTCACTGATTAGTCCTAGAAGCTTAATTCCCTGCTAATTTCCATTTGCTTATATTTAACTCAGCTGTTACATTTTAAAAGTTTTACTGCTGAAACAAAGTTGATTCTGAATCATAGCATTTACAGAAAGTTATTCTATCTTTGATTTCTGACGCTTGGTTTTACAGATATGTATAACAGAAATCATCCACTTCAGCAAAGTGTGCCTTATAATTCTGGGAAGATAAGCTTCCATTTAAGCCAAGAATTATGATCTTGTGCATTTTCTCATTTCCCTGAATAAAATCCACTGATAAATCTTTATCAGGAGAGGTGTGGCTGATTTGGTTGTGAGCTGGGCAGAAGGCACTGCAGACCATGAGGGATTAGTCTGTGAGGTGAGAAGTGTGGCACTGCTGGTAACAGGCCTTTGCATGGAGGGATTGTTCAGTGTGTGTCAGAGGTGAAAACGAATCTTGTGCTGAGAAATATAAACCAGATTTCTTTTTGTTGGCCTGAGGATAGGAAGGGGAGACAAGAAGAGAGAAGGGGAATACTGTAAATTGGGTCTGAAGTGAACTTTCCACAATAGGACTACTATATGAGCTAGTATACACTCCCTGAGGGTGAAATTCACTCTCCTGTACTGGGATAACACATAACTGGGGTTTTATTTAAAATATCTTTTGAAGAGTTTATGGCAGATACAGTTCTGTTCATACAATCCAGCAGCTAGTAGCCCTTGCTTTTCTCTGTGGGCCTGATTTACAATGCTGAATCCCCATGTGCTTGACAGCCACCAGTCGAGGTAGCAAACTCAGCACATTAAGAACTAGGAAAAAAAACAAACAAAAAAAACCTCTGTAGCTTGGGCCAAATACTGAATCTTTATTTGCTGAGATGTTAGAAATCTACCTTCTTTGTGAACAGTGAAGTGGGGTTGCAAAATTTGCTTTCTCAGCAAACTCTATCAGCGTTTTCAAAGGCCAAAAAAATAATGAAAAAGGCACAACTAAAAACCTAGTAATAGAAAAGCAGAGTAAGAGGGAGGAGGGAAGGAAATTTCTATCAGTCGTTAATGTAGTGCATTAAAATCTGTCTCTTGCAGCAGAAACCCCCACTAGAGTCAGTTGTGTGGGGTCAGCGTGACAGACAGAAGTATTTGGTCAAATATTTATTTATGAACCTATTTTTCATTACAGTGAGACATTAGAGACATATTTTTTGTTTTACAGAAAAAAAAATATTAAACTGCTTTAATAGTGAAATTTATGTATGCTTTTCCAGCATCGCAATATTAAAAGAAGTTGTATAATAAAAAGAGTTTGTGTGGCCACCTCTTGAGTGAAAATAGCGGTTTTATTTAGTTTTATTGGGTCTGATTCTAAAAGCATAAATGACAATTCCTAATAGCACTACAGATTTCAATGAGGCAATATTAATCAGCCTAAATAAGAAGAACCAAAATCTACATCCTCAATTTCATTGCAATATAAGATGCTCTGTGATCTGAACTATAGCATAAATCCTTACATTAGCTCTAGAAATATTGGTTTCCTTTCACTGCTTTTCTGGCAGTTGAAATTCATGATCTATTCTTCCTGTGAAGGGCTAATGGATGTTTTAAATTCCTTTAACGCCAGACCTGCAATTGAAATACATGCTAGTGGGTGGAATGATTCTTAATGCTTCCTTCCTCCTCCCAAGGTGTTAACATACCTCTACCTAGATGGTCACCTAATGTCTTTATTTCTTGCTTTTCTTGTTTTATCTCTTCCTCCTCAGTTGTGCAGCCTCTCATCCTCTTGTCATTTTCTTTGAATTTATTACATAATTGAAGAGAAGTTCTCCTGCTTTGTAGCTGCTGTTTGCTCTTCCCTTCATTTTTTCAGACAGCTCAATTCCAGAATGCAGGTGTGTGGGTTTTTTATTTTCCTTATCTCCCTTTTCACAGTAAGATTAATGAGAGAATCACTTAGAGAGGTTTTCCAGGTAACAAAGTAGTTGCTAAAAGGGAATAGCAAATATTTTAATTCAATTGTCTATTATTTAATGTCACAATACCATTCAACTGCAACAACTGCCATCAAGATATGATTTTTCTAGAAGATGTATGTGTGCTTGAGTGATGTGAATCTATCTTTTGTCATAGTGAATGACCTGTGTTTTAAATGAAACTGTTTTAGACCTTCCTACCCTCATACAAACTAAGGTCTTGCTGAAAAATAATGTCAAGTGGTTTGTACTACTGCTTTATTTCTCATCCCACTGAGACCTTTATTTACTATATATATAGACTCCATATTGTTCTGGTCTATGTTTTAGTGATTTCTTATGTATTCTGGATTTAAAAGATGCAAACAAGGAATTAGTTGTGTAAACAACACCAAATCAAGGTGGTTCTTTCCTGAAAAAGATAAGGTAATATAGGAACATGTTGTCTTGTCTTTGTTTTCTTCCAGGTCCTGTTTTAGGCTCATCTCCCTTCCCTCTCTGCCCTTTTTTTTCTTTTTCTTAGTGTAGTGATTAATCACTAACTGGAGGTATCCAGCTAGAACACTCAGAAAACAAAATCCATAAACCTGCAGAACACCCTGATTGTAAAAGAAATGTACGTTCATCTATTGGAGGTCAATAGAAGGAAGCTGAGGATGCCCATTTCTTACAGCAGTGATACGACCTCATCTTACCAAAGAGAAACAAAACTCCCATTGCCTTTTTCTGCATGTCTGGCTGTGAGAGAAGTGATGCTGCTGTCCTGTGCTTCTTGCTTGGTGCTGTTGATGCAGAATGGATTTACTTTGTGCACAGTTTTTTGAACAGTTTAGGAAATACATCTGTAAGGTCGAATATCTGAGCAGTTAAACAAATCCTTCAGTTCCATTGCAGTGCTTTTTAGTAATTTAGGTTGGTTTGGGGAGGAAAGCGGTAACTTTTTCTGAAATGATTTAAACATAATATTTCCTCACGGCATCTTATATCTTTGAAAGCATAAGTTATATTCACTCTTTTCAGTGGTCTGGTGATCACTTAAATGACAACATCAAACTTTTTACTGCTGACTGGCATTCAGTTAGTGATTCTGAGTATCTCCAAATTAATGCCCATAACTTCTACACCACCACTGGATGTTCTCTATGAGAAAATTCTAAAATCTTTTTGCATGTGTGGCAGTGTTTCAGGTTTTTAATTGAATATCACTACCACAATCACCTTAGTTCTAGAGTGTATTTATTTCTTAAAATTTTTATTTGAAAATCGCAAGTGTGCTGCAAGATTTCTAGCACATTGGAGTCTGCCTAAATGAATTGAAACTTTCTGTTTAACAGTTTGCTCATAGATGCCTACTCATTTGTATAATTCTTTATATATACTCATAATTTATCCAGAACTTTTTTAATACTAATCCCATATACTTAGAGGTTGTTCTGAATGATTTTGTGAAGCAGAAGGCTTGGGACTACTAAAGCAATGTAAAGAAACCTAATTTACCATGTAATCAATTAATATTTTCTAGAAAATATGTTGGATGTCAAAGTTACCCAAGTATTCTGAGGAAGTTTTCAAATTCAGTGTGATTCTATTTTGTATTAAAAATGTCTCTAAGTTATTCACTTGCAATAATTGCAATTTTTTTTCTGTTTCTGTAACTACCTCCTTTTATATAGTAATCGAAAGTTTTGAAAGATTAACAACAGCAGACACTAAAAACTGTTTTAGAGATTAAAATATCAATTAGAGATATATGCGTAATAGTTGGAAAATAGTTTCTCAGGTGCTGTATGAATCCTTTTTCTCCTTTTCGTTCCTTAAGGGTTTGCTGGCAAGCTTATCTCTGGATAATGCAGCCTTTTTCTAATGACCATTTTATAGCATAGACAAATCATAATTGTAATTAACTTAAAATTTATGGCTGAAAGAAGTGTATTGTTTCTGTGAGGAGCCCAAGAATCAAAGTAATTGATTTTAAAATACAATGGTTTTCAAACACTGGGTTATGCTAAATACCGTACTGTGAGAATGATCCAGGACTGACTCTGACTGCCCAGAGAGAATTAAGACTGAGAACCTTACCCTCTGTGATGTTGATTATTTGGAGCTGGGGAATCCAGTTGAAAGGATATAGCTGCAATTTAATGTGATTAGCCTGCCATACCAAGTCATTGGATAATTGTAGACCTTGCAAGACGCTGCTCTTGTGGTGTTGATATGCTCTGGCCTTTGGGAGCACTGATTGAAGAGGGATGATGAGAGTAAAATAGATTCAGATAAAATTAGAGACAACCGGGGCAAATAGATGTGGATTTTCTCATTTTAGCACAAAAGAAACCTGGCTTAGGTGAAATGGAATCTGGCTGTAATATGCTGAAAAGCTACTTATCTCAACTCCCTCTGGAATATGCAACAAACATATGGAATAAGCTTGAGATTTAACCTCTCTACTCAAGTTCATATGACGGATTCATTATTTTCTGCATTAGAGAGAGAATATCACGACCAAAATCTCCATTCTGATTAGATGGCAAATGTGCACTCTTCTAGCACAGAGCATGCATTCATGTACAACCACTTTGCCATATTTGAACATCAATTTGTTTCATTCCTGTCGAGGAAGTACCATAATATTATTTCACAAAAATGAAAGACCTCAGTTTAATTTCTGGTAATACAATTCTGGACTCTTGTTTATCACTCAAAACTCCCACAAAGCATATGTGGGATGCATGAATTCTACTGTGTAATTCTGCTTTAGTCAGAGATTGGACCAGTTTTGATTCACACATCCTATCTCCATGCATCCATTTATCTAAGGATGGAATAACCCAAAATTCATCACAGTACATACTTAATCTGATAGTGTAGATGCAAGCCACTGATGTAGTTACACATGCACATCTCTAATTGAGTTAATGGAAGATGTGGTTTTGAAACAAAAGCAAATTAAATTTGGGTAGGTATTTGAACTTTACAGTTATTTATGCAACACTATAAAAAGGAACAGCAATTCCCCCTACAATCCAGATTTAACTTGCCTAAGTGCTTTTAAGAATCTATTTCAAAATCATTAATGGATTTTTATTTATGTAACACATTATGAATTGCCTATAGTCAATTAATGATGATGAATTGAGATAGCATCATACAAACTGATCAGTGTTAAAGAATGAAATCACATCCTTGTGATAATCAGAAACTATACCTTGCTACTTTTTCCTTTTCCAGATCATTGCATCTGAGAGAATAGATTGCATAAAAAGCCAGAATCAGGGTTTGGCCTGATTCCGTAAAGAGATGTCTTAGCACTATTTCATTCAATGTGCAAATCATTTGAATTCTGAATCAAAGAATCAGGTATAGAATCATAGATTTATTTGGGTTGGAAAGGACCTTTCAGGTCATCAAGTCCAACCACATACCAGCACAGTAAACTGTCATGGTAAATTTTAAAGTATAGAGAGACACCAGGAAGACATCTTTTCTTACACTTGCTTAATTAAAATTAATAGTGATCAGAAGTTTCATTCTATTATTTCAATTCAGGAAAAAAGTCAAGATTTTATTCTCATTTGCATTAGGCATAGTGCCCTCAGGAGCAAATATTATAGATCATTAGTTGGTAATGCCATATATTGTATTAAATGTTCTAATATGAGGATATTCCTCCTAAGATGGAGACTTTGTATGGAAGGATTGTAGGAAGCTCCTTCTTTGAATTCATGTTGATAGTCTAGAGTGCAGAAAGAAAAAATGGGAAATTCAGCCCAATTTCTTATAACAAGAAATTGCAGATGACTGTATAGCAATAGTTTTTTGAATCTTTTATTTTTTACTGGCAGGTGCACATAAACGTACTCATTCACCCAGACGTTTTTAAAAAAACCCGGCTTAAAAATAATAAAAATAAATAACAAAAATACAGTTAACGTCTGGAACCATCTACAACATTCTAAAAGCTGTGAACTCTAGCTGGTGGTCATGGATTTCTGTCAGAGAAGGCATCAACAGCCTGTACAAAGCCAGGAGATGCTACATCTGGCAGCTGACTGCGGTTCTGTCCTGTCAGAAGCACTCTCAGCTAACACAGTTATAACCAAACCTTAGCCCTATGAGAAATACTCTGAACTGATGATGGCCGCAAGCTGGGAGACTACAAAGGGAAAGGTCATTTAATAGCTTACATATTTTCCATGATAATTCTTTGTTTCTTTGAGGGACATACAATGACCCTTTAGACACTGATTGGAACCCTTAATTGATTTTAAAATTTTAAATTCTTTTAATTGATAGTCATCTTTCTTGGGGGGAATTTCTTTCTGTGCAGCATATTTTTCAGTTTCTATGGGATCCTAAATGCCAGGTTTGAGTTCCTTGCTTTTTAAAAACATACACATGGAATTCCTGTCTGTTCAAAAATTCTTACTATACACAAGCCCTTGAAAACTACCCAGATCCACTCAAACTCTTGAGAGTGACTGTAAAAACAATGTTTATGAATAGATTCATAATGAAATTTGGAGCACAGGGAAAATATTTTGTTTCATATTAAGCCTGCTCATAATTTATTCCATGTAAAGTCTATTTCTCCAAAAGACATTCCTGATAATTTACTTAGAACTAGAAAAACTGGCATTTGTACATTATGATTCCATTTTGTAAGTAATTTCATTATCTCACTCTGTACCGTCCTGTGTGTTTGTTTTGTTAAATTTTTTGGACATTGTTCCATCAGTGTAGAACAGACTGCTAGTTTTACTTTCGCATCAGTTGTTTTTTACTATATCCCTGTTGCAATTGAAACTATTGCTATACTCTGAATCTCTCTCTATATCAGCATATTAAATGTGAAGAGATGATTCTCTAGTCCTGAGTCCAAACTGCATCGAAATATTTCCATCAATACTAAAAAAAACCCACTCATTATCTTAAGGTACTTGATTGTAAAATACCAACTAGAATTATTGCATTATCTTCTTGTCTTCTGAGCTGCGTCTGCGAGATATTTGGGACAGTTCTAATTTTTCCATATCAACTTTTGAAAATTTAACAGTATGAATGATGGAGCTTCTCAGTGCTTGGAAATGTTTCTTGGTACCTTTTAATTTATCAGTGTAGTTTTAGCTTTAGAGAGATTAAGTGGACTGCATTTTGGGGGTCTAAAAAAGGTAATTAGGAAAAACAATGCTGTGCAGTGTTTCATGTGCATGAAACTCCTAAAAGAAAAGAGCTTACATTTGGCTTCAAAAAAACCTCACAGGTTCATGTATAATAAAAATTTGCAAACTTGCATAGTTGCTAAATTATCTGGAGGTTTTCCTAACGTTAAATTCTTCATTTGCACTATATCTTAGCTACATATAGTAGTTTTGTAACATTAAGAATCAATTGCTTTGCTATAGATCTGTAGAAAATCTTAAGCTTTTTACAGGATTATTAAACTTTTTCTTTGTTTCTCCTTCAAAACCTTGGACTATCACCTTAATTTTCATATTTGAATGTAAAACCTCAAATCTAGGATTGGTCAAATCGGAAGGGTTTCTTCTGGTTTTGACACAGATCTGTGATTTTCAAATTATTTTTTGCATTTTAGAAATCAGATTGGCTTTTTTTGAAACTATATCCCATTGCAAAACAAGAGGGTGTTTAGATTTTACACCATTTTATGTATTTTGTGCATTTTGGAAAAAAATCCCAAAAAACAGGGACATGAATTTTACATCAGCATTTATAGATCAAAATCTTATTGTCCTAGACACTCCTCCAAAGCCCAGATATGAACACTTAAAAGGAACTTAACAAATAAACCTTTGCAATTCCTTCACAAAATATGAATATTTTTATTAAAGGGTTATGCCATGTTTTTATTCTCTCTTATATTTGTGACACACATAAACATCTGTAAAAGATCTGGTATTAAATTCTATCCTTCTGAAGCCAAATACAAAAGTCCTCAGCAGGACTGGGCTTTACTCTATATCTTACCAGATTTCAAAAAGCTACCTTATGACTTTAAAATGAGTTCCTATAATTGTTTGTGATGTTCTGCTTCTCTTCACTCTTATTGCAAGGAAAGATGTAAGGAGAACTTTGCTTAGATATGACTGTAAAAAGGAGAACATCAGCAGTAAAGGTTATTGAGGCTATATAAAAAAACCCTGTGCATTTTGCTATACCAGTACTTGTCTGCAATAGTTAATATCTTAATAAATTAATTCAGATAAAACAAGAATGTCAAATACTTTTTTTTTTTAAAGGAGCTTACTTTACGCAGCCAATAAGGTTCACAAATTTTTATCTTCAGTTTTGCATTTCCTTCAGATGGTAACACTAAATTAAAATAGAAAAAGGCTTGTAGATCTAGATGTAAGCATGCTTTTCTATGAAAAGGAAAAAAATAGTAAACCTGGTGCTTCTTATGAGCTACTCTAAAACAAATAAAATTTTATTTCTAATTCCAAAGTGACATTTCTTAATTCTAACTTTACAAAACTGAATTATTGTTCATCATTTTATTGTTACTTCTTTTTATATGTTTCTGCAAACTGCCATTGCCAATTATTTAAAATCAGAACAGATACAAATAAAGCCTCTCACATCAATATATATTAAATCTAAATATGCAGTAAATATAAATAGTACTTAATAAGACAGTAAATTTGATTTCACACTATATTCATGGCTGAAAGATATCTTGGTAATTATTGAAGAAATGCTGCACATATTCTCCTTTGGCCATTTTAGCTCAATGACTTTGACTGTCCTTGGAGGGTGCTCTGAGGAACCAAGATTCTCATGAACTCTGAGAAGCCTCTCCAAACAGAGGAGAGAATGGGCTAAAGTCTCACAGGGTCAGCAAACATAACATGGACACATTCAAAATTGTTAGTAAATTTCTAACACAGCTTTAGGACTTTTAGTAAAAAGAAAGTAATTTCAGAGTAAGATTAAAAGATTAGTTCATGTACCGAGTCCTTAATGCTGTGGTTCATAGAAAAATAGGTAGTGATATCAAAGACCTTTGCATTGTTCCTGGAATTTAATGGGTTTCCTCTATAAAGATCTATTCTTTCAACAGATCTCTGATGAGGTGGTACCACAATCAGATGCACAGGGTAATCATCTCTCTCTCTGGAATCCAGAATACAGCATGAATATGCTGATTAGTTTTCTTTACTTGCATATTCTGTGTCAGTTGTAATACCCATGCTACCCTTCATTGTCCCAAAATTACACATATTTACTGTTGATGTTTATTTTTTCCTAAATCAGGGCACTGACCCTGATATTATTCAGTAGCTTGATGCAGGCTCATCCCCTAGCCAGGCTATAGGTCAGTTCCTTGTACAATGTCACTGATGATATTTCCTTTTGTCTTATTCCTTTATCCCACTTAAATGCTGAGTACACCAGGTCTGGAAGTAATGGATTAAATTTGGCCTCTCAAACTTGATGGATTAGGAAGTATACTAACCCAAAGGGAGTTATAGTGCATTGTGAATCATAAATATCTTGAGAAAGAGGAGAAACGTGTAAAATTTGTAGAAGACATGAGTTATAGCACAGTTATCTTCATAAAATCAAGTCCTCTTGAGTATGTTTTTTTGTATTATTTCAGTGTGAAAGCAACACTACCCACATCTAATCTGAAATGCATGTCGTTATGTTTCAGTTTTATTGCTATTGTCACCCGAGAAAAGAGAAAAAAAAGAAAATTTTTAGGGTCAAAAAATGAGAACTACATTCAAATTGAAAGAAATAGGCTAAGTTCATAGTAAATTTAGATGCATGATTGAAATACACATAATTATTTTCAGTACAGCTGTTATCTAGCTTTGCCCACACACTACAGCAGTAACTGCTGTAGTGTGTGGGTATATATATAAATGTTTATGTAAACATGGCCTGAACTGAATCATAAACCTACTGCATCAATTTACCTGTGTTGACCCCTATATTATTGAGCGAGGTTTTTTTACCTCGATTTGCTGGATTAAAGGTGTTTAAAATGCTGGATGCCCTGCTTTCATGCTTCCTCACCTGGATTATGACCAGGTAAGAAAATGTAGAAGAAAACTAATCAGATTCTCTCACATTCTCTTTTCACAAGAAAAAAGTCACACCTATTGATTCTTGTGTGATTTTATCGTACTATTTAGGAACAATAAAGCTGTTTTAACTAAAATTCCCCTCACTGTATGTAGCATGCTATGTGGAAATAATGGGGGGGGCACTGCCATCTGGGTAGGCTTCATTGTATAGATGGGAAAGTGTTACAAGGTAGAGTCAGAAAGAATTTAGCTAAATATTTGATATAAATTCCACAAGCAAAGCATGTAATAGTCACCAGAAGATGTTGAATTCTCAGCATTCATGTACTTTTAGAAAAGTATTACTCCCTTAAACCATTAGGGAAGATTATAAACTCAGATCTCATGAATTTCAGCTCTATTTTTAAAGTTTTTAGCCAGTTATTTCTTCATTCATAGCCCCAGAAGGGTAAATAAAAGTCAGGAAAAATGTGATCAAGTGTACAAAGAGAATTTTAGTTCCCTGCATGACGTGTCCTCTCATGCCTTTAAGCACACATGTAAACAGACAAACATGAGTCATAGTTGATGTGTTTTTTCCATATAGTAAAGATAAGGTAGTAATGATTATATTTCCATTTTAAATAAGGACTCACAACCCTACAGGACAGAAAAAGACTCACTGTGATTATCCAGTGCCTCTTTCCTTTCAGTATTCTGTAACCTTTTCTGCTGCTGTGATTTTTCTTTCTTTAAAATTTCAAAGCCTTTCAAAAATAATCTCTAAACTCATTCTTTCTTTTTGCTCCATGTATTTGCCCTGTTGCCAACATTATTCTGTTAATTAACCTTTACCAACCTTTTATAGATCTCTTTTCTAAACTTAAACACCAAATAAGAGAACTGTTCATGGAACATTTAAGGGAGAATTGACTGAAACAAAAGCTTGACATTGTTTTCAGTAATGAATTTTACACTGGAGTATTCAACTGAACTTGAGGAGATTTAAAGCACATTCTAAATTGTGTTACTCAGACATAGTGAATTGCTTTGCTTTAGCAGCTGTTGTTTACACCTGAAGCTATTGTAAAAGTCTAGGATCTCATCAGTTTGGGGGTTTTCTCCCATCGTTTTCTTGATTCTTTTTTTTTCCTTCTGACAAACGAGCCTTTTATAAATTAACTCAGCTGGTGCACATTTGACCCCAATTTTTGAATGTGTTCTCTGGGTCAAGTACTTTTGTGTGTGAGAATAGAGTCATTCTTCCCACCCTGAGGCAACCAGAGTACTCATGCATTTAACTTACCATCAACACATTTTTAATCATAAATAATTTTCTACGTGTTTAATATAGGCAAACAAATCTCATGCTAAAAACAGTTACAGGGAATTACTCTATATTCTACCCTCTGCTTACCCACGTTAAACTATACTACTGAATAATAAATTACAAATTAAAATCTGTAGAATATCTGGCATATGGGTGTTTTAGCATATTTAAGTGAAAAGTCGTTTTACTCTGAAAAATCCAATGAATCTTACCCCCTGACCTTTAGGTAAATTTAAGTCTGATAGTCTTATATCTGTATATCTCTGTCTTCCCCATTTTGTCTTATCAGTTCTTTCCATGGCTGGGAGTTTTGCTTCCCCAACCTAAGTGCCAACATATGGTTGCATTCTGTAACATGAACTCATGGCTAAATCTATGAACTCCATTCCTTAGTCTCCACCTTTGGGACATCAGTAGGTGGTAATCTTAGCAACCTGGATGTGATATCACCATTGTGGCATTTTCATTGACACAGCTCTGCTATAGAGACCCCTTTGCCCCCCAAGTACAATTCCTGAAAAATTAGCTTCTCATTACAAAACATTAAATCTCTTGTCACTCAATCCTGCAGGTCGATGGAAGCATTGGATATGCTGTGGGGGTAAAAAGCTCCCCGAAGAATTAAACTTGGCACTTCCCTGCTCGGTGATACAGACCCTGGATGGGTGGTCCCTCTGGATCTCCTTTCAATAACCAGTTCACGGGTAGACAGCAGCTATAGAAAGGATTAGAAAGCTTGACTTCAACAACTCCCAAATTTTATAAGATTTGAAGTGCCAACTGTTATGCTTTGTTAGGTTGGCAAGGTGAAAGGATTGCATTTGATAAGAGAGTAGTTCCTTATTTATTATTTTAAAATATCTAAGGAAAGCTTCCTTCCTGGGTGGTTTGCCTTTTCCTAACTTAAATTTCTAGTCAATGTTTGAGTTGCCCCTTCTATCCTTGTGGTGATTTAGGTTTGGTGAAATCTAAACAATGTGTTTCATATTTCTTATATGCCAAGAGGGACTTTCAGGGCAAGGCTGAAAGAAAGCAGTGCTTTCGGTTAACATCTCCCATGAAGGCAATATATCTAGAATAATTGTCTTGGGAAAAGCAAGCCAAAGAAATTTGCTCAGCTGTAGACTGACTGAAGAGCTCAACAATATGATAAATGGTTTACCTTATCTGAGTACTGAATAATGTCAACCTGTATATAGCAGCTTGGATACTCATGCAAATTGTTATCACATTTAGGTAAAGAAGAAAGTTCTTCTAGGAATGTAAATGTTAAAAATGTTCCCTCTCCCTACAAAACACTGGGGATTAGGGTTGAATACGAAGAAACAATCGTGTTATAAATTCCTTCTGGAATTAAAAATTTATAAAAGAAATTTAAAAACTTCAATAAATATTTTTGTCTATGTTTTAAAACACTAAACAATCAAACAGTAATAAGATAATTAGCACAGAAATTATCAGAGAGAGATGAGACAACACATACAATGCTTTGTTCATGGTATCATCAGGAGATGGTAATTTAGGACAGCAGTTTAGATGTTGCTCCAGGATTTTCCAGAAAACCTAGTCAAAGTCATTGTTATCTCATAATTTGAAATAAACCACAGATTTTGAAAGCAAATAAATTATTTACTTTTGCATTTGACTGGCAAATTATAATGACAGATTAACAAATCTGCCCTACAGTTTTGGAATCTGTTTTTATGGACATATTTTCTTTAAACTGTGTTTAAAATCTGCAATAAATCACCACAGAAGCTGAAGAGAAGCAAGAATCCCAGTTATATCTAGTAATCAGAGGATCCAATAGCTGAATGACCATGTCATGGCCAGATTGACTTTGATTATAGCATAAGTATTTAAATGCATAATTTATAAGAATTGGTAAAAGAGATATTTATTAACCTTAAAGGGCATAAAATAACCTGATGAGCTACATTCAGTTTTTTAATACTGATTTCTGAAGTGGAAGGGCACTCTTATTTTCTCCTGATATGCAGTTTCAATTAGAAGGTCATAGAGGCCACAGTAAAAAAAAAAAAACAAAACTACAAACAAAAAACCCCAAACACATACACCCCCGTATTTCTGGGTTCTGTTGTCTATTGGCCACCCCAGTTTGAAACAGTGTTTGGAAAAGATTCATTCCCTTGAGGTGTCATAATCATTTTTCAAGCACAACCCCTGCTCTCTCTGAAGGCTCTTTGATTCACTTCCAGCCTATCAGCTACAGATGTAAGGTGCCTTTTCAAAGCATGTATCAGTGAAATTCTTCTCCTGGCTTTTCACCTACTAATTGCAAGCAGGGAGCTGGTTCTCCTTTTTCAAACAAAGCCACAATTTTTAAGTCTTCCCTCAGTATAACTATGGCTGTAGAGCCATGTACAGCATAAATTTTGATCGTGATAATGTGACACTTTCATCTTCACTTGAAATAGCATCGGTCTGCTGCAACATCTTTGAAATCTTGATTGATAAAGGATTTAGAACTGGTTTTAATTATCATCTTATGTACTTGGCAAAGGTTAATATTTTGCATAGGGAAAAAGATCAGGCTATAATTCCTGGATTTAAAGTAAGAACTCCAGAATTTTGATTAACTATACTTTCCAAAGACAGAGAAGATTTAAATTTTTGAAATAAGTAAATTTACTGTTTGTTTGAGAAATATGGAAGCTTTTGTCGTGGCTTCTTCAGTTTATAGACAGAGCTTATTAGTGCTATGCAAATAGGAGCAAAAATAATTCCACAATAAAACTAAAAACTTTTCTGTTTCAAATGTGTTTCAAATTCATTAATGACCTAAAGTCATGGTCCTAAAGTTAAGGGAATTACACTAGCTCTTATTTGGCCATATTTTTCTGATAATCCTTACTTGATCAGTCCCAAGCATACAGAAAATCAAAGAAAGTTGCAAACTCACTTTTGTTTCTTCAACTGCTGCCAATTATAGGAAACAGACAATTAAATCTTGCTGTGTCATATTAATGCTGGTCATGTCCAAAACTATAGCATCACAAGATAAATTTCTTTTTATTTTAGCTTCCAACATGCCTTGAGTATTAGGGTTTGGGTTTTTTTTTTTTAGAACGATTATTTTTTGCCAGATGGATCTATATCAAATACTTATATATGCCCTGGATGGGTATTGCATGGCATTAGTATTTTAAAGAAATAACAAACTATAAGTAAGAAACGATAGGTTTCTAACTAACAGAAATGGTGTTTTCATAGAGTTGCAAAGTCACACGCTGAGTTAATTTTGCTGTACAAAGATTTTTTTAAAAGTTTATAAAAATCATGTGCTGTGCTTTTAAAACGTTTCTTGAATTGTTATGGCTGAGAGTGACTGATGTTGAATTCATAGGTTTCTGTTGTGGGTTTTTTGTTTTGTTTTGTTTTGTTTATTTTAATCAATATCTCTCAGTACTCAAAGTCATCATCCAGACAATATGGCTTTCATAATCCCTTTCCCTAATCTTAAAAAGGAAGCAAATGGGAGCTAAATGGAAGTACAAGCTACTATCATCTTCCTAGCCTCAGCACAGAGCAAGGAACAATTTGACATAAAAACCAACGTATCTTTTATTCTGTAAAGATGATCTGTCCTCATTTGAAAAGAAGATTTCTAAGAGTTCTGTGTGATCAAATTGGAATCATCATGAAATTACTTGTATATAAGAAAAATAATTGCTACAATGTGGAATCAGTGGAAGTTCTACTTCTTACACAATTTAATGCGTATATGATGTCTTTACTCCAAAGCTTCAAACTGACTTGCACAAGGGAGTGATATCACTCAGAGACTATGGACTATTTTTAGATGACTACAGCAGGAATGTTTGTGATCTATTTGTTAAAGAGCTGTGTATGTACTAGGGTTAGTTTATTATAGAAATGGAAAAAGCTCCTTAATTGAGCAAATATCAAAGTTTTTCAGATGCTTTTTTTAACTCTTCAGAACATACAAAACAGGCTTTTACACTCTGGAAATTATCCAGTCTTTGTGGTGTGGAACACTGGGTTGACAAAAAAGTTGGTTTCCAGATTTAGCTTACTTCCTTTTTTCGTGTGTCTGAAACTTCTAGATGGGCAAACTCATATAATTCAGTGATTTCAATTCTTTGGCTTTTGATTTTCATTAATCCATATTGTGTGATATTGTACAGAACACACCCATAAAATAATTTTTGGTTTTATTTAAAATATGGTATGTGTTTTTTGTGTTTTAACAGAAGATGTTCTTGGCTGGCTGACAGTTTATTTGAACTGTTTTAACTACTGTATTAATAAACAGTGCTACTTGCAGATCAGGGCAATATGCTTTGCATTTTCATTCCCTGTTTTTGTGTTATTCAGACATGTAATGAAAACAGTATATGGGGCTGGGTTTTAAGCATTTATTTTTAACTACTGTTTATGGCTCCAAATTCATTCCTTGTGTAAGATGTGCCTAGAAAGGCAATGAATATGGATGAGATTGACCCATGTTCCTATATTTTCACATAATTTCTGCAAAAGACAGTTGTCTGTGCTGGTCTCTGTGGGAGAACTGTATCATATGCTAACTTTGAAAGAGGATTAAAGAGATGATATAATAGTTTTTCTAACTCTAGTTCAATGATACTTTATGATGTGATTATGAAGTGAGCTGCCAAAAGATAAATAAAAAAAAGATGAGCTTTTAAAGGAATAGCTCTTGCTCATATACTTTTTCAAAGAATGAAGAAAAAAAAAAATCACATCACATGTACTCATCAATTCAAGAAAACACAACAAGCTTCTCTTAAATGCTGAAGGAGTTTTTATATTCTATTATCCATATTTGTTGTGGATGTATCCTTTGCTTAAACTTACATCTTCCCAAATACTAGAGCAAAGCAAGCCTCTCTCATATATTAACATCTGGTTCACTGCATCTAAAGAGTTTTCTATCCATGAGCTATTAGATAATGAATTTACTTTATCCATAGAATGTGGTTATAAATGATTAAAGTCAGGGAAACAGGGGCCTAATTAGAACAAAACCCAAACACGGGTAAAAAGAGCAAAATTTGATTGGTGTTCACTGTGGTTTTTTGCTTTTGAAGATTCTCCTCCATACTCCCTCTTAAATGTTGAATCATTTTCCATGAAGCATCTTTCATTAGTCCAGGTTCCTCTAAGGTTAGCTGCTGCCATTCTAAATGTATGCTGCTAATGCAAAGAAAAATGATCATTCCAATTGTGTGGTCTTCTTTAATATCTGTGGTGAGGCCAATAAACCTGAAATAAGCATTTGCAAAAATGTGCTGCAAAACACTCCCCAAAGCCACTGGTGCCAGCTAAAAAGACATGTTTTAGTCTCACAGATAAAGAAAAGCACTTAAGGAATGAAAGGTTTAGTTTGATGATTTTGTGCTAACTAAAGCTTGGCTCTAATGGTGAATATTTTAACATTGGCCTGAGCAATAGAAAGACATTTGACACTCAACCTTCCATAATAGAGCTATTTCAGGGATGAAGCTATTTTGTTTATTGCACAATAGGAAAATCATATGGAAATAGCTCTGCAGGAAAATAACAATAAACAAAACATCCACACGCCATCAGTAATTCTTTACTATATTGTGGAAGTAGAACCACTCCACAATTATCATAGGCTTGCAAAACTCCTAAAAAGTAATCCTTAGTTATAAAAAAGTCGGCTTGTGTGATGATGTCGTGCAATGCAGTCTAATTGCAGCTAAAATAAACAAAATGATGGTTAATCCGCACAAAATGTCCAACAGTTTATAGGCTTTGGCTTCAATTTTGCATTCTGAAAGAGCAGAAGCTTTCAACAAAGTCCAATGCTGCTGCAGTTGCCCACAATTATCTTCTACCCCTGTGTATATACAGAGACATACCCTCTGCAGTAAAACAGCTTCTGCTGGCACAGCCCGAGTTTGGAGGATGTTCTGCCTTTTATGGGCACAAGCAAAAATTTTTATGTGGCTTGCTAGGAGAAAGCAGAGTAGAGAGCTCCTGCATTGTGGTTTTTTTCCTCTCTGGTTTTCCTGGGTTGCCAAATCAACACTTCATTGAAGTTGTTAAGGTAATGTCAATAGACAACAGGTATAGTACTATTATAGAGGTGAAATGTCACTTAACCACATCCAGAGATAAGTAAGGGTTCACAAGAGGAAAGATGCATTTGAAATACTTTTTATGACTTTTGTAGTTTATGTTTTTGTGGGTGTTTTTTTTGTTTGTTTGTTTGTTTTGTTTTGAATTTTTTGGTGAGTTTTTATATCATTATTATTATTATTCTAACAAGTCCTTCTGGTCAGACATGCAATGGGAAAATGGTAGAAGACATAGAACTAGCCTTTTGAATGCCTTATCTCATCACTGGATTTCATTAGACAATAGACTTTAATGTGCAGTGGTTTATATTGTTTTAAATTAATATAATTTAATGTTAAAAGGAGTATATTTTTACTCAATAACCTACACTGAAAACACAAATAAAGGTTTACATCTGAAGATTTGCCATCCCCTTGTATTTTTGATTACCTCAATTACTAGTAGCTTACTTTTATTAATAGAAAGTATTTGAGAAAACCAAGCAGTAATAGCTAACAAATGTAGATTTCTTTT
This sequence comes from Pachycephala philippinensis, assembly GCA_013397055.1. NCBI lineage: Eukaryota > Metazoa > Chordata > Aves > Passeriformes > Pachycephala > Pachycephala philippinensis. The sequence continues at coordinate 148,899 of VWZT01000867.1, forward strand.
CATTCCTACTTACAAAGTAGTTAGAATTCATTCAAGCCATCTATAGTTACAGGGATAGTATGTAAGATTATCCATCCTGTCTCTACGTTGGCACAAAAGAATATGTTCAGAATATAATGAGCTTAATAATTTTGATGATAAGCAGCTGGTGATTTTTGCCACCAATAAAAGAAGAAGTATCAGAGGGAAAACAAATGGGAAAAGAAGGAAAAACGAAAATAGAAAATGAAGAGTTGAATTAATTTTTTTATGTCTGTCCATTCTTCATATCACATCTTTTAAGTGGTTTATACCCTGAGTGTTGAGAAAGCAGCATAATTATCTCGTTCTTTGACCTCTGAAAATAATTTGTAGTTATCACTGAGGTCTATTCTTATTATAACATCAATGGGGACAAGTGTACAAGTAAAAAGAGTTGTATGTTCTTGTACCATTTTTGTAATTTTTCATCTTTTCCCACCATAATATGATTTTCATATTGTTGGAACTTGGGTTAAGATTAATAGCTTATCATCTGATGAACCTGAAGAAGACTTAGCCACTGTGATAATTACATGCAAAAGAAATTATAAATAAGCAAACAAACCAATAAAGATCAGAAAAACATAAAGAACCCATGCAAATGAATAAAGCCCCTCCTCACGAAAACAAAGAAAAGACCATCTTACTTCCCAAATAATAACACAGATGGTTATCAGGTGTTTGTAGAAGAAACTGTTATGTAAAAGGAAGTTAGGAAAACACTAATCCCCCTAAACCAGTAGAAATTTCTTATAAAATTTAAATATTTTTAGTTATTGAGATTGATAGGGGTAAAATATGAGAAAAATGATGCAAATTGCAATCTGTGTAAGGGAGCAGACTGGAACAGTTGAAACAGAATAATCATGTGCTCTTTGAAAAAAGTGATGTTGCAAATGCCAAAAAAGTAATAAAAATATAGCAAAATAGAATGATGGAAATTTAGGATGCATATATTTATTCAAGCACTGGCCATTGAAAGTTTGTTTTACGATGAATGCTGGATTACTTGGAAAAAAAAAAAAGCAATGGAATAGCAAAAATTTAATGCAGAGGGCATTTGTCTTTTTATACTAATTTAAAGAATTTATCTAGAATGAGAATAAGCCCCCTCAGGAACTGAATATAAGCTGAAGCTGCTTAGCAAACCTACAGATCAGATCCTGAGTAGGGAAATAGGTCATTATCCTATAATTATACATGAACACAGCCTTTTTTTACTTGTGGTGGGAGTCCCAACTTATTTTAGCAATTTAAAATTTATCTTCTCATAGCACCTTGGGAGCCTTTTATGGTCAGTAACGGAGCCAAAACCCGAAGTACCTTAGTCCTCACTCTGCTGTATTCTCATTAGTGATCATGATTTACTCTGGCTGTAGTTTACAGCAGAGAGGAGCTGAGATAGTGTACCATTAAGGAAAATAATTAATATTTGCTCTTCTAGCTTGTCATGAATATGTCTTTTGAATATATGAAGAGATTCTTTCCACCACATGTAACCTCTTCATCTTTCATGACCTCTCTACAGCTTTGAACAGAAACCAGTACTTAGTTGATTTAGAGAGTGTGAGGGGGAGATGGAAAAGGAACAACTACTGTAAATATAACTCAAAAAATCATGACAAACTGGGAAGTTTAGTGACTCTGTGGTTTCAGTAGACGATGTTTTGTCTGGCAAAAAGCTTTGTCAGAAGAAAGCTGTTACCACGTATCTTGTGGTAATGCCTTTCACTCAATATCGGGTTTTTTGTTTGTTTGTTGGGGTATTTTGGGGGGATTTGGTGTTGAAATCAGTTTGTTTGGGTTTTTTTCCCCCCAAGTTTATGTGAATTATATTCATAGGCTGTCCTGCCTAAAGGCAGATGTCAGTCTAGGGGAAAACAAAGCTGGCCCAGACAAAGGGAATACTCTTCCTGAATCAAATGTTGGCTTCAGCTGCAGGTTAGCTAAGTCCTCACAGAGTTCATGGAAATTTGTGAACTGACATTGATGAATCCTCTCAAAGTGTTGGTTTAAGCACATGTTAGCCATAGCAGGGACACTGCCTTTACTCCTTACAACTCTACCTTTAACTGTTAACAAAATTGGATTTATTGGAGCTAAGGAAGTTCCCACCTCCACATCACACTGATCAGTGTGACATTTGTTCCTAGTCACTTCCCAGAGAAATAACAGCACTTCTACATGCTGGTCTTATTATCATCACAAGGTCAATAATTCATATTTTGAACAATTATAGCAACAGGTGACTAAGTCCTGTGGATCTAAATCCTGTTTTCTGTTGATGTTATTTTCTGATTTATTATTTTAATGAAAATTTATATTGATGATTAATATAAGAAGATGCTTATAGTAGATTATTTTCCAAATTACCGTAAATGTTGTATTCACTCTACAATTTTTTAATTTATATAAAATATGAAAATATTGTATACTTTATAAAAAATAGATTTCACCAAATTACTTGAATAGGATTATTCAGCTAAAGAAATGGGATTAATTGTATTGATTGATTTGAATTATTTACATGAAGTAAAACTTGCAAGACTGGAGCAATATCCAAATCCTTAAGATTGTCAGACATAGCTGCTCTGGATGCTCTTTTTTGCTACCATAAATGGGTGGAGGCAGTTGAATTTTGCCCAGGGTGTCAGCGTGATGGTGACTGACCCAATGCACAGCCATCTCTACAAAAGAATCCAGTAAAACCCTTCCTTGATCTAGCTCATAATTAGAAGCATGGACTCCTTCGCACTGCAGACATTAGGAAGGAAAATTAAATAGTCTTTTTTACTACTGTCATTCCTCCTACAGAAATAAAATGTAACCTTAAGGTTCAGATGCAGCGGTGTCTCTTTCCTCATTATTGCAAATGAGTGTAGGCACAAAGCTGATAATTTCACTAACACATGTACTTGCATGCATTACCCTATTGGTTTCATGACTGTGTACAGGAGGGGACATGCATGATCAAAGCAAGGGATCAGTAATTTGCTTGGAGTTATTTATGTTCTTTGAAACAAGACACTGTACTTTGAACAGATTTTTGTGCAAACAAGAAAAGCCATTTTTAAAAGTGCATAGTAGAGTGTGGAAAGAGGAATTATCTTTCTCAATTTACCATTAAAATAATTTTAATCTCTGTAAAACCAAGAAAGATAACACAGTTAAGATTTGGATGTTGATGACTGGAACAGAAAATTTCAGCTAAATTCGAATTATTTGTCCCAAACTTTGAAACTACATCTACCTACGGATAACAGTTTAAAGGAATCCAACTTTTCTAAATTTCAGGTGTCTGTAATATTTTAAGCAACCTAGAGTGCATGGTGACACGCTGTGTAACCACAGATTAGCCCATCATGCTTTAGGATCAAAAGATTTATTATATGTTTTTTATTGACCTGAACCTGGAAGAGAACACACTTGCTGCAAATTTTGAACTATTAACAGTGATTTTAACCTAGAATGAATCATATTCCCTACGTATTTTTATGGTGTTTTTTCCCTAAGTAGAAGTACATGCTTGAATAACCTAAATTAACATACTGACATTTTCCAAATACAAGGTGATGTAATTTCATCCCCAGAAGGTGAACTAGGATAAGTCTATTAAGTAGTACATGTAGGTGCAGATGAAAGTTACCCAACAAATCTCTGTGTGCCCCTTGGTATCTAACCAGGTCCTAAGGAATGAAGGTTTTAACTTCAAGTCTTTCACAGTTTGTAACTGGTATAACTGTAACAGGTTCAGCCTAGAGCAGCATCTAATTTTTGTATTTTAAATAATTTGTTAATTTATTTCCACGTGTTTCTTCGAAGCATCTGTTACTTTGAAGTATTTTTTTAATTGGTGACTTAACAGAGAATGTTATGAAAATGCTTTGTTTGAAGAGCTCTTTTCTAAACTCATGTTTTAACACCTTGCTTCATTTTGCTGTGATGTACTTTCTCATCCATACTGAGAATTGTACCTCTGGAAGGAAAATTAAATTGTACATGAACATGTAATACTACATGAAACTCTTCAATGGTATTGTAGAAAAATGCTACATAAAAACTAAAAGTCCTCTACTGCATGTGATAGCTAGTGATTCGTAAAAGGACTAATGAAGTTTTTACATATATGGAAATTGAAAAATCGAGGGTCTAGGTTTGAAAAATGCACCCTAACTTATGCCAGTTATGTAAGACCAGATAAAGCATGTATTCACCTTATCAGCAAAGGTGACAGGTATTGAAAATGCAAAGTTAGCTGACAAGGTTCAAACCAATACAAAACACAAGCAAAGCACCATAAATCCTAAGAATAGGGTACCTTGATATCAATATCAGAGTAAGTAGATAAATAATTCTGAAGAAAATATTCTTCTAAGTTTGAAGAAAATTAACTTGGAAAAAAAAAGTATGTCATTTTGATTCATTGTGGCAGAAGGCAGAGACTGCTGGAGAAGAGGATGAGGAAAGAGATTTTCTCTATTGCTTGTAATGGCCTTTAGAAATCTACAGGGAACAATTTTGTTTTCTTAAACTAACTGCTCTAAACTGCCTGACTGCAATCCTGACCTATCATCATAGTAACAGATAATGTCATAACACAGATCCATCACAATTTATTATCTAAATATATTACATATCTTTTACTCTTTTCTCTCAGTGTTCTCCAGCAGTCTGAAGCTGTTTTTGACGACAGTTCTGGAAAATGAAAAAGTCGTGGAATGTGTGGGAACCAAGAGCCTGGGACACTACTAAACTGTCATAACTTGAAAACTGTGTCATCCATGAAATAACACATGCCCCAGTTTATATTGCACTGTTTAGATTAGAACATAAACTGTAGCACATGGAAATTTCTTCCTATGCACCCTGTGCCAGTGCCTAGGATTAAAGCTGGAGGCTCAACTCTCCAAGTTAGGGACTACGATCCTCAAAATCCCACTCAGACACGACTTATCTCTCCTCTACAATTTAAAGAACTGATTTTTTTTTTACACTGAGGTTCTGCCATTGCTTTAAATTTCTTCTCTGTATAATTCAGAAACTGGATAGCCCACAGTGCTTACCTTTTGCTTTTATTTTAATAATTTTTTTGTTTTGTTTTGTTTTGTTTTTTTTGTTTTTGTTTTTGTTTGACTAAATAAATTGTGACTTGAAGACTGTGGAGTTCGGAACAGGAAACCAGAGTCTGTAAATACTTTAATGTGGATATAGTGAAGTAACTGGTAATAACTATATATTATCAGAGAAGTCTAGTTATAACTTGAACTGGAGTTAGAAATAGAAAAATCAGTTTTGTGTGATTATCACCAGCCACTACTTTGTTTGTGTCTCTGGATAAACTTCAGAGGCACAATTTTTCACAGGAGCCAAGTTATAAAATAGAGATTAGAGCACTGCTCTGCTTTTGAGAAACTCTGTGAGGTCAAAAACACAGAAAATTTGCAAGTAGTTTGGAAGGTGACACCTCAGCTCAGGATTGTGCATTGTGCATTCTTAGATGCTTAGAAGGCAGTCTGATTTTAACTACTTCTCATTGTCAGGCCTCAAGGTAAAGTTTTCAACAGATAATTATGGCAAAAATTGCCCAGCTCTTTTTCATTCTGAGACTGAGAATTAGAATCATGTGGAGACCAGAAGTTACCTTCAGGAAAGGATTTTGAGGCATTAAAATGTGTATCACTGGGTATCAGAATTATCCCACAGAAATGCTGGTGTTGTTTGGGAAGAATAATAAGAAGGGATTATTGTCCTTATGTTTTCTGGTTGAGAAGTTCTCTGTTATCAGATTTCATCAGGAAAGTATGTTTAATCACTGATCATGTCACTTCTTAGCTTTCAACTTTGGAAACTAAACTAGTCTTCTGATTTATTTTTTTTTCCTCAGTAAGAGATGTTCTCCAGCCCTTTAATCATGTTCCTGGACTTCTCTGAGCCATTTATAATTTTTCATCATCTTTCTTTAAACACATAATTAGACACAATAATCTAGCACTTACGGCTTCATTGCCAGTACAGATGTAGCATACTCTCTTCACTTATACTCGGCATTTTCTCTACTAAAACTTTCAAGGACTTTTGTATTCCACAATGAAAACTCATGTTCTAGTAATTATCCATGCTGACCTCTAAGTCACTCAATATTTCTCTCATTCCTTAGAATTCCCAATCCTGAAGAATGACTTACATTCCTTGTTCATAATTATATTCTTTCCACTTGGCAATGTTGAAATACACATCATTTTCCCACAGTGTGTTTACCAAGAAACTGAATTCATTTTGCACATGTGACGTAGTCTTTTTGCTGCTACTGAGTCTCTTGATCTTCATGTCATTAGAAAATTTTATAATAATATATTTATATTGTCTTTTCTCAAGTGATTCATTAAAAAGGTCAAATAGTATGTATTCAAGAATTAAAATCTACAGGCTGACATTAAAATTATTATTTTATGACAGTAATTTTTAATTTTAAAAAAATATGTAGTTTGTTTTAACATTTTAAATGTGTAATACTGCCTATCAATTAGAAACATGTAGCATATATGTTTCCTATTTTTTTGCTATGTATTTATCACTAGCAGATCTCCCTTTTTTCTATCATAATTATTAGTTAATTAACTGATGCTCTCAGCTTCCTTCCATGTCTGTTGTAGCTAGCAGAGCTTTCTTCCTCAGCAGAAATTTTGACATTTTTTGCACTTTCGGAATTCCCAATTATCAGTCACATTTAATTACTTTCTCCCAATAGAGTTTGCTCGTAATTGTTATCAGGTTCATGAAGCTAGCTTACAAAATTTAAATGAACTGTAAATATGGTGGAGGTTGGGATGCTTCAGACATAATTGACTCCTTATATCTTGTACTCTACCAGTTGTTTATTTTTGCCCTGAGATTAATGTTTCTTTCCATGTGAAGACAATGTATATTGGTTGTCACATTTTTTTCAGATTAAATTTTATAATTTTATAAACTGTGAAAGTATTGAGGGGCTCCTTGCATTTGACTTCCAACATGTGTCAGTAAGAATTGAAATCCCTGACATTAATACATCTTCTTCAAGCTACACATGATATATTGGTCTTTAAGAAGTTGATCATCCCATTCTATAGTGTGATTTGGTAACCTGCAGCCACACATTTATTGTTTTATTCATTACCACAGCAAGTCCTAATTGCTAAAGTTTTTTTTTTTCATAAAGCTGGTAACTTAGAAACAGTTGAAATTATTTTTAACGTGTTGTATCTTCCCCTTCCTTTTTTCCCCAGTGATTTTTTCTATATAGGTTATAATCATCAATGGAAAGACTCCAGTAATGCAAATTTTATAGCATAATTTCATTTAGGAACGAGTGAGATATTTATTACAACCCAAATTCAATAATTTTGAAGTAGGTCACACTCATCTCAGATTCCATTTTCCCTTATTACCTAGACAAATTAAATAGTTTCTCCTTTGTACCCATCTGAGGCTTGGTGGTGCAGGATCCTTATTCCATGGTTTAGTTCTAAGTGTATAGGTATATATGTATATTTTTTCCCCTCTTTCTTATGTTTATCCCTCCTGGCTACTTTAGCCATACCATTCATGGAAGATTGATTCCAGGAAGCTCTAACAAGGGCACATCCTTCTTTTGCTGTGCAAGGAGGTTGTAACTTCTTCTGACCCTTGACTGCTTCTGCTCATGACATGGGATGAATCTCTGGGAAATGCTTTAATGTTTTCCTCCTTCCATCCCCTTGGAGGTCTCCAGAGTCTTTTGCAATTAGTCATATACTGTGCTATCAGTTGTAGCCATGATCATGTTTTTAGGACCACTTTAAGCTGCAAGACCTTTTCCTGGCTATCTCCAAAGAAAACTGGAGTAATTCCAGTCTTGTGATTGCATCTTCTGTCTTGGCTCCAAGGGAAAACACAACATCTTCTTGTTGGCCTGCTCATCACAGTGCGCTGATTATGTTCTTTGTAGGACAAAATACCAGTGTTGGGTGTTTTCTTTCCTTGGGTCATTGAAGACCTTCCTGTGCCCTTTAAAAACAGCTTCATGCCTGTTTGTAACCCCCAAATTCCAGCAGCAGAGAAGGTCTACAAAGTTCTACCTTCAAGGTAAAATATAGTGCATTCTTTGATGGTGTGTTTTAGTGAGGCCCAGGGACACAAATTTAACTGTGAAAAAGTAACTACTAATTCAGCAATGCCCATTCTGAGCAGCACATGAGGTGAGTTCTGTGCTAAAAATAAAACGTGACAGGAAACCCAGACATAAATATATGAGAGTACAATTCAGATAAATATGGGTTATACTAAATACTGACAAACATGTGAATAAACAGTACTTGAAGGATCGAATTAAGATAATATTTCTTCTTCAGCTTTAAATTCTGTATTCCCTTGTTTAATAACACTAGTGGTACTAAACTGTGGATTTTGCATCGTTATTAAAAATTAAATGTAGTTATTAAAATAAGTGGTTGTCATAGTTTGTATAACTTTAATCAGGATCACACTTAGTAATTTTCCTCTAGAATCATTCCTTACTTCTGGGGACGGGGTCAAAACTATGAAACGTACTAACCACCTTGAGATCATTAAAACAAAAAAAGAAGGAGAAAGAAATTAAATATTTTCACACATGAACAACCCTCTGTAGACTTCAAAACTCCCTTTCACCATCTAGAGTCTCTAAGGCCTAGCATTTCATATCCTTTTCTTTCATTTTTGTATGGCTAAAACAGTGCATTGCACTAGAGAATACCCTGTGATTTATCATTGCTGGTTTAATCAGAGAACTGCTCTTTCAGATAAACTGTTTGCCTGAAATGCTGTCCCTGATGTACTGTTTAGTTAGATTGGAAAAACAGTGGCAGATTCTGTTGCCCTTTTCAGGTTAAAAACCTGATAATTTTAGTTTTCTTTGTAAGTCCTTTTTAAATAAATTTCTGTGTCTGCTTCTTACATTATCATACAACCTAACATCTTGTCCTAGAAGGTGGCTTAAGTAGCTGAGGAGGTAACAAGCTGAATAGATGCCTAAATGCTCAACTATTCCATGTTATTCTAACAATATTGAATTTTTACAGTCAGTTCCAGAATGCTCTGTAAAAGTAGGCTTTTCATGACCAGTCTTGCCTGAAAATGCAAGGGGTGAAGAAGATGATGAAGCTTAAGGGTACAGGTTTTTAAAGCTTTCATTTTATTCCGTAGATGTGTAAATATCAGTGGGGACACAATTTTTTCCCATCTTGGTGCATGCCCTGTCATCTTCTTAGCCGACTACTGACTATACAAAGTCAACAGAATACAAACTTCTTTAGTTTATGTTGTTTTTCCTTATGTCCAAATCTGATCTGCTGATACACACTCACTTAAGTCTTATACTGAACATAGTCCTGATTTCCCTTTACCTCAAATCAATACCAAGTGGGTTAAACTTCTCATATAGCCTTATTTCTCTGAAATTCAAAATCCCTCATGAACACATACGTTTCTGCTTTTACTGCTGTAAGCCCTTACAAAAATTTCAGTTAAATGGCTAAGTAAGCACTGGCCCTCAAATGATTGGTGAGTTATGTAAGGGAGAGTTTTGAGAATTTTCCTTACTGCTTGTGAGCTGCATCTTGATTCTTAAGGCTGGCTCAGTAACAAGAAAATTGATGTGATCCTCCAGGTAATGAAGCTTTAAAGCCAAATTTTTAACTACTGAAGTCTGGGAAACAACTCATGAAGTCAAATAAACCCAGCTGACTTCCAACTGCACACTCATATTCTTGTTTTCACTGGGACTGACTTTGTTGTTGGAATTTAAATCAGTCCTTCTTTTCCAGCTCAGCTTTTAAAGTTTTCTTTCAAATTGGTGCAAGTCCCTTATGCAGATAGTTTTCGTAAGTTTTAACTCTTAGCTAAATTGGTTTTGTTGGAGTCAGTAAATTAGAAAATAAAATTGCTTAAAGGAATAAGAAACTCTTTAAAATGTATTTTCATAGAGAATTTCCTGTAAAGTTGGACATTAAGCTACTAGAGACGATCCAAAGGAGGGTCATGAGGACAGTGAAGGGTGTGGAGGGGAAGCTTTAGGAAGAGCAGCTGCGATCACTTGGTTTGTTCAGCCTGGAGGAGACGAGTGGAGAGCTCCTGGTGATCTTCAACATCCCCACGAGGGAAAATGGAGGAACCGGGTCAGGAGTTGGACTTGATGATCCTGATGGGTCCCATCCAACTCAGCTCATTCTGTGATCCTATGAAATCTAGTTTAAAATGATTCAGCTCTTGCTGAATGAACAACAGCTAAATGAGGTGTAACTTTGTGGCACCTAGACTTAGTCACACATGGGAATGATTTAGGATCATGATGAAAAACACTTGAATTTACCATTATTTTTGTTTTAGACAGTCCAAAAAATACAAAAAAAAAAAAAAAAAAAAAAAAAAAAAAAAAAAAGCATCAAGTCAGAAGCACAAAACACGTGCCAGATCTTTCATGCTGTGTTGAATAGAAAACAAGCACTAATATCAGGCAGTGTGGCTTTCCCCAAACCTCCGGTAGCATGTCTGCCACCCAAATTGAAAAAATGTGTGTGGTGATATCATTTTAGACAGCAATGCTTTGCCTCTAAAACATTACTGCCTGGGAATTAGTTTCAATGATACAAATAGGAGTTATAATAATAGTAAATTAAGGGGGGATTTTAATTTTTCTAGGAAAGCATCTAAGAGATGCTTAAGTCTCCTGTGTCGTCTCCTTCATTAATGTTCAGTGAAATAGTTTTCTTGAATATCAATTACTCTTATCAGTAAATGAAGCTGTTACTAAGGAATGGCAAAGGTGCACAGAAAGGAAAGTAAAGCCAAGCAAATAAGAGTTTGGTCATCTATTCTAAAACGAGGTGGTTGAAATTGGTCTAAAGTAAAATTAATTTGATGTAGTCACAACTTTATAAACGGGTCAAAAAACATATTCTGAATTATGTGGGAGGACATCACACTGAAATTCTGCATGGAAATAAAACTAGGACTAAGATCAGATAGAGCTGGCACTCACTAATCTAAACAGAATTACACCAGATCTGAAAACGGTGATAGACCACAAGTTATCAGCAGAATATTTTGTAAGCACATTGATTATTATAAGATTTCAGTATTAAACACAAGACGAAACTTATATTTTTCTTAACATAGTGTTCTCTGAAAGCTTAAGTATTCTCACTATACTATTACCTATAGAATGAACCTTAGACACTAGAGTGAAAATAATTAGGAAACTTCTTTTCTTCTCTGGGCTTTGGATTTTCATTTCAGTATCTTCCCACTGACACTGCACTGAGGAATGCAGTGAGACCTCAATGAGCTACGAATCTGGTGCACCAATTCTAATACCCTTACAAGCATATTCTTTGCATTAACCTCCATAATCCCCTCTGAATAGGTTTTTTTTTAGTCTTTGCCTCCTACACACTCCCTATCTATTCCAGCAGCACCAGAAATACATCACTTGTCAAAGTGATCTGTCAGGGTAATGGTAATGTAATCATGGACTAATAATTTTAGATTGCTACAAGTAACACTGTTTACTAGAAGTCTTCATTCAAAAAACAAAGGAATAAAAAAAGAAAAAAAGAGTAGTTAGTTAACATGATACAAATGGGTGATGATAAGTTCCTTCCTACCCTACATACATTTCTGCTCCTTGTCAAAGAAAGTACTTTCCACAAGCTCCCTCACCTGGCTTTGCTGGCATCTCACTCACTTTCCTGAAGGATCTGTGGGAGTTGCTGTCCTGTTTTCTGCAGAGAAGCTCAATACAGCTATTGAATTTGGTCTCCATGGACAAGACTGTTAAGCATCCTGTGCCTTAGAGTTGTGCTTCAACACGAAAGAAAGAATTCAAAAATCTACCAAGAAGAATGATCAAATGTACTTGTAATATTGTTGGTTTTCTCTTCTGCTCATGTGTACTGTTATTCAAATGCTGAGGGGCACTGGATGACTCAGACTCCAGGGAAGTATGCATGAGTTTCACGCCTACTCTTTAAGGCACCAAAAAAATTGTTCTTGTTGCCTTGTGCTGTTATTTCTCTCACTTCCTCTTTCTCACTCATTTAATTTCCTCCTGCTTCTTTCTGCTTGATATGGCATGACTGACTGGGAAGTGTACATGAGGAGTGGACATTAGGTGCTGAATGTCCAGTGCATAGATCACTGCATGCCAGTGAGCATAATTCACTTCTGGATGTGAACAAGATCTTTGCACAACAGAAAGACTGTAGCAGATATACTTTTAAATAGATTTGTCATGTTGATAAAAGCATTAAAACATACCCAAAATATATTTCAACAAGAAAAACACATGGTTTTATAGTCCTAACGTAGTACTGAAATACAACTTCTGTGCTTTTATTGTGACTCAGTTCAGTTCTGCAATTCCTGCTAATGTTATGTAGTTATGTGTTGTTAATTTTTAGTGTGCTTCCAGCTGTAATCACTCTCATATAAAAAGTCAACTGCTACAAAGCTGGCATGCTTCTGCTGTTAGTATTATGAATACTAACACACTCCACATGGACTACTCCCATGCCATTGTCAAATATTTGTTCACATCAAAGCTGTGTGTTTAATTATTTTTCCAGTACATCCATAAAGCTTGAAAAGGAATCCTTCTGGAATGAAGTAGTGTGAGTTGTTCATTGCTATCACCAAACCAAACAACTTCTGGCTCAGATTCTGTACTTGGACAAAAAAAGAAAAATTCTAATTTGAGACAAAAAGGAAACTCATTTCAGTATATTTAACAAAAGAAAAATAGTTGGTGGACTTACACAGAACTCACGAAATAACAATACTTTCAAGTTACAAATAACTCATATTCATAGCATTTCCCTATGCTTATGGAAGAACATAGGTTCAACATCCTGCTCTGCTTCAGGAATTTTAAATCTAAGTATGACAATGTTCTCAATCATCCTGTTTTATATCTGAGATTGAGCTATTTTAGGCCTTTTCTGTTTAAATTATTTCATTTTGTGTAAACTACTTGAATATTCTCTAAATCAGAGACTGTATATCACATCTCTAGGATAGTACTGTGCAGCAGATGAATTATCTCATCGTCCTATTTTGTGTTTGAGTGAACATCTGAATGTTCTGTATGGATGAACTGAGGTAAACAACTTAAAAGTGTTACCCAAGACAGAGCCTTGAGAGTTAAGACTTCAAATGACTGCTCTTACATGGATATTAATTTTGTAATTCGTATTTTTGCAGCCTATTTTAGCACTTTAACATCAATCCCTCTTATTGGAAAGGTATTCAGTTTGTGCCTGAAAATTGGCTGACTTTGGTGTCCACCTGAAATATAGGAAACCAGGTTTCCTCTCTATATTTCAACTATGAAGAAATGTCAGCAGAAAAAGTTGAAACTGAATTTTTGCCTCCAGTACAGAACCCATAACTCAGCCCTACGTACCTTCTCTTTTTTCCCTCATATGGTTACAAAGCTGTACAGCAATGTCATGGAGAACAGACAACACACAGGCTCCATTCTTGCTCATGAATCCTCCTATGAAACCCTTGAAACAAATATAGAATGGTTTATTTTTTTCAAATTTAGAGACACAACTCTGAAAGTTTATACTCTGTTCCTCCACAATTTCACTGCAGAAATCCATGTGGACTTAATCTTATCTGCCCACGGGGATGAAGGGGATGATACAGTTTACTTTACTTCTTTTTTTTATAGGTCCTCATAAAAGTAAGCACTGTCAAATGTTTGAAAAACTTGGGATCCAATCCTGTTGTAACCTATATTGGTGCAGATTTGGAAGCACTTTGCTAGAGTTTCAATGACAGAACTGTGCCTATAAATTTCTCTAAGTGCCTGAAAAAGTATGTTGCTTAAGAAAGAAAAATACAGTCTAGTCAACTAATCCTCCACTGTTGTCTCTGCTAAAAGAATTCTTTGTTTGCCCATGTTATAGTAATAATTTAGGTAATATGCAGAAACATTCTTAGACAGTTGAACGTGACAGCCTCTATTTTCAAGCTCTTAGAATATTTCCTGAGATTATTTTGGAAGGTGTCAGTACTCCACTCAGAGAATTTCCAGGCATGTTCAGAAGCTGGAACTTCTTGTCGACTAATTTCAATAGTTTGCATAGAGCCAGCCTATTTAGAGGGGGAGACATGGATGAACACAGATAGAAGCTCTTCTGGGTCACTCGACTTCTGAGTAAAAAAAGATTCCAGAATGTGTTTAATTTAATAACTAAATTAACATGCCAAGGTCACATTCTACATTCAGAAGTCAGTTAAAAATTTCCCTTTCTTCGTTGTCAGGTAATTTGAAAAGAAAAAAAAACAAAACAAAAGCAACCCCCAAAATTTGGCATGTATCATCATGTATTTTCTAAAGAAGTGATTGGAGGTTTTATAACTGTGTGGCATGCAAGACTTCTTTATGTCTACACAAAAAAGCAGGGTCCATCCATTTGCAAAGCAATTTACATCACAGCCCATCTTCCATCAGCCAGCGCTGCTGCCTACAGAGCTCTGAGAGTCTTGTGACTTCCACAGGCATCACACAGGTGTCTGAAAACAGAACAAACCCTCTCACAGTGATCTTACAAATGAATCTCTGTAAATGTGCATTATAATATATGAAGGATAATAGTTCCTTGTCTAATCATTATATGAGATAGACTTAAGAGAAATATGTATGAAAGTGTTTAATTTATTCTAGTTTGCCACCTTCTGTTGAGTTTCTTTACAGCCTTCCACTGATAAGGCAAGATGGGGAAGTGAAGGGAAGGCCACTGAAAGGGGTGTTAGCAGAAACACTTCTGTAATGCTTCAGTCCTACAAAAACACATGAACAGCACATAATTCCATTATCCATTCACCTGTTCCCTTTAACACTGTACAATCAGAAAAAAAAGTCCTAATTTTGTGTTAAAAGAACAACTTTGCTTATGTCAACCAGAAGGGGAAGTTGATGTATTTTTAGGAATAAAGTTGCATTTTGATTCCTCCAAGATGAGTATAAAATATCTCTATGGACATTAAATGTCTGATTTACAGGGATATAAAGGAAAGAGAACTCATGATCTATTGCAAGAGTCTTTTCCTGTTTTGGGAAGGGGTGCCCCTGCACTTCCAGGACATCAGCAATCTTCAGCACTGCCTGGTTATTCCACCTGTTCTCACACAAATGCTGTAGCTATGGGAATACATTATTTTGTGATTTCAAGGCTCTGCCATTTTGGCCTTGGTTGAAAGTACAGATGCGTTTTATAGAGAAGGTAGGGCTTTTGTATATGATTTTTTCTGATACTGGTCATGCTACAGATAATTTTAAAAATTGGAGCAGGGGTAAGATCATAGTGATCTTTTTGAAACACAATATGAATGCATTCGAAAAATGGTTTTTAGTCCTTCTCTGAGTATCAAAGCCTAGGACAGCAAAAAATTCGAACAAATAAGATAGGTTTGAAAAATGTGTATTCAGGATTCATTAAAATGATCTAAAACTCTGGGCATGCAGTTCCAGTTGGCTTAATTGGGAACTTAACCCTAACGTTAAACCCATTCGTATTTCATTGCTGTTGTTTTTGCCTTTAAAGGGGATCCTATCCAACCCCCCAGCCCTCACCAAAAAATAAAATAAAAAATTAGATGGACCAAGCAAAAAAGCTGTAGTTACAGCACAAAATAATAGAGTGTAATAACTTTTCCTATTGCAAGATTGTCTTTGTTTTTATGCTATTCTTGACAAGGCAATAAATGCTTCTAAGCACTTACTAAAATTAGTAAAATTGCAAGATTGTAAAGGAACGTGAAACAATGGTGCTGAGAGATCTTTGCAGTTTTTTCTCTTTAAGGCCTTTATCAACCTCCAGTTTTCCAAGTTGTACTGGAATTCCAAACATGAACTGATGAGTTTCCTTTTGTACTTTATTTCCACTTGTCTTTTCATATAGTACTTAATTTTCCCTAGAAAGCCAAAAAATTCCAGATGACAGACAGAAGACATGGACATTAATATAGATCATTCCTAAGACAACTGATTGGGGTACTTTTTTAGCCAGTTCTAATGAAAGCCACAGCAGTTACAAATAGAGATCTATGTTTATACAATAATTTATGGTTCTAATAATGCCACTTATATGAATAACATGTTTCTTATAAACTGGATAATAAACTATACGCTAAGACCATAGCAGGCCAATGGCACATTAGTTCCTGCATTTTTAATCAAATGTGACTCTAGGGACTAGGCACTACAATCCTGATTTTACATCCTTTCATGGCTGGGCAGGGAGTGGGGGAGGGAAATCACCCCAAATCATAAAGGGAAAGTGTAGAACAATATTGCTTAGCCTGAAAGCTCACTGAATCTTTCATTTCTATGTCTTTGCATCACAGGAAGGAGAATATAAAGGAACTGTCATTTGGAAATGAATGACCTTTGCATTGAAGTAATAAAAGCAAAGTTCCTCAGAATCCTTCCAGATGAAAGATGCTGTATAAAGGTAGGATTGTTAGTGGTGGTTTGCAGTTGCAGTGACACTGCTTAGTTATGAGCTACAGGGAATCTGAGGAGGGATTTAGAATATGTGAACTAGTTTGGCAAAAGCATTTTTGGATATCATTGCTTTGCAAATCCAAACATATTAAATCCGTTAATAAATTCTTAAGAAAATCTTTCTGGAAAATAATTACTCTGGAATTTATTTATTACTGTATAAGCCTGTGTATATCTGGAAGGAAAAAAGATGAATCATTTAGAAATGGAACACGTGTTTTATGGAAGTTTTCATATGGAAAAAAACCAAAAAAATGTAATCTGTCCCATCTTGCTTCTCTGAAATAATTGTAATTATAGTCCTAAGCTGCATTTTTACACATTTAAACTGACATAAATCATTCTGCTATAAAGTTTAGTATCTTTTCTTTACAGATTGTTTGCTAAAAACCGTTATTATTATCAACTAATTTTCTTATTGTTTCACAAAGCTCTGTGAAAAGAGTATGATTGAACTGATAAAACATTATCCAGGAAAACCTTGATTCCGATGAAGATTCATTTAAAAGAGGAAGGAGGAAAAAAAATACTGCTTTTGAAATATTACGTTAGAAATTTCTGCATTATTGCTTTCCTTTTTCTCATTTCAAAACAAATGAGGCAAGTAACGCATTGAAAATAGTTCAGTATACATTAATTGAACAGAAAGTGACAGTTAAGTTTGTTGCAAGTGTATAATCCACAAGGATATGTGCCTTGTTAGGGCAAAAAGTAATATCCACAGGTAAATTAAGCCTGTTTTAAAAGTAAATTTTAAAACAAGTTTGTTGCGATATCTGAAGATAGCATTTTTGTAGCATTTTGTAGCTCTAAACTAAGGCTAGGAAAATATGACTGTAGTGCATATTGCTTCTAGAAATCTCTTGCCTGACCTCCTAATAGCATTTCATTGTAGTTCATGGGAGCTCACAGTTTGTGCGAGGGACAGTACTTCAGAAACAGTCAAAAATTAACCTTGCTTTTTCTTAAAAAAATGGAAAATGTGTTTTGTACCTTTTTGACTTCTTAATGAAAGCTGAATTTTTAATTTTTTTTAGCCAGTTGCTGACTATGTAAGTATTCTTCAGAATTTCAGAACCACAGTGGATAATCTGTCATCCTCCATCTAAACAGCTTTCTGAGCATATGAGTTTTTTAAATCAGGACTCTCTCTTGGAAACTCATGATTTTACATCAGAACCAACAATGTAATTGTTGTAATTATAATTCAGTTGTTACTTGATTCAATTTTTCATTTCTTCCTGGAAAGTAGTTGTTGTTTAGTTCTGTAGGTTGGTATCTACTGAGCTGTCATGCCCCACAGAGGCATAATTCAGTTAATTTTTATTCCTTTCTATCTAGATACCTGCTGTTCTTTCCCAGCTTCTTTCTTCTGCTTCGTTACCCAAGCAGCACCATGAAATCTGTGTAGAGACAATAAAGTCAATTGGTCAGAAAATAACTCTTGGTTTCTCTAATGCTGCAGGTAAGACCAAGATATTTCTTTACAGGATTGTCAAAGTGCCATGCTAGAAGGACAAGAGAGCTCAAAAAGAAAAAATATATTTAAGAAATTTAAACTTAAATAGGCTCAACTATTACCTCTTGGCTTCCATTACCTCTTCATTCTTAAACCAAAATATTTCACCCTAGTTCATTCATTACTGTTTCAGATTTTTTTGCAAGGATGAATAGCATCCCTGTAGCTAAGCTAACCATGTCAGCCATGAAGGATATTATTGCATCAATTAGAAGAGATAATTTATGGGAAATCGAAGTTCAGAAATTGTGAAATTTTCTCTTTTAGCAGGATGCCTTCCACCATAAAGTAGGTTATAGTTTGCAAGCTGAAGCAAGGCCAAACACATGGGTTTAGATTGAATTCATGCACCAATAATTGTCATCCTATGTTACTGAAAACTCCTTGACTGGAGATAATCACTGATTTGCCATTATTTTTCTTCTCTTTTGTGTGTGACACATCATTACTGGAAGCTTGCTCTCTTTGCCTCATAATTCAGATTCTTGGCACACCATGTTGAATTTTATGGTTAAGGGTAGTGCAAATCATTCACAGCTGTCTGTTGGTTAGGTGTTCTCTGGGCTTAAAAATAGTCAACTTGGTGTTGCTTCAACCCAAAATTGAGAATTCCACGTCTCTGACTTAAACATGCCAATTTTCATACCCAATTTTCTTCTTTCTTTACTATTTTGGACATGTGGTGGGCACTTTGCAGGCAGTGTTGTCCAAACACTGATGCCTGGAGCCAAACTGGGTCTGAATTAGCAGTCAGCAGATATTGCCCCAATGGGAACATTAGTTTAATTTTCCATTATTGTACTCTTTCTTCAACAATATAGACTTTAATTTCCAAACAAGGTAATAACCATAACAAAAGATTTGAATCAATGATATTTAAAATTTGGAATGGTGGTGTTGCAATGGTTAGTTGTAAATCCTTTAAGCTTACATTTTGAAATCTGTCTGAGCTCCACTGGCAGCACTTATCCAAATAGATGATTTATTTTTTTCCCTTGTGTTGGCAAATTGTAAGCTCTATTTCTAAGCAGAGCTATGATAATATAGAATCCACTTACCATCTATGAATCAATATTTTGGCATCTGTCTGGGTGTTGAGAAGTCCATTTGGACTTAACACATCAGGGGTATTTTGTTAGGCCTTATTAAACACATTCTAGCTTGTCTTTTCTCTGATGTTCAATGGAGCTGTCAGTTGCCCATTTCTGTGCCTGAGATCCAACACCAGAAGCAGTAAAGCTGTGGATCATTGGGCAGGAACCCACAGCATGCAGGATGCCAGCTAAGCACAGCCAGCCCGGACTGTGGCTAGAGCTATTAAGAAATAAAACCTGCTCAGGGGCTGTCTCTGTCGGGTCTATGCCTGCTGCAGGATCTGAACCAGTAGCAATCTGAATGGAGATTTACAGCTAATATCTGCTGCCTTGACACGCTTCAGGAAGTGCAAAGGAAATTACACAAGGCCTGAAATGACTTCTCAGTCAATGAAAGGGGTCCCATGTTCACTGTTTCTTGGTGGCTCCTGGTCAAGCTTGCTCAGATTACATGTTAAAGGACAGGCTGAGTGTGTTTGTGGGTTGTATTTTAAACTCTGTTCTACCAGCATGATCCGTGATGTAAAAGTCAACTTGTGGTCTCTCTGGTTCTCATATCTTCTGGAGAAGGTTCTTGGGCTGAAACTTAGTTGCTTGAGGTTTATGTGCCACAAGAAAAACATCTGGCTTGTACATTCCACTTAGGGAATCTCTGAGAAGTTTGAATTCTGCGGGACTTCAGAGCAATTTGAGAATGATGAAATATCTTCTTCTCTTTTGAACACTCTGTCAATTAACCTAAATTAACAAGGTTCCTTACAGTCATCTTTCAGGAACCTAAATGAGAGCAGTATATGCTGTCTAAAGAATTGATTACCAGGTCATTTGCTCTGTAAAGCAATTCCTACAGAAACAGAGTGAATTATAGTAAATGTGTTTTTAAACTCTTCTACTCATAAAACCCATTATAGTCAGAGCAAATATTTATTGACAGCATGATTTTTTTCTTTTGTGCACGATTTATAAAAAAGACAAGTTTCAATACCAGAAGAAAACAGTGCCTTTGTATAAAAAGTGAGGAGAAAGAAGTATATCATTCTAGGACCATGCCTATTAATTTTCTCAAGGGTACCTTTTATCATGGCTTTTCAGTACCTGCATTTGAAGCAAATAAATCACTTGAAAAATTTCTAAGATGGGAAAGTTATTGCACTGTTCCCTCTGTGTGTGCCTAGTTTGCATCAACGATGGCTCATGCTTCAGTGGATTTCTTATTGAACTCTTCAGTTGGTAGTTGCCATGATTTAGAAAGCCATCCTTTTATTTAACAAAGCACATTTCAAATACGCTACGGTCTTCAAGATCATTATTAAAGACGTTGACATCCTGCTTTTCTTTCTCAGCAGATTGCTGACCTCTTAATGCCTGACAAGCTCTTTTTCTTTCACGGGTATGAGCATCTTGCTTTAGACCATAAAGTGTAAAATATTCTAAACAGATGGACATAGCAGTACAATGGTCTATTGAAATCCAAAATTATTTAAGATACTTGAGATTTAGTTTTATTCATCTGCACTGGAAATTATTTCCCAATTTAATCAAAAGTTCTGTTTATTTGCAACCCAGTAAAAAGAAAGAGAATCTGGCTGCCATTAGTCTAGGGAATTTACAGATAACTCAAGTTATAGAAATTTATGAAAGAGAAGGAAATAACACATTTGTAAACAAATTAACAACCAGTATTGAAGAAAAATGCAGAACTAGTTAGAAAAAATCCCCGTGTATTGAAATATAATTTTAAGGTAAAAATTTACAGAAGTTTTTTTGATTGAAAATAGCTTTATGGATATGCAGAACAATCATTACTAAAAATATATTTAGTCCCAACATATTGCAAAGAGTCTATTTAATTTTTAAGAATAAAAAGTCACTACATCTCTGTCACAAAATAAATTTTTCGTAGAAAATAGGTTATGATGTATATATGGCAAACAGGTGACACTGTTACCAATTCAAGGTAGAAATTCAGTCTCAACACATCGTATCCCCATTTAGAACTACGGCCAAGAGGTCAAAGAGGTCTACTAAGTATTGTAGACCCAGGATCTCATGCTGCTTTTCCTTGTAAGTGCAACTCAGAGCAATGTACAGAAACAAGCAAACATTCAAAAGAGAAAAAAATATAAAAAGAAAAAGAAAGAAAGAAAAGAAGAGAGGGGGGGAAAAAAGAACAGCTTTGAAGCATTTTCTTTCATCCCCATGTGGATCAGGACCACTCTCAGAAAATTTTTCTTTTCAGGCTTCACTCTTACTCAAAGCAGCTGGATAAACAAACTGTTGAGTCATGAAAAAAGAGGAGAAGGTATAACAGAGAACTTTAATCATCAGAGTTGAAATTAGCTCCCCAGTAGTCTGAGAGAAGAAAAAAGAAAAGAAGACACGAAAAAATGATGTTCCCTTTCCCTTTATTTCTTGTTAAAATCTTGGTAAGCATGTCATTGTTTCCACCTGCCTGCAACTGGAATTGAGGATTGGCATTGAAAATTCAGCAAAACTTTGGGAAGAAGTATTGCAGTTCTTTCAGAATTTAGCTGAAATCAACATGGGGTTTAAAGTTTACATTCTCATAAATCCTAAAAACAATTTATGTATTTATTTTATATTGAACAAATAATTTCAAGTTCTCAACACCACCCCCAAAAAGAAGAGAAATAATCAATTGTGCCCTCAATAAAAAAATGTTTCGGGACTATTGAAAAAACCCTGCTTTTTAAAAGGGTGTTCTGGCCCAGCCCTCAGCTGATTCACAGTGTTTTACTGCTGCCATAAATATGGTGGTGGAGAACATAGAAAAGTTCAAAGAACAGCTGCATATTTGTGCTCTGATCCAGTGATGGGACAAAGGCAGTCAACAATCAAAGCAAATGAAGGATGGTTAGTATATTCTACAGGACTGGCTCACATTCTTGAAGCATCAGTCTTCAAATAAATTACTATGATAAACCTGTAATAGGGACCCTCCTTAACAGTTACATCTCTGTGAACAGCAGAGAGAATGGCAGAGCATTAAGCTAACAAATGTTCCACATTAAAGCTTCAGGATCAATAACATTTTTAAGATGTTATCAAACAAAGCATTCAGTGTTGGAAGTAACAGCCTCAGCCTTATGCAGATAAAAAATGTAACAGCCTCAGCGTCTGCAGAAATGCAGTTGCAGAGCCAAAATTCCCATTGTTCCTTAATGTTTATATTGCACTATAATGAGAAGATGCTCAACAGGATCTAAAATTAATTGCAGATGGACTTACAAGGAAGAAAAATACATATAGATCCTATAATAACCCTTTTCTGCTTTGTGGAATGAAGCAGTCTTCCAAGTGTGGAATACAGTCTTTCTACTTGGTGCTCTTAAGGGAAGAAGGAGATACTTCCATGGCAAGGTTGGATGGGTCACTGGAATGCTGGAGTGTGGGTGACACGTGCCATCACTGTCTACCAGCTGCAAAGATCCAACATTGTCAGATTAGTGAAGCATTGCTGCTTCAGTCCTCGGAAGGAAAACCCTTTCCAGCTGCTGGAATGAACTGATGGAATAAGATTAATTAGAAGCAGAGAGCAGTGTCAGCTTCCTGAGACAGAGAGAGCTGAGCTGCTCTCAAGATGAGATTATGTCCTTGTCTAAATGAGTTAGAAGTCTACATGGAAATGCACGAAAGGTTAAATTTGTGTACGGTGCACAAAAAAGCCTATAAACTGTGCATGTGATTATTTGGGGTGGGATTCAGTTCTGGATTTAGAAACCTAACTGGAGACATCTCATGTTCCTCAGGGATGTCTCCATATACGGCCAAGATGACTAAGTTCCCTTTGTAGTCAGTGCAGACTCATTGACGTACTTAGAGTCTGAAGAAAAATAAGGCTGTGAAAATCCAGTTTCTACCCTTGCAGTCAACATTTCTCCCCTATGCAGCACCCAAAATTTATCTCCATTAAAAAGATAGAAGCTACTGTAGCATTAGACTCTCTGTATTCTTTTTTTTTAACAGAAAAACCATGAAAATTTCAAAAACTGAAAAAAAAAGTATTTTTCCTGTATGCTTTTCTGAAATTTTACCTGTAATCAGGAAAATCATTACAGATCTGGAAAACTCCAAGGAATTATTTGCTAATTTATGATCGAAACACGAAGGAAATCCATCTTTGCGTTATCTTCTTTCTTTCCCTTCCACATTCCTGCCTTCTTTTCTTCCTTTCTTCTTTCCATTCCCAGTTCATTCTTTCACTTCTTTGGCAAAAGATAAAAACATGTTTGCCCAGACTTCAGTTTTCAGCAGTCTGGTAATCTTTCTGCAAAATGTTACCATCTTAATCTTATTGAAAAGGCCTTTATCTGATTGAAAATTCAGGATAATGCCATGCAAAAATAGTTCAATTAATGAATTCACTCACTGACTGATAAGAGATAATGGTGATTTTCCTTGTCCAGGGGTTAGTACACAGGAAACAGGGCAAAGTATAGCACCTGAGCAAAACATGTTCTGAGGAGAATGGTTCAGTAGTAAAATTTTAAAAATGCATAAACTCACATTTGTTTTTCAAAGCTGGAGAGTAGGAAGCTAATAAATTTTAGAAGCTAAAATTAGAATTCATTCTGTTCCTCAGGTACAGCACTAGAAACGGATTTTTACCCTGGCCATTGATTCACACCCCTGACTGCACTTCATTTTCCTTAACTTTGAAATGGAGATAATGAAACCCTCTCACCCCATGAAGTCCAACTTTAATTGGACTGAGAAATCTTTTGATGTGTTTACTATTGCTGTTTTCAAGATTAAAAAAAGAAAAAAAAAAAGCAAAGTTTAATTTTTTCTCACATTTCTCAAATCTGACTCTGGTGCTGAATAAATTAAAAATGAATAAATGTAAAAAGTCAAATCCACAAACTTCAATCCTCTCCCTTTTCCTCTGGATGGTATCACCAACTTTTGATCAGAAAGTAGGCACTTACTGTTTCTTATTATAAAGGAATATAAGTTTTGCTTGACAGTAAAGAATGAGATTCAGAAAAGTGCAGTCTCTCAAAACTCTGTGTTAATTTTCTTAATTAAATTCTGTCTCACTCTAAAGGTTACAATGTCTCTTTATTTACAGAACAGCTTATTCATTCAGATCTTTTTTTTCCCTCTTGAGCTTGTCAGAAGCTGTTAATGTTGATACAGTTTGACATTTTGCCCAGACTGCATCAAACCACAAACCTGAGAATAGAATGTAGCCATTAACAATTTAATAACCTGTTGCAACACTTAATTTTTTTCCACATCAGCGGTGTCACACTTGATAATGGTATGTTTTTTACCTTTACTGAATGAGACGAGACTATTTTTTTTACATGCCATGGCTTTTAAATGTGCTTCAGAAAGGTAACCAGTCAGAGGTTGAAGTTTTGAGTGCTGGCCTGTTGGAAATGTCAGAATCCATAAATATACTTGAGCTGAGATTTAACTGAAAAGCGAAAGTTTTGTCTGAGGAGCAGACATGAAAATCTTGATTCAATGTAGTAGATAAGCACAGGCATAATCTGGGTAATATGAAAGCCTTTAACATCAGTGGAAATGCTTTCACACGTAAACTTGGCGTGTGATAACACGGTTAAATATTAAAATTCTATTCATACCTTAGTTTAGGTAAAAGTCAGTAAGGCCTACAGAACTATTACATTGATTTCAGCAAGCTTTGACTTTTAAATTGTAATCGGAAATATGAAAAGTTTGTATGGAACTAGGTTTTTAGAACAGTTTCCATAATCAATGTGCAGCAGTAACTTTTGGCTGTAATGATAAGTATCTCAGGCAAACCACGGCTAAGATAAAGTGCATGTTATTTCTAATGGAAGATTTGCCAAAAAGATTGAAGATTACATGAATATTTTCAAAATACTTTGCACTCCAAGAGTGCGTGGGTGGAGCAGAAATGTCTGGAGAGGCTGTACAGTATTTTCTCAGTGCTTAATATAGCCATGCTTGAGCAGGCAATGGTGTAGCTTTCTTCTTTCTTTTGCCTTTTGGATTTTTTACCCTGATGATACTTATGGGAAACTTTTATAGACCATTGGTAGTCCAGCAAAGCCAGTTGCACCCAAACATAATCCAGTGATCACAGTCCATTTTCCAAATATTAAAACTGCTGTAGTCTGCTCCATGCTCATGTCTCTGCATGGTTTCAAATACATTTCTATAGACTAACAACTGATCTTGGTTATACCTCTATAAATTCACAATAACTTAATTGTTTTCATGGAATTCTTGCTGGTTTATATTGGTCCCAGTGCATGCTTTGGCCACACTAGAAGCAAATCTAAAAACTCTTCTTCCCTTGTAGGATGGGAAAAGCTTTGAATACAGCTTTTTAGGTACACTTAAAAAATTCTACTCCTTTCTAGTCACTGGCTCTTAGTGTGATGCTGACTGCTACATAAAAGTCTGTCATGATATCCCTGTCTTCTCTAACTACATATTTGTTCCTTTGCAACTTTTTGTTATTTGTGCTTGTTGATAATCTACTTCCTTGTGCCTTTTTATTTTTTTTTGCATAGGTATAAAAAATATAAGAAATTTTCTTGTGGCTTCTGCTGAGTGGGCATCCTTCTTATACAAAGAAATCTTCCTTCTTTGAGAAGTAAAGAGTGCTAGTATTTCTACAGAGAAAAAAGTTGTCTTTCTTTACTAGAAGAAACTAGGAAAAAACCTTGTCAACCTGAGAGATAATATTATAATAAATTGTCTGTTTACAATACTTGTTTAAGCTTTCAAAGTGGAATAATTTTTGACTTTTATTTTATTGTCAGTCAGTTCTTTCATGTATTTGTGCTTGGTTTTGGTACAGTTCTGTGAAATCCTCTGTAGAGAATCTCTGCGATGTTCATTGTAGGATCATTATTTTAGCTGTGAGAGATGCAGAAGGGCATGTTGGTTTCAAAATTTCCTTGGATTTTACAGACTTGCACTCTTGTGGACTGGCATCACTTCTGGAATTCTTGCACTTTCTGTTTGCAATCAGTCTAAGCAGGGGTAGTTAGCATAGAAGTGGATGGTGGAATATACTCTCCCAAGAGATAAAATAAGCCTGGACTATTTTATTTAAAGAACTAAAGATGAAGGTCATAATTTCTTTCAGTAACTTCCTCACAAATTGGTGTATTGACCTACAAAATGCTCATATCCACTTGTGCAAAAACATGTACTGGATCCTGCCACGAAAAGCTTTTTCTTAGGAAACACTTCCATGACTTCTGAAATGAGATGTTGAGATGAGATTGGATGAGTGTATCTCTGTGTTTATACTAAAAAGGCAGTTCTAGATAGAAGCTTAAACCCATGACTAAAAATAGTTAGCACATTAAAATTAGATTAAAACTCTTCCCTTCTTCAATCCCTATTTTCCCACCTGGTGAAAATCTTATCAATATTTGTCCCAAAATGCCTTCAAGTTTACAGGATAGCTCAAATCAGCTGAGAAAGCTATGAAGCTTCAGTTTAAAGATCTTTCCTTTTTTTTATTGGTTTTGTTGCAGTGGTTTTGTTGCCATGTTTTCCTTTTAGATCCAATGTGATTTGCCTTGAATTCCTGTTTAAAAAAAAATCTAATTCAGCATGCAGGTGCTGTAAACATTTGGATGGTGTGCCTGGAAAGGCATTCAAGAATGCACAGTGCAGTTCTGGCATTTTAGTACAATTGTATTTGTTGTTCACTATGAACCCCTTCAATAACTCTTCACAAATTTGAACCTTATTTTACAACTCCATTTTGTCTAAGAGACACTGGATCTCATTCAAGGCTGTAGCACAGTTGATGGCTGCTGCAGGACCAATAAAATACGATGTGTGCTTTAGATGTGTTTCTCTGACAGCACACTCCTTCAGGATTTAGCAAATTTGTCCATTGGTTTACAGCTCAGTTTTGTGTAACACACAGGACCTTGCCCTGAAATGGGATGCACGTTCTCAGACTGCTTTTTAGATTTGTACAACTCTGCCTTTATAGCACCTTGATAAGATTATAGAGACACTGTAATCTGATGTCAAGAGGAATTTTTGTGTCAGCTGAGAAACAGCAACACCTCAAGAACATTAGGAAAAGCAGACGATATGATGTATCTCCTGTTGTATAAACAGTGACATCTAGAGTTGCCATTAGTATTCCCTAATATGCAACAAAGTTAAAGGTTATCATCTGCTGCAGATTTAATGGATTGCATTAGAATTACAGCAAATGACCCTTGCAGCTCCTTTAAACTTGATCGATCACAATGTAATTGTCAAGGCGGGCTAGCAATTAATTTTCATTAGTCAGGGAAGTCATTAATGCTTGCTGTTAGGGAAAATGACTATTAGATTGGAATGGAAGGGATTCAATCATCTTTTACAATTAAAAAAGTTGGCCTAATTTGCTGGTTCCATATGTGCAGAAGAATCATTGGGGTTCCTGCTGTGATGCACTGGTTCCAACAAAGAGTGGAATACGTTCCTTTTCATACCAAAAGCAGAAGCATTTATTACCCAATTTCTACTGGGAATATTATTTTTAAAGAATGCTCCATCAATATTTTTTTTTTTGCCTTTAAAGACAGGTTGGAATTTAATGCTATGGTGAAAGGCATGCTTCCTCAAGTCGAAGTGCTATTTGCTTTTCCTTTGACATTTGGGGCTTTTTTACTGAATAAGACAGAGGAGTTGAAAGATCCCAGGATCATTCAGCTGCCTTATAAATACTAAATTGCTTGGCAATGACAATTAGCTGTGGTACAGCCACCCAACATCACAGGTGATAGGACAATGCTCTTCATTCATGGAGTACAATTCATCTGAGAACTTAAAAATATTTTTTCAAAATCTACCTTCAGTAAGTCCTAGTCAAATATGGAAGTCAAATTGAAACAGAAGATCAAACACCTTAAACTACGAGATGAAATTTTTGTAAATGCTTAATCTTGTCCAATTTCACTTAAATTAATTGGTACTGTTTTGCCATATCCTTGATGTCAGGATGCAATTTTTCAAAGAGGTTTTTCTTTTTCTAAAAGCACTATGTCTTTCAAAGCATCATTTTAATACCTCTGTAAATGTATTTGCTGGAGCATTCTTTTAAAGAATTTGAGTAGAAGAAAAACAAAGTTATCTAGGCTTTATGCAGTCCCTCTGAGACTAAATTTCATCTACATTTTACGTACCTAAAAACGGCTCTTTTTTTTTTTTTTTTTNTACTGCTGTTCTTTGTAAAATAAATGCTAGAAAGCAGTGGTATTCGAATGTTTTCATAAATTTGCGTATCTCAGTTTAGGTCAATAAATTAGGTGAACATGATGTAGCTCTAAAGGCTTTCAAAAACACTTTATGCTTTTACTTGACTAAAGGAATTTAGGCATTGCAATGAGTAACTCACTTAAAATTTATGTGCTTAAAACCTGCAAAATTTGAGTAAATTGGCTCTTATCATGATGACTAAAACATATTGAAGAAGATATATTAATATTACTTATTATACTGAGAAGGACTTAGAAAATTTAAAGCCAAGCATGAAAGTGTAATATTCTTAAACGTACCTAAGGGAATATGCATAGGGGTAAGACTAAGTTTTTAGACTTCAGAAGTTCTATAAGCTTTTGGAAAGCTACTGAGTAACTAAAATTCCATTGATTTCAGACATGCACAAGTTGACTTTGATAGTGCTTTATTTTTTGTGTGTAAAGGATATGAATGGGAATTAAGTACTTAGCTTCTTTCATAAATGCCTCTGAGAACCTTATTTTCACCTTTAGCAATCTAGAATGAGTTTCGGATAATTTAATTCAATGTATAAATAAGTTTTTCTGTAGTCATCGAAGGCAAGGAGATATGCAGGAGTTCATCTGGAATTCATCTGATCTATTTTGATGTCAATGGCTTGCAGAGGTAAGTGGTATCCTAACATCATCCTGTCATTTCTCTGATAATTTGAAGGGAAACTGGAATGACTATCTCAAACCTAGATGTCTGTATCACATGTATTTAAACATATATTAAGAGCCCCTCTACTGCTGTTTATAAATCTGACCTTTCCTGATTCAGGAGCCTGAAACAATTTCAAAAGCTACCAAACACAAAGGTGCCTAAAAGTTCTTGAAGTGATTTACTTGATTCAAGCTTCGAAGTCACTTTTGAAAATGTTCCCCTTTGCTATAAAATATTTGCTTTCTCACTTGGAAGATTTTCAAGAGCACTTTCATTGCATAGAGTATATTGTTCTGCAGTTTGATGAATTGCCTCTTTTATAAAAGAAAAATATGTTCAAGATGTGATAGTGTAATCCTGGTTTTTTAGGTATATGGCAATCTAGGTGCTCCACTTTCAGAAGAATATCTTCAATGTTGGGATGTAAATCAAAGTCCTTTCTAGTGTGCAATGATGGCCAACATTCAGCATTTGCCTTACACAATGAAGTTCAGCAATTCTGAATGTTGAATATTTGGGAAACTGAGGCTCCTTATGTCATTAAATAGTCTACTCATACATTATACGACTAGACACTTAGCTTACTTTAAAAAAGGACACTTCTACTCTTTTAGCTGGTGCTTTACTGGAAGCTACCAAACAGTAATTGGTACAGCCTAATGGTTAAGAGGAAGAAAATTTTTAAGATGAGTGTGACTGTATTCTTTGGAATTGATGGAGTGTTCAGATGGACTCAAGTTCCTGACTTTGCTATATCCTTCAGTTTGAATATGTTTCTGTTACCAGATTGATTACTGTAAGTCAGACTTCCTCCTAGCATTTATCTGTCACTCAGAAATGAATTCTCAAATCATTACGCACATTTTACTTTAAACATTTGTGGTTTCTAAAGAAAAAATCAGGGAATGAAATCTGGCATTTCATTCAATGTATTATATGGTATACATTAATGGTAAGGCAGTACGCTGTAATCAAAAGATTCTGTGGGAGATGGTGTGGGCAGACTTTTTGACTGGATAAATCCTTTTCTATTATTTTATTTTTTTTCATGAGATGAAACACATATAAGCTGCCATAAATCATATTTCATAGTATTAAAAAAAGGAGTAAGACCTTTGCCATCTCACTTTTTTTACTTTTAATGGTCTTAATTTATTTCTGTTTAAAAACTTTATTCTTGCACTACTTAATTATTTAACTGTCTTTACAGAACCACCATAAAAAATCCAGGACTTTGCTACTGTTTTTAATCTGATTAAAAGTATAATTCTTGCTTATTAATTCTCTTTAAACAGTGAAATAAAAAAAGCCACAAGCTATAGGTCCTTGGAAACTTGTTACAGAAAATCCTGAAGAGAGACTCTACTTGTTGCTCTTTTCCATTTCCTAAAGACAGAAAAAGCTTAGGGATGGAACTAGGACTAAGGCTTTGGTGTTTCTCAGAAGCAGTGTTACACAGTCCTCCGGGGTTGGACACAAAGGTAGAGACACAAGCTGGGGATCAGCCCTGAGATGCAGGGCAATCTTGTGAGCTGGGTGGTTAACCTTACTAAAGTTCATGTTAAATGAGCAGAAAATTAACTCCCAAAACCTGTAGTACTCTTCTGTTAGATGAGTGTATAAATGTACAGAAGCATCTAAAACAAAAGTCTGTCTTTTCGGGAACTGTTAAAATCTTTTGAGCAAAAGCCCTGGCACATGGAAAACCATGGATTCTTTTCCTCATTAATTCTCAAAATCCTTAAGCGTCAAGGTTGCACTCAGATACTTCTACACCAACAAAAGAAGCACAAAAAATGAATTAATGTAATGAATCTATATTCTCATTACTAAGATGTAGTATAAATTTTCAAATTCTTTAGCTCATTATTTGGCACTATTTAATATGTTTTAAATAGAAAATTTCATAAAGTTGTAGAATCTTAGAGTGGTTTGGGTTAAAAAGGGCTTTCAAAGTCCAACTCCTTTGCCAAGGATGGGGACATCATTCCTTAGATCAGGCTGTTCAAAGCCTCATCCAACCTGACCTGGAACACTTCTAGGGATAGAACACCCACAACTTCTTTGAGAAACCTGTTCCAGTGTCTCATCACCCTCAGTGTAAAAAAAAATTTCTTTCTTATATCCCATCTAAATGTACCTTCCTCAGTTTAAAGCAGTTGTTCCTTGTCCTGTGACTATAGGGCAGGAATTGAGTTATTGACTTTTTCGTACTAAATGATTCGCATGACTTTTTTCAGTTATTCAGTCCAGGAAATAAAAGACATAACAATCAAGTAATACAAAGAAATAGCTTCTCTCTTTCTTCTGCCATACCTTCACATAATTTCCATCAATTATATGTTATATAAAATCAAAATATTAAAGATTTGATCAGGTGCATCTCTTCATTTTACATCTGTCAAATACATTTGGGCCATTCTGAATTAATATCAGAAGGCAAGAAAATTATAAACCTTGAATTCAGATCAGAACAGGTTATTTGTGGATCATTAACTCTTCTTCCTTTATCACAAGAAGCCACCCTTCTCATTTTCCATTCTTGTTGAAAACCTAGGAACGGGGGGCATGTATCAGTATTGTAATTACCCCAGTTTACTTTGAAAATACTTAAATATTCCTTGCTATATGGACTTGGATATTTAGTTGCCATAGAGATTCAAAGAAGGTTAAAGAAGATACTATTGAAAATAGAGCATTAGTGAGAAACTTTGAGCCAGTCTCATTTTGTCTTAAAAAATCTCCACTCCCCAATAATTATTTTTGCGGTTCAGATCTTCTAAAGAAGGGATATTGACAGTCTAGTTTACATCTTATTGGAGAAGTCCGTTTCTTCACAGATCTGCTCTACTTAAATTTTCTTCGGGGGGGCTCTATTCCTAGTGTGGTCTGCTACTGCTGAAACTTGAGATTTTCCCTTTTGTGTACTCAGAAACATTATTAAAGCAAAAGTGTGTAAAGTCACACAGTTGCAAAGCAGAATAGGATGTCTTTGCAACTTTGATTTGGTCCATGTTTTGCATAGGAAATGTTACAGTCTTTGTTTTCATGGTTACCTACTATTTTTCCATATAACTCTGAGCCATGATCTTTAAATAAAAGCTGTACAGTAACTATTTTTTCTTCATTGTCTTTGCTTCTCACTACCAAAGGCACAGAGCTTTTTCCAGGGATTCATGTATGATACTTATTTCCGTCATTATGTAATGCTTCACAAACATTAATTTTCTTTGAGAATCTTTGAGCCAAGAGAATGATGTTTTGCATATGTTTTAGATCAGAAGGGTGAGGATGGAGATATTAAAGGTCAAAAAAATTTGCTAACATATAGTGAAGAATTTGAGATGTACATGGCCTATTTTTTCCAAATATATGACAGCAAGGAATTAAAAAATTTAAATCTCTTCAATTTACATTGCAATTTTGAAGCTTAGTACTTCTTCAAATCCTACTCCCAGGTCTTACAAGGGTCTTTCAGCAAATGGAGAATATGGTGCTAGTGAGCTCCAGCTGTAAGTCTGAGGTGAAGCATTTACTTACACATACCTTTCTGGCAGAAAGAAAGATGCAATTATAGGGGGTGGTATCTAGGTCCTTTTTCCTCTCTTTCTTTGTATATGTGGATGCATTCATAATTTACCAGAGTTAAGCATGCTCCTTCACAAGAGTAAATGTATTAAACCTATCTACATGATGAGAAGAATTTTCAGACTCTTCCTGGAGAAGCTTAGGAATATGACTTTGTTTAGATAGATAAAGAGATAGAGTTAATATTTATATTGTTGAAAGCAGATTCAAGAAATTAATTTTACCCATAGGATTGAAAGCTGTGAATTAGAGACAGAAGAGAAAAAGCAGGGAAGGTGCTGAACTGCTAAACCCCTCATGTCCTGTAGGAGTTCATACCACAGCCTGAAACACCCACTAAAAACCTGTTCCCTGCTGCATGGAGAGATTACCTGGGAGGCCAGTTTCATATTTGGTGTCATTCCATAAAAAGTCTGTGGCTCTAGGTCTCATAAGTTCCTGTAAATTCAGGTTTTAGGTACTCTTTTCTTCAGATAGAAACAGGTTTTTTTCTCTTGACAAATTCTTTTCCTTCTCTTTTGGCAGAAGAGGTGGTTATACAAGAGAATAACTTAGGCTGAAGATCATCTAATACAAGCCCCTACTCTAAGCAGGGTTAAGGTCCCAGTTAATCAGGTCACCCCTGCCCTCATTCAGCAGAGTTTTGAGATTCTCCAAAGGGGGAGATTCCATAGACCTTTTGGGCAGTTTGTACCATATACAGTTTTCACAGATGAATAGAAACAGTGTCTTTTTTAAGAATGAAATGCCTTGGTTTTTACACAAACTGAATTCAATTGCAGATGAAATGTATACAACTATTTACAGTGATGAAAATTTAGTAAACAAGAGATTATTTCCTTTTTCTAATTTGTTTTCAGGGGAAAGGAAAAAATGTCCCTTTCAAAGTATGTTAGAAAAACTCACTAAAATACTGTCTCTCTTTGTTTAAAGTTTCCAACACAGCCTTGAATATAAGTGTAGTACAGTGAATGTTTTTAAACCCCCAAGACAGTGAGCTAAGGTTTTTAAAGGATTAAGTTTGAGTAGAGGCTGGCGCTATGAAGGAATGTCCTCCAGATGCTTTGTTTCATATTCACTGCATTCAGACCCATTCTTTGGTGCATCAGATAGGAAAGGTTAGCCACATAGGTCTGGAAATGTTATTTTTTTCTCCTTTTTAAAGTATATTATTGGTCATAATTTGCATTTGAAAACCTTTCCTGATTGGCGAAAGCTTTTGTGAAAATAGTCTTATTTAGAAATAGGTTTCTTTTTTCAACATGTGCTTATATAAATTGTTCGTGCATCATATTTCCCAAGTAGATATCCCCAAAATGTTGTCAAAACAACTTAGCTTGCCATCTTGTTTCCCATAGTTGTTTATATCTCATGGTTCCATTTATTTCTTAGACCATGAAGCAACTTGTCCTCACGGTCTGCCCAGCTTGTCCTCATGTCCAGTGATAGATACTTGTGCATTATTAGCTTTTCGTTGCTATTTATATTTAGACACAACTCCTTTCAAACAAGGCACTAGAAAATTATTGCTACTTTCTGCATATTTAGTGCATTAAAAGAGCTGCGCAAAAGGACTTTGCTTAAGGATTAATCGCATCTGTGACCCAGGGGATAAGGGATCCTCACCTGTCAATAAGGCTTATTGCTACTTATACCAGCTGAGCCAGAGTGTTTAAGTACCTTCCTGTGAAAGTGACGTTTACTTCATGGGAGCTGAAATGAGGATTTCTCTGGCCCTTAAAGTTATATTTTACAATGAAAATTGCATAGAAAATGGTAATTTTCTTACTCTTTACACCTGTTAAATCACATTTTATGTAAAAATAAAGTAGAATCCCCTGTAAAGCTGTTTTTAAGCATGAACTACTGCTGTCATTGCAACTGTAGTACTGCAGGATGATGAATGAGAGAGGGAATTGATTCATGTAGCTGTGACTTGGAGGGAACACAGCCCTGTGGTCCACAGACCAATTTTTCTATTAAAGTCTCATCTATTCTAGAGCTGTAGGTTCAGTTCACTGCATAAATCAGAGATACCTTGTATCATTTCCCCTCAACTCCCTTTCCATTTTGCACTATAGGCCACTGCAAATTCCCTTCAGCTTTCAAGGATACTTTCTTTCTTCCCCATTTCCATCCACTTTCTCTCTTTAATAAGTCAGAGTTGCCTTTCACACTTGCATTGGTACATGGCTTAATTCCCACCTAGAAGAGGGCCCTGGGAGCACTTGGGAACTCCCCAAGACTTCACACTATCTATATACACACCTGGCTCCCCTGCCTGCTTCCTTGGAAAAGCACCAGGAGCTGCTGCCAGGACATCCCTTGGCCTGGATGCAGCTGGGGTGACAGAGGCAGAGGGGTGCCCACCCCACAGGTGGCAGGGAGAGAACACCTCCCTTGCAGCCCATAGCTCTAACCTGTCTCTGAGACGTGAAGATTTGAGGTTGCCATCGTTTTCAAACTGTTTAGGGAGGATTCACAGTATGAATTAATGGCCTTAATCAAGTTGTTGTGTATTAGGATGCAAAATCACAGAGGCAGCTGCAGCTGCTGGTACTGCTAACCAGTCTGAAAACCTTTGTATTCTTCTAATTTTCGTCTGGTTTTCTCCAAAACGGAAAGATAACATTAAAGAAATGCAACTTTAAACGTGAACCATTGTTTCTCTCAGTGTTCTCTCAATAGACATCTTTTATTATTTTTGTTAAGACCTCTGAATGTCCTGCACTCACAGGTTAGCAGAGCAGTAACCTTAGAGATCTTTTAGACTGATGTTGGGTAACTTGTTCTTTCTCCTCAAACAATGAAAAAACACATATTAATGCTCTCAAAGGAGGTTATTTATTATTCCTGTGGTGTAAATGAGGGCAGGATTTGGCCCACAAGCAATAAAAGAGGAGTAGAGCATGTAATTCTTCACGCCATTGTGAGGAAAACTCTGTCCAGCAACAGTAAATTATCTGAAATTCTTTCAGAATATATGAATGAGTTCATAGTCAGAGAAAGCTTGTGAGGTTTAAAGCATAAAAACGACAACTATAAATAAAAGTGGAAACCCCTCATCCCCACTGAAATGAAAAAACAATGTTCCCAGGGCACTGGTGTCTTTGGAAAATGCATTGCCTGGCTGACTAGAGGAAAGGGAGGGAGGGAAGGAAACACATCATCCTACTCAAGGCTTTGTCTTCCCAAAGTGAAGTTTAATGCTCTTGCATAAAAGGACAGTTTTCTCTGGGATGATCCATCCTACAAGGATGTGAGTTTATTGAGTTTGTAAAACCTTAAATCAACAAATACATGCATATGTATTTTAACAGCTAAGTTTACCCAGGTATTTAACAAATGGGCAAAATACAAAGGATATCCATATCCTTTACTCTGTAGGCTGCAAGGTAAGAATAAAGAAGACTAAGCATTTTCACAGCAATGAGGAGGTACGTATAGCTTATCCCGGGAGTGTTAAGCATTCTGGAAAAATACCTGCTGTAGTCTGGACATTTTCAATATCTTAATAACATTAGCCTAGTTGCTTTTACGTTAATATTACTCCACTTCATTGGCATAATAATGCCCACTGTAGATAATGAGATAAAATAGCTTCTCAAAATATGTGTCTTGGAAAGGAAAAATCTGCAGTCCCTGTTTTGATTTGGCATATTCCAAAAGCTTTGGCACCCTCGCAGCAACAATTTAGAGGATGGAATCAAAATCCTTAAAGACTGTAAACAGTTCCATAATCTTACCATGCAGACTAATGCTGTGTTGAGTTTAAATGCATTATGATGCTATGGATATGCCACTTCTTGCCATCTCATTATGCCAGAATGAAATTCTAACTTTGCAACAAACTATACTTGAGTTCAAGCTAATCACAGAGAAGAATTTTGTCAGTGATTTCTTGTTGTTACAATAATAAAAGTGACATGTTAGTTTTTAAATCAAACCAATCAAAGTCACCAAAAAAAAAAAAAAAAAAAAAGATAAAAAGGTTAAAAACACTGAAGAGTGAGCTAATTTTTGTAGATGGACAATAATCAGAGACAGACTCCCAGTGAAACTTAGTCTGTCTATCTCATTTGGTCACAGATGGTCTAAGCTGACTCCACAGTCACTCTGCAATCGATAGCAGGGGTCTGTGTTCAGCACCTCATGGAAATGGGCAACTTGCTTGATTTAAAACTTTGAACCATAGATGTTCACATGCAATGCCAGCACAACTTTTGACTGCTTACAAAACCACTGACTATGGTCCACTGAGCCCATGATGGCCCGCGATGAGAGCTGCTGTGATGTAGGTCAGATGTTAAGGAACTAATAAAATGACACAGCAGGTTCACATTAGTCTAGTCCCTATTTCAGCATACATAATTTTTCAAATATTTGTCATATACTTAATCTCAGTATTGAGGTTGTATAAAATTGTGTTGCTTCCTTACTAAAATATCATTGTCTTTTTGTATAGATTCCTTTTACCATAATATATACATAAACATAGGTATGCGTATATTAGAGAAAACATTTTAGATATAAGAGGTAATGTTGCTCTATAAGAATTTTTTTAAAAATTACTGTAACTGCATTAGTATTCAGAGTTCAGTCTCAAACAATAGACTGACTATAACAAGAATAAATTCTTTTACTCAGATTTGGGGTTTTTTATGCTTTCCTCTTCTTAACTGATCATTGTACAAATATGATTCAGGAGTAGAAAACAGCAGAAAATATCAATTGGTTTTTGTCTGCCACCTGAAAATTTTACTACAGGGGTCTCTTGTTTTTTTTTTTCCTTTGTTCTACTCCCCAAGGTAAAACTCTCTTCTTTACTGGGAAAAGCAATATTTTGAAAAGTAGAAAATGAATTTAAATGTTAGCTTAAACATATTGATTAAAAGATGCTGGATGAAAATTAGTGACAGTTTCATATAGTGTTCATTATCTTTTGATTTAGACTTCAAGAAAATGCTGGAAGGCACTATCATTATACCAACATGCTGATTTTTCGATCACTTCAGAAAACAATTATATCATAGAGAAGCAGTATATGATACACCAGCTATAAGTAACATGCTTTTAATTATGTGTTATTATTCTAGAAGGTCTTCTAAACACAGAGGGTCCCCGTGGGATTTTTATCACTGTTTCAGACATCTCACTTGGTTCCTTTTCTTTACAGAAAGGCTTTGGGCTGAGAATTCCAAGTGGCAGTGGGTTTTCCTCTCAGCTGCAGTACTGAGAAGCTTTATGCATCAGTCTTTGTAATAAGTGCATATGATTCAAATATAATTTTCACCACCATATCACACTGAGATTACTGTTTGGCTAGTGCACATGATATTCTTTAAATACTGAAATTTCTGGAGAAATCTGTTTAACCAGTGCAAATCAAAATTATCCATAT
This sequence comes from Pachycephala philippinensis, assembly GCA_013397055.1. Lineage (NCBI taxonomy): Eukaryota > Metazoa > Chordata > Aves > Passeriformes > Pachycephala > Pachycephala philippinensis. The sequence goes on from VWZT01000867.1 coordinate 187,019, forward strand.
TGTAAATATTTCTCTTAAAACTGAATGCAAGATAGCAATATAATGCAGTGGAATTATTGTAATGCTGAAATCCTTTTTTATTTATATCAAAGATAACCTTTCTGACTGAATTTTTGGGATAGTAATTTAGACAAAGACATATGTTGGCCAAGTAATTAGCTTATCACACTGAATTTCTTATTAAAACAGAACTGCTCTTTTGATTCATCTAGTATAAATACTGTGGCTAAAACTATGGAGGTGGTCAGCTTGAATATTAGAACAACTTCTAATTTTTTATGTCTCTTAGTTTATTTTATAATGTAAATACAGAATAAATACAATAAGGAATTCTAATTTCAATATTATGCCAAGAATAATTTTGCAACCAGTTGCTAGTACAGAAACAAAAACTATTTTAAAGGTATTACTTAAAGTAAAGGATAAAAATTTCAAAAGATAAGTTTCAATTACGTGAAAAAAAAATTATGTATAAAAGTTACTTTTGTAAAATTGCCTGTGATGTGGGAAAAATATAATAATATAATAAAATTAATAAAATACATTATATATAGAAATATATCTAGAAATACATCTAGAAATATATATAATATATAATAATATGATATAATTTTTTCTCTTAGCTGGAGACAATTTCTGTGTTGAAAAATTTATAAATTAGTTAGGTAAGAAGCTGAAGAAAGAAAATACTGTCTTCAGTTTCTAGACACAGCACAAGGAAAAGTAAAAACTGAGTGCAAGATTTCCAGGTGCATACACAGAACACAGATAGGAAATCAATAGGGAACTGCATTTTTCCAGGTAGTTTGTCAAATCCCACGTGACCTTTCAGTGACAGTATGTCTATAAATGAAAGCAATTTGCTTAACTTTCTACAGAAGTCTATGTCAGAGGTAAGCGCTTTGTTCCAGCTACCAGAAGGAGATGCTGGTGTGTTTCTAGGACAAGTACACACTATGCTGACATGATTTCACAGAAAAAATGATTTCTCTGCTATGAACACTCTGGTTTACAATGAAGGTTAAATTTTGTAGATGGATAAAAGTCAAAACAGTCCATAAGCGTATTAATCATGGAATCAGACCTTCAAATAGTGCTACTTGTGCACATGCAGGGAATGAACCTGCCCCCAATATGAATTTCTTGTGGGTATTGACTGATAATATGATATCTCTGGTCTCACATGCTATGATTAGACAGGCTTTCCTCTTTAAGCACTTTAACTTCAGAAGCTTAGTGCATTATCTGCAAAAGCTATTTTGAAAGAGACCTAATTTAAAAGGATAGGTTTTAGGAAGGAAATAGGAAGGAGGTGTCTTCAGGAGGAGGTCTGAATCCTTGACTTCAGAGACAAGCATTAACTTATTTTTTTAAATGCATCATTGTTCTTGAAGACCCTATATCAAATAAAGAGTCTTGCACACTCTGCTGCCGAAGTTTATGGCTCAAAAGAAACCATCCCCGGGCTGTAACACAGTCCATATGGCTGGCTGTTTGAAGTGTGCTTAGTGCTCCATTAGGGATTCTCGATTTGTACTTCTCAATCTGATTTCGATAAGACACAGGTTTCCTTTAGTGGCCTGACCTGGTGCAAACACATAATAGATTAATTCTATAATAAATTATGGTGGCAGTAAAGCTTTCTAGACCATTTTGCCTTTTAAGTAACAATTTTTTTTTATGTACTCTTATAAAGCTGAACCAATGTTTCATTTGTAGCTCACTTTATGTATATACAGAACTACTTGAAGCTTGGGAATGTAATTTTGTGCTGTGTGCATTACCTCTGAATGTATTCCATTTTATTGTGTTTCTGGAGCTACTGACATGTTGAGGAATACTAAGAGCTTTATGAAACAACATTATGCCTAGAAATGTGTTGAACTGCTTTTCAGGAAGCTCCAGCTGGTTTCTATCCTAACAGTGGCATAACTACACTATTTCTATATGCAAAACTGCATTTCCATAAAGTCCATTATTGTCTTCTACTTGTACATATTGTTTTTACATGATACTGTTATTTTCAACCACCAAGTTTATTTTATATTTATTTTATACTTAGCACTTTCCATAGTTCTGCTGCCATTTCTAAATTCTCTGGTACAGAAAGAGTAAACTATGTTATTTTAGGGATTGCTGCTAGTCAGAGTTGAGTGTGCTTGCTGTCCTGTAAACCCAAAGCCAAGATCTTACAGATGAAAAGCAAAAGATGAGAAATGTGAGTGAAAAAACAATGAAGTACAAAAAATAAATGACACCAAATAGCTTAACAAGGGTGGCAGCCCACTAAGAGTGGAGTATAATTTAATAATTTATATTTTTAAAGGACAATATTAAGGGGAGCAGTGCAGGAGCCTTCTAGTTATTTCCAGGGAAGGCTCCTGGAGATAAGGGGAAGCATGAGAGGAAAGCACTATAGTGCTCTTAAATATCTTGCCAATGGGTGACCAAAGGGTGCTAATCTGTCAGCTTTTATCACCCTTCCTTTTCCAGCTCATGAAATCCATGATAACTGTCCTCTTATAGACACCCACATCCACCTCCTTACTTTACCTCAGACCTTCTCAAAACAGATTATGATGGCAGGGTAGGAAAGGAAGAAGCTGGGAAGGCTTCGCAAGTGACTAAATGGTGACTCTTAACCAGAACTAACACAAAATGTACAACAACGCACAAAGTTTTGGTGTTCTTTTTTCTGTTTCTTTTAGGTCACATAGCCTGGAAAACACACTGTCGGGGGCCAGACAGCGACAGAAGCTGAGAGCTGTGCAGACCTCCTAGCCTTGGTACAGTGAAAGCTGTGGGACAGATAAAGCTGAGAGCTGTGCAGATCTCCTAGCCTTGGTGCAGGGAAAGCCGTGGGACAGATAAAGCTGATAACTGTGCAGATCTCCTAGCCTTGGTGCAGTGAAAGCTTTGTGACAGATAAAGCTGAGAGCTGTGCAGATCTCCTAGCCTTGGTGCAGTGAAAGCCATGGGAAGATAAAGCTGAGAGCTGTGCAGATCTCCTAGCCTTGGTGCAGTGAAAGCCATGGGAAGATAAAGCTGATAACTGTGCAGATCTCCTAGCCTTGGTGCAGCGAAAGCCATGGGACAGATAAAGCTCAAGGCAAGAACAAGAAGCAAAGATGGAACAGAGAGGACGCCACGACCTGACCACTTTGGCATAAAAGAGGATGCTAACAAGGACTTGATAAGAGAAGAGATTACCTTGCTGAGGGAACAAGGACAAGGAGATTCTAAGTGGAAACATTTGTCTGGAAGTGAGAGGACTATAAATGCTGGTAACTACTGTAATAAACTGGCTTTGCTTGCTGCTTTGCTAGCATCCCGCAGGGCCCGTGTCTTTCTCAATCACCACAACACACCTGTGAAGGTGCTGTGTGATAAGATGATTCCACAAAAACCCCAAAAAACACCAATCCCGAAGACAAAAATCCCACTGACCCATGCAGTGTTCTTGGTAGCAAGAAAATGCTGAGATGACAATCTATTGTTTTATCAGCTGTCTGCCAAGATTTGTCTGCACACATCAGAGAGATTCATCTACACCTTACATTTAAGGATGTAAGAAGAAGAAAAAGCATGGAATGAATGAAAGGGAGATGTGAACATTTTGGATTCTGTGGAAGGACATAGAAAATGTAGATGTAGAGGAAGCTGAGATGGAACCTGAAGAAAAAGGAGATTGATCTCAAGTACAGGCAGAGTATTTCAGGTGCACATGGCATGAAACTTTAGGCTCCTGTAAGCAAGGAGGAAAGTAGAGAATAAGGATAAAAAAAATGCATAAATAAGAAAAAGAAGGAAAGAAAATACATAAGATATTAAAATCAGAAAATTAAAGAAAAAAATAAGATTATACAGAAGAGTAGAGGAATAAAATCTACCAGAGCACAAGGATCCAGCAGAATTAATTGGAAAAGTCTGGTGTCACATACTAAATATTTTAGTTTACATATAAAGAACATGACAGACAGAGGTACATAAGCTTTTTATTTTTAGAGAGGAATAAAATAACATAAATCCAAGTACATAATTTACCATTTTCCGATGAAAATTCATAAAGAGAATCAAAATGTTGCTGCATTAAAGACAATTAGCATTTTAAATTAATTTAACCTTAATACCAAGATCAAGTTAATCAGCTGAAATTATCTTTTTCCCAGATGGAAATGCTTTTTCTGTATTGCCCAATGGCTTTCAGAAAACTTTGACTTTTCTTATTAAGTAATATATTTTTTCTTATTTGGTCTTTTAGAAAAGCCTCAGTTATCATTACAAACAAAAGTACACTGGCTGGCAGAAACAGGGAAGGATTTTTGTAAATCACTTAGTAAACCCATGCAGGTAAAGGAAGGCTGAGAACATCCGTTAGCAAATCCTCATCTTTCAAAATGTCGTTTAGTGCATGAGCAATCACAATGAACCCATGGTATTTATCCCAATATGAAGATTTGTGCAGAGGCAAAAAAAAAAAAAAGCTTGCATAACTCTTTTAAAATTTCCACTACAGAAAAAAACCCCACCCAAACCCAGAAAATGCCACTCTACACATCATCTCCAATATAGAGTGATATTATTATTACTTGCACTGATTAGATTAAATTTATTTACTTTTCAAAGTAGCTAAATATATATTTATAGTTCTAAATAGATATGACTGCAGAGATATTTTTCCCAAGTTTCATGCACTTAGGTATACTTTGCCAATTAATTCTGAACTTCAACAGAGCTGCCTGATGATTCAGCATCTACTGTGGAAAATTACTTTTCATTATCCAGATTCTCGGCTTTCTTCATAGCCACTCTCTTTGAGATGACTTTGCCTTGTGCCTGCAAAGTCATCACGTGAAATAAAAGAATAATCCCTTGAACAGGATAGTGAAAAATAGAAGTTCTTTCATTATTTTGATTTTTGAGTGTCAGATATTGACATGGGCAAAGCTTTTAAGTACTTTCAAAAATCTAATTTCCTTTTCTTGAAAGTATGAGATCAAGGAAACAAAGTAAGAAACTTTTAACTAAAATAAGGATCCGTTTATGCATGTGGGGTAGTTAAATACTATATTAGCTAAGTATTTTTACCACTGGAAACTGTCAAAATTATCATTACAATGGACTTCCTGATATGGTACCTGAGACAGGGGAATTTGTGAAATAGTTCTCACCTCCTACATACAAGTTAATTATTTCTGTATATTGAAGGCATCACAGCCTGATTCAATCCTGCCTAAAATGAGCAGCTAGTGAAGTCATAGAACAGGACATTAGTGATTCAGGCTCTCCATGGGGAAGGGAGTGACTGTCTCCACAGGCCCTGCTGGGCACCTGGGGTAGATGAGGCAGCTGTCTCAAAGCTTCTCACCTTTGACCAGGTATATCAGAAAATACCTAAATTTTTTGCCATTATTTCAGACTAGCTTCATCTAGAAGTACAGAAGAAATCATGTCTTGCACATTTGTGTTACTAGGTTTGTTTTCATTTTTCACTCCTATGAAGATAGATTGGACTTCGAATAAAAATGCACATTTCAATCCAAAGAAGTGCTGAACTGAAAACCCCTTTCCGTTCATATATGTTGTCAAAAATGAAGTATTGATTTTCTCCTTGTTTCAGTTTGGGTTCACAAATACATGTTAACTGATTGAAACCTTCATGAAACCTTCTACTGTTAAATTATTTCCTCGAAGGGATTCTAGATAATAATTTCAATGATTGGGCATAGATGTTTAATTTTGGAGCACAAAAATTTAGGTTGCTTAAATCTTCCTGGGTGATGTCATATTGGTTCCTTCTATCTTTTAATACGTGTGTCAGCACTCCATTTTTTGCACACAGTTTGTTCTAGAATTTCCTTCCTCCCTCGTAGAAAAGTGAGATAAAGAGTGAAGTAGGATAATTCTGATTATCTCAATATCGGAAGATGCTTCAGAAAATGCATCTGCAAGACAAAACATTTTTAAGGTACTTTCTTCCCTGAAGCTTTTTTTATTTGGAACTGATTTAAATACACAACCAGTTCTTCCTGGGTGAGAAGATATCCGTGGGACCTTTGTAGGGACGAGGCTTCTGATTGGAACCACCATCTGTGACTGCTTCTTCCCCTGGCAACAATGGAGGAAACTCACCTAACAGGCAAATTTTGAACCATAACTCTCATTATGGATCAGGCTTAAAGATTGTCCTTATCTCTCAGCTGGCTCCAGACCAGCTCAGAAATAGATTCACTAATCAGAAATAGTATGTGTCTTAGAAAGCCAAAGTCATTACAGTGAACTTTGCTGAGTCTACAGCTGGGGATAGCAATGTCACATAGGACAGAGCATCTTCAGGTTGCTGACTGAAAAAATGGGTACAAAAAATGGCTATACATTCTTGGAGTTTCCTTGGACAAGAAAATTAAAATTAATTATTGTTCCGTCATAATTATTCATATTTGTTACCATGTTTCTAGACAATTTGTTAGTAATTACAATTTTAAACAGAATAAATATGTCCCTTTTTAATGTCCTGATTTATAAATCTTTATGGGTTTTTAAACCCAGGATTATTTAAAGCAGTTTTCCATTAAAAATGAGGTGAAATACAAACTTGTAAGTGATTTGAGGAGCGGTGAAATGGGGGGTAGAATTTCCATGTACCCAGAACCCTGGTCTCAGGTACAGTTCTTAAAATTATTTCTTTCATAATCAACAAAACTTTATCCATCCATTTGCACTGAGATGTGTTGAAATGTGAAGTTTTCCTGAACTCATTGCTATAATATTATCATTATATTAATTGGCCAAAGTTTTGGTCTGTTTTATATCCAAGTTGAGACCAGCAGAAATACTGCAGGCTTGTAATAGTATTATAGAGGGCAGAGTTTAGTCTAATCTGTTATGGTTCTTTATTCCTTAACTGCATTTGGCATCACCAGGTAATGATTAAAGAATCTGGAAAATTACTTTTGCATTTTGGTGATCATTTATGCAATTCAGCTGGAGCTCAGAATTCTTTGTTTAAAGAAAATGCCAATGAATTGCTGAGAGGAATTAAGTATTTAGTACATGTTTTGCAAGGAAACTCTGAAAAGTGAACATTTAAAAAAAAATGCTGAATAGTGAAGATTAACTTCAGAGAGAATTAATAGAACTGATATCTTAGACCAGCCTCTCCCTGCTAAATCAATAATATCTAGTGACCTACCTGGAGAAGTCCTAAGTTGCCACAGCAGTGACTGATTTCAGAAATAGCTGTGGGTTCTATAAACTTTTTCAAAATCAAGAGCACAAACACTTTAGGCCTGGAACTAAGTCTTAAAATCCAACCCAGGTATTTCAAAGATAAAAAGAAACATTCTGCAGAGCTGCCTCTGTCTGATATTTATAGAATCCTGTCCTTGATTCGCCTCACAAAAGGAAGTGATCACAAAATGTAGTCAGGTATAAAAATATGAAGCATTTTTATGCTTTTCCCTGCAAATCATGTTCCTAATCTAAACAGAAAATGAAAAGAAAGAAAGAAAACTAACCATAAAAAATGGGAATATATTACTAATGAATCTATGAAATTCAAATTCAAAACTTTCAACTTTTAGGAGGTTAGATTATAAGTCCATCTACCTTCATGAATGTCTGATTCACAGGTGCCTACAGGAGAATACAATATTTCTCCAGAATAGTCACACAGCTTTAAGCAAGTTTTGTATCAGAGACTTCTTTAGCCAGCAATTGTCTTATGTCAAAAGCCATTTTATGTACATTTTAGTACAAGGAACAGTGACTCCAGAATTTCCTCATCCTTTTTCTATATATTTCTGTCATGCTGGGTTTTCTTAATGCTTGTGTTTCACTTTATTTAATTCTTCTTTCTATCAAACATTCTCCTAATCTTTCTAGTTTTTCTGTCTTTCCAGGAAGAGGGAACCTGAGAATTACCTAGACTTATATTCAGGATTTCTCTTTGGTTATTCTCTATCTCTTTCCTAATAACTTCAATATTTTTTGCCTACTTCTGATCACTGAGACCTTATTTTCATAAAAATACATATCATACTTCTAAGATCTTGCCCCTGGGGACAAGAGACCATTACATTATTAGCAAGGTCAGAATTCTTTTTCTCATGTGCACCACCAATGAATTGGTGCATCCATCTGCAGTGAATTTTGTCTGCCATTCTAATGTTCAGTCACTTTCTGTAGTAAGGTTCTTGCGCAGTTCTGCTCCACAGACTTTTGTCTTTACTGCCCTGCATAATTTAGTACCACCAGTAAACTTTATCATCTCAGCAGTTGCTTCTTTCTACACATAGTTTCTGAATATATGCAAACCACGAAGAAAGACACAAACTTCCATATTGAAATCAACCTGTAATTTTTATTCATTATGAAAACTGGTCCTTCACTCTGCTTTGTATTTTAATTAATTATAGAGATATGTGAGAATCTTCCATTTAATATTATTTTAGCTTTCTATCCTGTACAAACTTTGCTGCAGTGCTTTTTTATTTTTTTTAAGTTTCTGAAATCCATGTAACACATAGAGCAAATAGGTTTTGCTGTTGCAACTCGTAATTGCCAAGGAAATGGAAAATTTGGCCAAACTTTTTCAGCTCATTAAAAAAAAAAAAATCAAAAAACTATAAGAAATGTTTTTGGTTGTCAAACCTTTTTTATGGTCTGGCATTCAGAAATCCCCTGATAATTAGATCCTGGAAAAGAGATAGAAGCACCTAATCTAATGGAGACAAGAAGAAAATATGCCAAGAGCATAATCTCTTGAGACTATATAATGAGAATAGGGAGGTTCTGGGAAGGTCATCAAAGTCAATAATGAGTTAACAATGAGAGAGTTGCTTCAAGAATGCTACAGAGGTCACAACAAATTATTCTCAGACAGTGAAAAAGTAAATTTGAGAGCTAGCAAAATATTTTCAGTGGAGCAAACAAAGACCAGAATTACACTGGTGAAAAAACAGAAAAGGTGAAAAATAACACATGGGAATGCAGTAAAGGAAGTTGTTAAGTACAGAAGAAGGACAAGGACTTGGCATTAGAAGATATAACACAGTGGGTTGAAGAAAATAGGCAACTAAGAAATTTATTAGGGAATAAATGACTAACTGTGAGGGCAATCAGCTCTGCAACAAGTAAGGTAATTAAACATTAAACAAGCAAGAGTGGTAATTTAAAGTATTTGAAATCAATTACACAATTAAGCAGTTGATAATGAGGCAATTTAGGGAAAATAGAACTAGGGACTATGGAAATAGCTGGTTCTAATCAGACAGTTACTTATATTGGGATCCAAGAGGAGCAAGACACTTAACAGATAATAGTCTCTAAAGGAGAATAGGGAATGAGGTCAATATAAGGGGCCTATACCCTCAGTGCTGTAAAGCCCTATAAAGGGTGAGTCCCAGAAGAGGGCAGTGGTGCTCCATAGAGACCATAAAATGATGGTGGCCAAGGGTTTTAGTGACTCTGGTCTGGTGCTCTTCCTAAGGAAGGACTTGCCTACATAGGACTGGAGTGAGGAACAAGGTGCTGCAAAATCATATTTGAACCTTGATTCTCATGGAGGTGCAAGGCTCTTCTCTTGCACAGAAATTAAAATGTTTCAGCTTTCTGTCCTTTGAGAGATCTTTGTTTTTGAGGGGTGGCACTTTTGAATGTGGTGAACATTGGGCTTCCACACCACATTAGTGCTTATCTCATTTCTCCTGGTTCTTGTCTAAAAAGACTTGATACAAAATGACTTGCAGCGTTTGGCCTTCATGGGAGAAATTGTTCGCTGAGATTCCTGGGGTCCCATTATAAGTTATAGCAGCTGTAATTTCAGCCACTTTATGGAGCAGTCCATTTGTGTCTGCTCCAGTTCCTAATGCTACCAGCCAGTCTGTAAAATGATCCTAATCTATTACATTTAAGTCATTTGAGTCATCTTTTTGAAGATTGTTGAGTGCAGAGATACCCATAAGGAAACAATGTAAGTTTTCCATATACCACATATGTTATATGTCTGGTGAAATGTACTGCACACATTTAAAAAAGTGACAGTATTAAAAAACTGACAACTTTTCATGACCTTTTGTATTATAATGTATTTTAAACATATGGTAGGATTCTGTTCTTCTCGTGGCTGTGTCAGATACAGTATGAATATTTCATGAATTGTATTTGCATGTGAAAAAAATGTACAAGAAACGAGAAATTCAAGAAAACACATTAGCCTTTTACATTTAAAGTGGGAAAATAGCTACTGGTTAAATATATTAGATTGAATATTTATAGAGAAACAGCGACTATTTATTGAGAAGCAGTGAAAATCAAGAGGAAAACAGTAAAATCAAAATTGTGATGTACTGACATTCTGTACTTTTTGCTCTAGTTTTAAAATACAAGCTCTTTAAATCTTGACTTAGGTACCCTGATCTTCATACCTATCGCTTACCATACTCAATGAAATTTACAAGTAGTTACAATTAGATGTTTCTCATACCCTAAAGTATTTTTTGTGTATCCTAGGGGATTCCCTCTACTAGACATACAGCAACAAAAAGTTAGAATACGTTCTCTTGTCGGTGTTGTTGTACAGAACCTATTTCCTACATTTTGCTCTTCCAGCTACATATTAGGCAATGCCCTATAAGTTTTAGTTAGGCTGCTTGTATTGAGAAGAGAGAAGCAGAATGCAGATTTGTACACGAAAGAGTACTGATGTCTAAGGAAAAACGAGCTTCAGATTAATATGCAAATAATTTGACTGAGTTTTTGGAGTAAGTGTTACTGCGGAATTTATGATGTAGAAAACACCCATAAAAGAATTAGGACATCAATGTTTTTCGTGTTTCTTTTGAAGCTATTTTTCTCAGATACTCTAAAAGGTAGTTTTGATATACTGCCTGACCTCTTTTATTAATCTAGAAAATAGAAGATGTCTGTGTTTTTCATTGAAAAATGTAAACAACTGTTTTGACAGCAAAGAATATTTTGAGATTGATGTGACAATGCCGATTTGTATTGGGTTTGCATGGCAAGGTTTGGTGGGGTGGGACTGGGGAGCAGAGAGGTGGCTTCTGTGAGAAGGTGCCAGAAGCTTTCCCCAAGTTTGAGGGAGCCAATGCCAGAGGGCTCAAGGCAGAGTCAATGCTGGCCAAGGCTGAGCCCATCAGCAACGGAGACAGAACCTCTGGGACAACTTAAGAAGGGGGAAAAAAAGCCCAAATAAAACCACAGCAGTTACAACCAGAGAGAGGAGACAGAATATGTGAGAGAAACAGCCCTGCAGACCCAGGGCAGTGCAGAATGTGGGCAAGGAGACACTCCAGAGGAGAGATTCCCCTGCAGGTGATGAATGTTAGGGTAATACACAGTGCAGGAGAGAATGAATGAGCTACCAGGGTAAGACAAGGCTCGTGGGGGGATGTATTTTTTTGGTTCAAGTAACGGCAAAAGTACAGTTGGATTCAGTCAGCTGAAAGTCATCTGTGCCAGAGAAAACCTAAACTCAACTGGATGAGGGTGGGAGTCACCAGATCCTACTGGGATGTTAACCCTCTTCTGGAGGGCTGGAGTTGATGACTTCCAGAGCTTCCTCAGCCCCAGTTCCTGCTGTGGTTCCAAGGCTCTGTGAGGTAATATCCCAATGCAAAAACTTTTATTTCTATAATATCTCTCCCTTAGTGTCTGAAAGCATGTGGATGGAAACATAGATAGACTGATGCAGACTTACAGAGAGAAAGATATAAAATGTTGTAAGTATGATATTCATACTGACTGGAATTTTCTTTAAAGATAATAATAAAAATGTGTCAAAACAATTGAGTAATTTCAAACATTAATAATGCATTAACTGTTGATAACGAAAAAATAGAATTCTTTTTAGTCCAAGAGGTGTAGTTATTGATTCCAGATGGGTTCTTTGCAAATTTCTTAACACCTAAAACACTGAATGGACAAATCACTCTTGACAGTCATGTTTGGCTATAAAATGTCTAAAAAGCCCTGCAAACCCTAGTAGTAATTTCTCAGAGTTTAAAAACAATGCAACTTTGAACATACTACATTTTTATATTTATTCTTCTACCTCTAGTGCCTGTACCTCGTGTGTGTTTTCAGGAAACATGTATTATGTTTGGAAGTTCTAAAATAGAAGACATAAATTATAATCCTTGAAAACTTCTACTTTTTAAAAAGCATTTTGCTTGGTTTAACTCCTGTAGTATAGATGTATGTTACCTTTTATCTTGCCAGTTCAAGCAGCAAGATGACCTCTGCTGCTAATTAGATGTAAATCACATTGATAATTCTTTTGGAATTTATTTTCCACTTGTAATTGCAATATAACTTCTATTAGCTTTATGCTCTTCGTGACTAGCCTTTCACTTCAGCTTCTGTGTTATGGCAGTCTTTCATTTTTTCAAGTTTAATCAGTGTTCCATTACTATTTTAATTACTGTAATACAGTAAGAATGTGCCAGAGACTACAGATGTATTTTGTTAATCAGAGCAGGCTTTTTAATAATGGTTCTTAGTGACTAGCTGCTTTTGAATTTATCATAAGATGTGTTTTTTGTAGAGAATATTTGCAAAGTCTGGCTATTTCAATTATGCAAATTTTCCAACTCTGTATTATTCAAGGCTCTATCCTGAACAATTTTTTGGTAATTTTTTAATTTGTGGGATATAAACCAAGCATTGTTATTGAAATACATCAATATATGCAGAAAGTATAAGACCTTATAAAACTGGATAGAGAATCGAAGAGTTCATAGAGAGCTTGTAGAACATCTCTGAGAAGTGCTTGGAAATCACAATCTGAAAGAAACAATAGACAAAAAAATAATAACTCCAAGGTAGTCACAAAACTCCTATTAATACTGATGAAGTAAACATATGGATAACACAGCTGTGGTATGAAAGGAAAACATAAATGCCTTGATTAAAGATTGCTGGTTTGCTTATCCAGGGAGAATCATAGGGATTGGGAAGCCACAGAAATGTGTCACAGGTAAAACTCCAGGAGAACATCAGTTAAATTGCTGAGACCTCCTCTGATTCATCACAGAGGAGTGAAGATGTCTTGTCCTGGTTTTGTCTGAGATAGAGTTAATTTTCTTTGTAGTGGCTGGCACAGTGCTGTGGTTTGGATTAAGTTTAGAATAATGCTGATACCACACTGATATTTTGGCTGTTGCTGAGCAGAGCTTACAATAGGTCAAGGACTTTTCAGCTTCTCATGGTTGCCCTGCAGGGTTTTTCTGTCTCAGGTTTTTCCCTTCCAGAACAGGCTATTTAGAATGCCATCAACTGCAGAGGAAGATACCTGAGGGAAGCTCTGAAAACAGAGAAGCAGAAAATATTTTTAAAAAATATTTCTCTCCCAATGGCTACATTGGAGAGCCATTGGAAAGTGCACATAAGATTTCTAAGGCTGATAAAAGGAAATTGCACAGGTAGTTAAACTATCCCATTGGAGCAGGAAGTGAGCATGAAGAGGTCAAGGAGAAAATACAGGATATTTTTGGGAGAGCCATTTCCCCCCCCAATGGCTACAGTTTTTCTAAAATAATCCTAAATTTAAGTAATTTCAATAGAATAGTGATTAAAATAATTGAAAAACCAAAACAGCTTATATACAAATTGCTTTCAATGACTTTCACAGGAGATACTCTTGGCAAGGAATAGAAGAAAGCAGTATTCAGGGGAGTAGTTCAGAAAAATCCTAACTGATGCCTAAAGAGGCCAACCTAGAAACAGAGATTAGACAGGAGTAAGGGAATAAAGGTGGATATTTATTTGAAAGGCATCATCCTTTATCCTACTTAGACATCTGAGATATTTGTCTTCCTTGATCTGAACATCTAAATGCTCATCCCATCCCATGATCAGTCAGGCCACATCCCAGTACCTCACCCAGTGTAGCAGCCCAGCCTTCTGTGTGAATTCTGAGTAACCCTTGGGAGATCCATGCACACCCTGCAGAGCAGGAGCAGGCACAGTAACTTCTCAGTTTCCTCAGTAATGTCTCAACTTCCTTTAGACGTGGGTAATATCCCAAACTTCCTTTGGGCTATTCACTGCAGCCTCGCAAGTTCATTGTTACCCCTTTCTTAATTAAGGGTTACCATTGTGGGGGAATTACCTCATGTTATGAACATCTCTTTTTAATCTCTTCTCAGAGTGTGCATGGGACTGAAGCTATGTAATCCTTTGGCTGGAACTTTGAAAAGTGCTTTTGGCTCATTTTATTGTAAATCCGTTAAATACAAGGAATAACCATAACACTAGTATGTAAGTTACTAAGGCAAATTTCAACTTTGTGTGTGCAATGCATATCCATTGTTAAGAATATAGAAATATAAATAGTTTAGGCATGGAAACATGGGAAAGATGGGGAAAGTAGAATTTTGGCCATTTGGCAGCAAGAAGACAAGGGTTTAATCCAGCCATAAAATCACACTGTACACTGACATCCACTGTTCTATTGTATGTTTTTGTGCTTGGGCTGCCCTGGACATAGGTAATGTTTCTGAAGGGTTATAATTAGCACAGAAAGGTCTGCAAAGACTTTACTCAGTGAGTTAAAGCTGGACTGAAGATTAAATTAAAACAGAGCTCCACACCTGAGGAGATTCAGGCATTTCTATTACTTTTGTATTTATATAACTGAAGATTCTGGTCAGAACAAATGAAATACAACTGTTCTTTATTATTTTATTTTCTTCAAGCTAAGTATGTATCCTTTTTAAAATAGTGAGTTTTTAAATAAGTTCAAAATGACACTGGTTTTCTTGGGGTGTTTTGCCAATATTACTATTTTTAATAATGTTAAAATTTAATGGATTGAGTGCAAGTTACTTATCCTTAGAAATAGTAGGGAAATTTTCTGTTTTTTCCTTCATTTATCATGAAATAATTATTCATGCTTTGTCCAATGTCTTTTATCAGAAAGCATCCTGAAAATATTTTTCTCTTGTTTTAAAGTTTCGATCATTTTAGAAATTTGAAGAGTGAATTATTGCTTTATGAATCAAAAGTATCCTACAATCTTCAAAAAGCATTAGATAGTTATAACATACGGGGGCAGTCCATGATCAGTGAAGCCCAGTCCCTGAAAGCAAAGACAGTATCAAACCACTGCAGTGGAACTTTGAACCTCAGGAGAATGATTGAGGATCTTGGCAGGTGTCATTTACTGTGTCATTCACCTTGAAGTTTCCCTGGCCAGACATGTGGTTACTTTACCACCAAATTTCAGACTGCCAGGGTAGACAAATGTTCTGTCTCTCCAGCTCACTCAGTGCATACATCCAAATTTATATTTGCCCCCTTGGGCGAAAGTCAGTGCTATTATCCATCTGTCCTGTATTTTCTCCTTGACCTCTTCATGCTCACTTCCTGCTCCAATGGGATAGTTTAACTACCTGTGCAATTTCCTTTTATCAGCCTTAGAAATCTTACATGCACTTTCCAAATTCAGAAAAGCAAGAAACTGGAATCAGATCTACTAGACAATAAATAATTCTGCAGTTAATGGCATGTTTCACATGAAGCATAAAGGACTTCACCTTTAAAGTTATATATGCCTTAATTCAAAAAAGTATATAGTTATATATAATGCATATAAAAGTAAAATCTATAGTTACATGCAGCTCTATTCTTAAAGCAAACTGCCAGAGTTTGCCAAAAAAAAGCTCAGAGATGGTACACTGCTTTGTGTTATACTCACACCAATTATATAAGTTCTTTTACTCACAGAATTACATTATTCTTTTTTGAAGAGCACAGCATAAAGAGCTATTGCTCATGTGAGACCTGCCCTTATTTCCTTTTGGTGTGCAGGACTTCAGTGAATCTGTTATGATCACCATTTCCTATTGAACTGTCATGACGAACTTGGAGAGATACCATCCAGGATGCAGGTGTTCAGGGTCAAACGAGAGAGAAGGAAGTTCAAAGGCATTCCCTCCCACAATTCCTGATGCTATAATGCCAGCACACTGTGTCACGGGAAGTCTCTGAAACACCCATGCGAGGATGTACTCACCCAGTGAAACAGACATATTTCATTGCAGCTGAAAGGAAAAAAAAAAAGAAAATAAAAAGAATAGATTTTTTTCTTTGGTAGCTGAAACAGAGCAATTTGTTCAGATATACTGGGAAGGCATGCTCAATGATAAGAGTTCTATACTTCGTCTTCTATAAGATAGTCAAGCTCATCATCTTATACAGATTTTCTCTGTAAATTGCAATAAAAGGTGTTGTTCAATAAGCTTGTCATCCTGGCTTTTATCTGATTGCATATAATAGCTGGAAAACTCTTGAAACTCCTTATGTCCCTGTTGTTATCAAGAAAGCTAATATTCTTTAAGATCTCCTGGGGAAAAGAGGGTTGGAATTAATTCTTTCTCCCTCTTCTCCCTGGAGACACACATAACTTGTGCGGGTTTAATGAAATTTGCTAAGATTTCTGTGTGTGTCATTAAGCAACTCTGCGAAACAATTACCACGTTGTGCTGGGTGGTGTACAGCTATCAGTCACGGCCAAACAAGCAGGCAGCTTCTCAGTTCACATCAGCAGGTGATCTGTGCAAAGAATCCCTGCTCTGTTTGGACTGTTTGGACTGCAGGGTAATAGAGATGTAAGGCGTTGTTGGGATGTCAGTTTAAATGGAAGCCATTATGTCATCTAATAACAATCCCTCTTGAGGCCGTAGGCACTGGGGGTAATATCAGCACGTGGGTAGTAACTACATGTAGTATGAGAAAACATGAAAAGCAGCACTAGAACAAAGTACATGCAATAAATAACTTTAAGTAAGTAATCTTTTACAGGTACTGAACCCAGAGGGAAGGTGACGCTTACCTTGCGTAGTAGGATTTATTAAAAAAAAAACAAAAAAACAAACCATTTTTACTAAATATTTTATCAAAACATTCCCTATGCTGTAAAATATCACGAAAAAAATCGGATTAAGTCTTCAAATGTTGTAGAGAGGCAACATCACTTTGTTTTGTTAAAACTGTGGCTAGTACAGGTTTTTTAAGGTACTCTTTTCTTGTGACCAACTGTGGGATTGTGCATTTTATGTTCAATTTCCAAAGCAGCACCTTAATGACCACTGCCCAGGACTGTAGGCTTTCTCTAAATGTTCCCCGGAGTAACGTTTCACTTATAAGCATCATTTTAAATGTAGCCTTCTGTAGCACTTTCCTTGTGATCCTCAACCTCTGCAAAGAGGTTATGCTTTAAAAACATGTGGCAAATGCTGGCCACCTGTTAGGAGCTAATGATGCTGAAAGAAAGCCTGTTATGTCAGGACATTTTCTTAGGGAAGGTAATAAAAAAGACAGAAATCCTTCAAGCTGGAGCAGCATTAACTTTAACCCATTTTGGACTCCGCCCTTATAAAAGCTACTTCAAAGGTAGACATAATCCTCTTGAAAGAATTGGGAGAGGGTAAAAACAGAGAGGTTTTGGCATAATAATTGCAAATGTGCAATTTTCTGTGCAAGTTTTACACTCCTATCTAGAAGGGAGATTTATTTAATCTTCCTTTTCCTCTAGAGAGTACTGGACAATAAAAAGATCTACAGACAGATTAAGATTAATCTGTTCAGTAACCGTGGGTCTGTGTTTTCTGGTACATTTGGCATACAACAGCGTCAGCAAAACAGAATGGACAGTTTCCAAATCCACTTGAAAATGATACCACTCTGGTGACAGAGATATCTTTAAACTAGCAGACAAGAAAGACAGATTTACATTTGTGGAACTAAATAAATGGATAAGACATTATAAATAAGGATCAAAATAAAGGTGAAAAATCACTCCCGTTTTCCACTGTCTCCCCCTTCAAGATTAAACTTTTGTAAGAGTATCAAACAGATATTGAAATAGTGTCTGCTTTAACTTAACAAATATACAGGATAAGATTTTTTTTTAAATGTATTTAAATTTAAGTATGCAATCAGTAGATTTTAAGAGGAAAAAAGAGGTGGGGTTAGGTAGAATTACATATTGCTGAAGAAACTGGAGCCATAATATTATAAATTTGGCTTCAAAACGCATTTTTTCCATGTCTCCAGATGCCACTAGCAAAATGGATAGTTTTGATCTACAAAGAGAAGAAAGGGTGTATTTGTGCCAACATGTGTTTGACATCCTTATTTGTGTTTGGCACCTTGGAGAACCAGTGCTTCTCATGGGACTGAAAGTTCAAAGTTAGGTGCCACTTCTGTAATTACATACAGATACATAAGTGGGATTAGAGCAGGCAAATGAAGGGCTCTTTTACACAACAAGGTGCATTTGTCTGTGTTTCTTACTAATCAGTTACAGGGATCACCATTGTTTTAAGCACAAGAAGAAATTACAACGTCAAAGAATGTCTTGGCCAGTAACCTTTGGGAAGCTTTTTTTTATAGTAATCAGCTAAATAACATCTATTTATGTAAAGTGTCCTTTTTCTTTCTTGGAGGATTTATGTCTGGATGTAGGTTGTCTCATTCTCTCATTTGTATTCACCCTAAGTACTACTTTCTTCCATGACAGTCCAAGGGACATTAGCAATGTAGTGAGGCCAGTTGGATTATGATTGATAAATGCTTCTCCTCAAACTTCATGAATAATTCAGAATATAAACACTAATATACAGTAAATTCTTGCTTGTATAAAATAAAGCTAGTTCAAAGAATTTTCCTTTCTTCAATGACCTTCATTTTCATACAGCCCAAAAAATTCTGTTCTTATTTTATTAATATCATATTCAGTTTCAAACAGAAAACAAAGGCAACACATATGGCATTAGTATAATCCATAGAAATGCTGCCCTTTGAAGCTCTTAGGGTTCTGCAAGTGCTTTCAATGAAAGTATATATTCATAACCATAGATACTTGGGTTTGGAAGTAAAGAACAGTAGCATTTTAAAATTACATTCTAAAATTACACCTACTGAAACATAAGCAAAGATGTATTATTACAGCACCAGCAAAGAAACATTGTAATTACTATTTTTAGCAGAAAATGTGACACTTAAGCCCGCAATTGTATCTTGGCTGCAGCATCGTTCATTGTGCTGAAATGTTACTCATTAAATTAGAACTCATTAAAAAGTTTTACATTGCAGTACTTTGAAAACTGAAGTGGTAAAAAAAATATAGAAGAAAGTTGGTCTTTTAGAAACAAATTGTTTGTTCAACATGTTTATGAAACACTTCAGCTAATAATTTGCTAATTTCTACCTTATTTTTCTACTAACCTCTTTTCTCAACTGAGTTTCAAGATGTTTTATATGCATGATTTCAGTAAATTTTACCTATTTTCTGTGGACAAGAACAGTGAGTCTAGAAAGTTCTGTAGCTTCAAATCAAAAACTCAAATGTTCCTGCTTCTCTGGAACCAACACTGACAGAGGAAGAGAGGAGGCTGCATTTTCATGCTCTGCACTGGGTGTTGTCAGAATTGGCAGCTCCAGCAGAGGGAACACTGAGCCCCATCTGAACAAAAAATCGAGTGGGGAGATCTTTAACATCAGCACATTTGGTCAAAATGTTTTTAACAGGAGTACTATATATACATATATAAAACATACAATATATAATACTGCATGCATACATAGCAATAAGCCCTGAATTTTTAGCTAAAATGGGTGTTGAATGTGAAAGAGGTTTTACCTAAATGTATAGCACTTGCCTTTGTCTGCAAGGACAGAATTCTCTATTAACTGCTGAATTCTCTTATAAGAAGTGTATTAAGTTTTCCACTGAAATTAGTGCAAACTATTCTATTATGTTGAAGTAGCAATTTAATGATGTAAAACTCTGTAAGAACATCAGCAATAACTCTGAATGAATGGGAAATACCTGTCTCAGCCCAGCAAATGAATGCTACTCCTGTTAAATATTATTTTAAAATCAATGGAAGTACTATAAAAAGAACAAGCAATCATCTGATACTAAATTCTAGACAATTGAGATGCTTCAGAGTCTAAATTTCACTTGAGCAGAATTTTAGGCCATCTAAAATGTAAATATATAAATGTAACAATGTGATTTCCAAAAATCCTCCTCCAAGTTTCCTATCTATATGTTCTTACATATTTTCTGTAAGGTTACTCTTTCCTAAGGGGAAAGAAGGTAACATGTTCTAAAAGCATCAAATGTCTTCTAAAAGCATATAATTGTCTCCATTTAATGTTTAGAACACTTACGGATCTCTCTGATTATCCATGGACCAGGTGTCCAAGCCTAAGTAATTTCTGTGTTCACAGGCTTTATACCTAACTTGCTAGGTAAATCCAGGAATATATTCTGGGCCTTTTTACTGGCCTTTCAGCAGTTCTAGTTTCATCATGTGCATATGTTAGTGACTGAAAATTACAGTGAAAATCTATAACCATAGTAACTATTTCATGATTTCAACCACCTTACGTAAACATTTCCCTAAGATATCTGCCTTGGTTCATTTTGTGGTAAACTTTTTAAAAACATAGCACTTTTCCTGCAATATTCTGTAACTAAAGAATGCACATTTTATTGCACATGTAATAAATCAGATCAGCATTTCTTTTGGGAAGTAATATTTCATGGGAACAGTAGCATAGAGACCTATGGTAAAGTTCAGCCTTGTAACTCTTTCTCTCCTTGGTCTTTTTTGTTTAACAAAACAGGTGTCATTGACATTTGGAGCCAACATTCATGCCTGAACAGCTACTTTCTAAATACATTTAAACAAAAGACAAAAGCAGTCATTACTTTGGAGTTTCTTTTTTTTTAATGGATTCATACCTTCTGGGGACAAGAGATAAATGAAGGTAAGATGAAACCTTTAGATGTTGTCTTCATCAGTGTTGACACTCTTCCTTGGAGGCTGACAGCTGCTAATGAATTAATTTTAAACATGACACACAAGAAGAACAAAAATGCTGTTTTGATTTTGCTTCATTCTTGTAAAAAGAATAGGAATAGCAAGTAGCATTGATCATAATGTGAAAGCTAATCTGTACTAACTTGTGATCAAATAAAAACATGAACAGATTAATAAAGAAATCTTCATATTTTTCCAACAGATGAAATTAAATTGGGGTTTTTACTTGAATTTGGACATTCTTCCTGTTCATATGAAAGTGTTGTAGTTATACTCAAACCAGAGATACAGCCAGAATTTCAATTTTAGTGAACTGATTGACCAGAACTCAGGTATCTGCTGTATTTCATTCACTTAACAAAGTCCTTTTATTTGGTTCTATTCTCCATCATTAAACTTTTATCTTTTTTTTTTAATATATATTTTGATATTAATTAAACTTCTCTTAACACTACTTTTATATTGAGAATTTTGCTTCTGATATAAGGAAAACATTTATAAAGTTTTTGCTTTTCAACAGAATTTGAATTTGTTGTTGAAAACACAGTGGTCCACATCTATAACTATTCAGGATTGTCACTGAAATTCTCTCATAATCATAATTTCAAATAAAGGGTAACTTGGTCTTGTAAATTGGTACAGTTTGTCCCTGTCAGCTGAGTGTGATTGTTGCCATGAATCTAAGGTCTGACTGTGGCCCACTGACCCACTCTGATTGGTAACATCTGTATGTTTAACTGTACACTGTTCTCTAGCTAAATGAAGGACACATGATCACGATATATTCATGAGAAGAATTGTTTATGGCTTTTGATTGCATTACCACAATATGCTTAATGGCCAGTACTGATTCCAGCCTTGTGTTCAAAATCCTTTTCAGAAGGCATTTGTAATATACAAATATTTCACACAGTCAAAGGATGTGAAAATATAAGGGTTTTTTGTAAGCTGAATAAAGGTGTAAAGTAATAATTAACTTTCATGCATTATGAAATGAAAGCATTCACAAAGCTCTTTATATATGATTGCCATAAAAAGATGCATGGAGCATGATAAAGACAATATATTGTCCTCTGGAAAAGATCCTTGAACAGTAGAGGCAAGATTGGCAGGTAGGGTAAGTGTGGTCTAAGAAAGAAGCCCATGTTTTATCTGCACAAGAAATTGAAGAACACAATGAAGCCATCTCAACATTACTGAACTCTGGAGAGCGGGGCAGATCTTGGGAGATCTGATACATCTTGTGAGGAGTAACAAACCCAGCTCCGGTTTTCATCACTAATACTTCAGTAATTCCATTCAAACCCAGGGAATAATTTATTTAAGGAGAAGACAGACATGCAAATACAATGTAGTATGTTTTTCTGAAAGTGCAATATATTCTACTAGAGAGTTTGGCTGATATGGGTAAAACATCTTCAAAAATAAAGGTACTCTAAATTTTGTTGCAAAGAAATATGAGTCAGGTGGATATAGCTGGAACTCAGATCCAGGTAACTACAGAAGAATCTTTGGCTTTTAAAAAAAATGCCCGGGGTATAAATATGTTTTCATAAAACTAGTGGAGGGAACACATGGGATAAATATTCTCTGCTTTTCTCTTATTAACCTGTCCATTGTTTAGTCAGAATTGAATTTCATTTACACATTGTTAAATTGAGAACCAGCTTGCGAAGTTCAGACTGTTGTAGGTATGTTTAGGTCTTCAAGTCTTAATGGTGATTTAGATGTAAAGGAGGTACAAAGTTGAAATACCATCAATAAAAGAGATGTCAGTATGTTTCAATTTAAGAAAAGTCATATTAGTGAATTTAGACTAATAAATGATACATCCAGAAATTAAGCAGACAGCATAATTTTCCAAAATTACATTAAATTTCCTAAAAATGCATATATATATGCATATACATATATTTATATAGAAATACTGTATGTAATTGAGACACAAGCATAGAATAAAATTTGCTGTAATTTTATGTAATCCCAGATTGTTTTTAAAAAAATATTTCATTTGAAAGCATGAGCCTAGGTTCCTTGCCCTTCTTCTTCAGGTAGGGTTGAATTTGAACCAGAAAAACAAGATGAAAATTTTCCATGCAAGTTTCCCCCCCATACCACATTTCTATATGTGCATTTTTTCTTGCTATTCTTTGCTTTTTAATGAAATTCAGGAAGAAAAGAATGAGATAAAAGCTTGAGAAGAATTCATTCTGCTGACAGAAATTGCTCACAATTTGCTTAAACGCCTTTATTTCTGCAATGTAAATGCACTCAGCAAAGGAAAAAAGAATGTTTTCAGGTTCCTACCCTTTTCTGAAACAAATCTAGTTTGTGGGTAGTTATTTTGTGGAGTCTATTTCAAAAAGGGTCCTTCCTCTTTCTGATACTCTGCTGTTGACAGCAGATCCTGCAACAAATTTGATTCACAAAGGTGCCATTTAAACAAAAACTGTTTCATAGGGATATCTTTATATATATTTCTGGTTTTTGTAGAATGCCATTTCTATGTGCAGATACTGACTTTTACAAGTCCATTATTTTCTTACTCTCAGCTCTGATCTACATCCAGTGTTCCTGCAACATTTTGCCATCATTGGAAGGTAGTTGCAGTTTTTTTTCCAAGCAGGCACATTTGATGTAAAAAGCTGTGTGCTGGACTCGCACACTTGAAGGAGATTATTTTGTGCCTCTTTTTATTGGCAACAGAGATTCGAAGTAATAGCAGCTATTATTAGATAGGATGGAACATAAAATAAACCTTTTATTGCTCTAGAAACAGTTTGTGATTCTTACCTTTCCACAGTGATACATAAGATTTCTGCAGGCTTTGGCAACAGATATCCTATAAAACATTGATTTTTTTCAAACAGCAGGCAAGTATATGCCCTTTTGTGCTTATATCTGCAAGAAAGAATCATATATAGTTTAAAAACTAAGCAGTTAGGCAGCATTTAACTGTTTAAAGGAGCAGTTCTATTGTTTTCAAAACAGCTGGACCCTTGTCAGCTGCAGGAAAATTTACTGCGGGAGAAAAGTGTCAGGTGTTACATCTATTGCTGTAAAGCTTCATATAAATGAGCTCACACCTTCTGATCTCTTCCTAGCGATAGTGCAAGTGCTTAACACTTGCTCAGAAGTTGTGACAGGACAGAGTATGACTTTAAAGTCACACAAGCAATACTATAATCTCTCCCCGTCTGGATAAAAAAATCATGAAAATGTAGATTGTTCACAGACACAGCTGTACAGAGCAAAGGAGAAATGTTACTCCAGAAAAGGAAGTCCCTTCCCTTCCCTTCCCTTCCCTTCCCTTCCCTTCCCTTCCCTTCCCTTCCCTTCNTGACTTTAAAGTCACACAAGCAATACTATAATCTCTCCCCGTCTGGATAAAAAAATCATGAAAATGTAGATTGTTCACAGACACAGCTGTACAGAGCAAAGGAGAAATGTTACTCCAGAAAAGGAAGTCCCTTCCCTTCCCTTCCCTTCCCTTCCCATTTAGCTATGAAATCAGGGAGAGGAACACATAATGCATGAAGCAAGCTGGTGTTCAAGAGTCTTTTAATCAACTGCTGCAGCTGCTCTGCCGAGTTTAACTTCCATTTAGCTTGTGACTGCTACCTCCCCAGTTTTGCCAGCTGGGTACAAACCCTTCCCCTGTTTGATGTTGGGACTTCAGGTAGCACAGAGCATCCTGCACTATCCTGGGCACACAGCACGAGAGAAGATGTTCATGTTGGACCCCATTTTTCTCCTGCCTCTCTCCTGTTACTATTTAATAAATTAATTTTCTAACTGTACTATGCAGGCGCAGTTTCTGAGTGCTACACCCTGCATTTTATTTTATCTCTCAGCCTATACTTTCGTTTAATTTTTTAAGGACTTAATAAAAGGCAGAGGCTTACTTTCCATTGAAGAGAAACTGGAGGAGGGAAATGTGTCAGGAAATATCTATGTGGCATCAGTCCTTTCCTTGTTATAAATAGCACACATCCTTAGTGAAATAAAGCATTTACGCCCTCAGAAAGAAATCTGATCACTCACGAATTAAAAAGGAGACATCTCCTAAACTTGCCAGAAAGTGGCTGATGGAAAAAATAAAAGTTTTGGGGTGGAGATAGAAGTTCATTCTTAGGTTAGATTCCACATGCAATGTAAGATGCTGAAAAGCATTTAGCATTTATTGTTCCTAGCTGGGACAGTGTTCTTGCTGCCTGTATAAATCCTTAATCTAGAAGACTGTAATTCCCTCTTCCACACAGATCTTGTCATTAGTTGTTTTTAACCCAGTGACTTGTGTGTTTAACATCGCTTTTTGGTAGAACAATGAGACTCACAGTGATCTTATTTAAACTGAGAAACGAGTCAGGGACAATTCTAGTCAAACCAGTGCAAGACAGTAAAAGACATAGATGAAAAACCTCCTGGATTTTAATGTTGAAAATGCGCCTTCAGTAGTGTTAACGAATAAGAAATAAGATAGATAAGTGACACTAAAAAAAAGAGGACCTCATGCTTATAATGGGGTTACAATTTAGATTTTCAGAATACTTGATGTGGCTTTCATGTGAGAGAATTTCTGCCAGAGAAAGTCAAATTCCAAAAGGCCAGTGAGACAGGAACTTGTCTTCTGTGCCCAGGGGTGTGATTATTGCTGCTAAACTTCTTAATCTTGTCTGATTTTCAAATCTTGAGTGATTTCCTCTTGTTTATTGCTGGTAAGACAAAGTCTATGTACATTAGAAAGCAATTTTGGTACAGTCATCCAAATGAATATCTTTTGTTTTAACTAGACTTTTGTTCTTGAGTGAGTGGCCAAGAAAAGTTCAGGTCCTTTTGCAATGTCATTTTTTACTTAATCTGTGATCTTGGGCCTTTATGCTGCTGTGTGATAGTAGGTAAAGATGATATTGATGTTTTGTGCTTAACCATCACAGCTATCAGGGCTCAGACCTAATGGACTTGCAGACTTTTCCCTCAGTGAATGGAGGAACAACTCAATCCTCACTTCCTAAAGAAGAGGAATGAGACCTCTCACATATATTTAGCAAGTACACTTAATATGTAGGTAAAGATAATGTGAAAACAGGCTATAAAACTCTAACACAGTGTTATCTAGTGCTTTCTACAGCATAAATTTGTGTAAATCTGAGTTAATCCTCCTACGGTCCCATTAAAGTCAAAGAAGAGATACACAACAGACAGAATTTGATTCCTCTGGCCTGATCTACACATTTATCTTGGGATTGGATGAACTGCTCTTTGGAGTCAGTCTTTCATCTCCACTGACTGTGAAAGGGATGTAGGATCCCTAGCTCACACACTTCAGCATTTCGTTTTTAGATACCTAAGATATAACACATAAGTTTCTTCCATTATCTCTACTGCTGGCATAAAACTGTTGGGTTTTATTGCTTCATCATCATTCTTTGAATATTTGTCATTTTTACATTGTTATTATAACCTTTTCTTTCACTAACATATGGAATTCTCCAGTAATGACCTCAATCTACAGGGAGACATGCTAATAAATGCAATTTGCTGCAATATTTCAGTGGAATATTGTCATTATAAAATTCATGTTTAACAGTCTTTACTCAGTAATTTCACTGCTAATTTCAGTAGTCAGCAAAGGTTTTCTGTGCTAAAATCAAACCTGAAATACTCTCTTGTCATTGGAATCCAGTGAAATTACAGACCACCAATTAAAAATCATTTAAGTGCACTGGTTTATTTTTCTTTGTGGGGTTTTTTTGGTGTGTTTTTGCGCAGTCACAGTCTTTAACATGTGGTTTTGTAATTGCAATATGCTGGGAAAGTTCAGAGTGCTCATTGGCCTTTTAGCTCCTACTTCCACCTGTGTTCTCATACATTCAGTGTTAATAACTTGGGCTGTGAGTCACACTGAATAGCTGGCTGGGAGCTTGCACTTGCATTTTATTTGAGTTTGCACCACGTCAAATCTTTTCTTCAGTTGCTGGGACCCAACAATATAATATCAGAAGAAGTGAAGAACTACCAGAAATTGTCCTCTCAGACTGGTGTTTACTCTTTGACTCTATTTTTTCCCTCTTCATGTAAATTATCCACTCCTTCAAGCAGAATCCCATGATGTGTTTGTGTCCTGGCTAGCAGACTTGTTTTTAATAAGGGATTTTAAATTTAGACTAACAGTAATAGACAATCATAACTACTTTCCATATTTAATAGATTATCCTTGATTAACCAAGCAATAATTATTCATCTAGGTTTGAAGACAGAAATAGAAGTGTGCCAATGAGTCACGGGTCAGCATACGTACTTGGGATGTGTGAAACCAGAGTGTAGACGTATCCTTCAAATCAGAGAGAGAAGGGTTGTGTGTGCTTGCACAGCATATACTAGATGGATTTTTATTTCTTTCTCTAATCAGATATGAGACTGAAACATTCCTGCATATGCTTCTTTTCATTTGATTGTCAGTACCAACTGTATTCATAAAAATGCAATTTAATCTGTGCCCAGATGACTGTTTCTGCCTGCTTTTCTTCCTTATTAGTGTGAAATAATGCAATTCCAGGAAAATTGAGTGCTGTTTTGTTTCAATATTCCAAAGCATGGGATTCCTAAAGACCAAACACAGATACTGTATAACCACTGTTTTAAAACATTAAGATACATATTGGATAGAACATGTACATATAGAATTTTATCCCTCAGTAGATAAAGTCTCTGGAAAATCAGTTTATCTGACCCATTTCCTTTTCACCCAGCTTACCCTAGATCTTAATAAAGACATTCTCACTACATGTGGACTGACCAATTTCTTAGTCCCTAGGTATTTTGTAGTAAAATTCAGTTTTCCATCAGCAAGCTGTTAGAATGTCCACCTGCTTTTCTGTGGTCCTGTAAAAGTTGCCTTGACTGAAGACTTTATTCTTCACAACCTCTCTTTCAGCTGCTTGGTTTTAACCCCCTATCTTGAACACACTTGGTATAGCAGTGTCGTGTGGGGAGTGTTTTCCCTCTGTAAATATTCAACAAAACTCCTTTTCAAGGTATTTTTAGCATAAAACTGATTATTGGTTCCTGGTTTTTTCAGTTTTATCTGTGTCATGATTACTGTTATTGATAGTGGTTTGGTTACATTTGATAGTACTGCATTTTTTAAAAAAGAATTAATGAAGCCTTACAGGAACCAAATTAACTCAAATTTTGCAAAGGATGTAAAGAGGGTACCTGTACACTGAAGCACATAAGTGCTTTTAAATGTCAGGGATCACACAATCTCTGTCATGACCACACTTGATTATTGAAATTACTTTGTACATATTCTGTAGTAGTTGATTTTCTGTAGCATTGAAGTACCTATAAAAAAATTTCTTTGAAGACATAAGCTAAAGTGGAAAACTTTTAATCCAAATGAAAGTTTAAAAAAAGCAAATTTTGACATTATAGCAATATCAGGTATTAGTAAATGAAATTAAATAATCATGCAAGAATAGGACACCAAAGAAAATTGAGATCTTATACAGAAACATGCATAATGCAGACGTCCTCTAGGCAGCCAGATTTTTATCAGTTTGTGTATCTCATCCTGTGAGCATACTTCATCCAAAGACAAAAGCTGTATGCAAAACCCCAAAAGGCTTTTGCCCCATAATTGTGGCTTCTATGACTTCCTTCCAGCTTTGACAATGCCAGTAGTTTACTAATTATATATAAGGAAAACAGATACAAAAATTTACCATCAATGTGTAGTTTTAGAAGTGTATCTTATTTGGAAATCAAATTACTTAACTTTTGTTGGTTAATATTATTTTAAAAGCCAAATCAGGGAAAATAAGTCTGTCCAAAACTTCAAAGTATTTCATCCCTCCTTTCCCAGTGAACTATATTCTTCATTAACTCAGATCAGTTCAGTTTTGTTTGAGCCTGTATAAATGTGGAAACTGAAATTCTAATCTTAATTGCCTTTCTGTTGCTGCTTTTTAGATAAGACTGTAATTTATCCTCCCTTTCTGGAGCTGAATTAAGTGCATTCTGAGAGAGACTGTACTACTTAGTGAAAAAAGTGCTGGACCAGACTTAAGGAGTTCCTATTCCCAGCCTTGGCACTAGAGTGAATGGAAAACCTACAGATTTTTTAACTCTTAAATTAAAAATTCTTTCTCACCTGTCAGTTTTAGTTTTGTCATTTTGATTTGCATAGATCATTTTTCACAATTTAAAAACAGAAGCCTAAGGAAACACCTGCCCCATAGGCACTCATTGCTCCCGATTAAGTTACTGTTTCCCCCAGGGTATTCCAGGTTAGTGGTTCGTGGTGGATTTTAAGGATGACAATGGTGTCTGGCCTTCTGGATGATTAATGAAGAAATATTATTGATATTCTCATTCTGCTCAGTTTTTGACGTCTCCCTTCCTTTAATAAACAACTTACCCCTGCGAGGAGCTCGCGAGTGGTCAGGTCTGCTCTGCTCTGCACACTAACTGTGTAATGGATACACTTTCCTCTAACCTGTCAGCATACAGGACTCAAACTTGATTCAGATCTGCCTCATTCTTCAGTAAAGCAGGAGTAGCTCCTTTGAAGTCAGTGAAATTCTTCTGGTTTCATGTATGGGAAAATGAGAGAAGAATAAGCCCTTTTGTCTTTTTCCAGGGCAGCCATGCTGCTTAATAAATCATTATATCAGCAGTTGTTTTTCACTGGGGAACAGCACAATAATT
This sequence comes from Pachycephala philippinensis, assembly GCA_013397055.1. Taxonomy (NCBI): domain Eukaryota; kingdom Metazoa; phylum Chordata; class Aves; order Passeriformes; genus Pachycephala; species Pachycephala philippinensis. The sequence continues at coordinate 216,589 of VWZT01000867.1, forward strand.
GATGCCACTGTCCAGAAATCCACAGGGGCTATTGATCAGGCCAGCTTGTTAGCACTACTGTAAACCTATGGCACAGGACTGGAACAAATAGTACTGAAAGAAATGAAAATGTACTCACACAGTCATTTGCAAAGTGTATTCTATGCCAATGGTTCAAAAAGAATTGAATTACCACTTCTGTTTGTATTTTCTATACTGTTCCTGTAAATATATCTCTTTACTCACAGAGGGCACCACAGACAAAATTAACATTTCTGCTTACAGAGCAGGAGACCCCATAAACATTTTATTCTGTTTACTAATTGTGAAGATTAACAATTTAGACCTGACTGATCAAGTACATGCTGGCAATTAAAAAAATAAGAGGAACATGGATCATGAAACTGTCATCCTTTAAAAACAACAGCTAGGGGAAATTCATGACCTGAGAAGAACAGATTTTTAATTCAGTCATATTTTCGCAAGTTTTTAATTTGGAATTCTTCTGAAATGGTTTGTAATAAAGTTTATAAATAAAAGTTAAACAAAGCATGTAAATTCTCTTGAATCCCATCTATCCAACAGTGTAATGTCTTGAAGACTAGAGACTATCAAGATCTTTTACATTTCTAAAAACAGAATATCCAAATAACTACTAGTATTCAGTGAAATGTAAAAGATAAACTAGTCAGTCACTGATAAACAGTATTATAAGAGAATTTTTGACTAATAAAAAAATTCATTGTGTGTGACATATATACTTAGTAAAACCAAAGAGCAGGTAATAAAGCATTTAGTAGTACTAGTAGTATGTTTAGAAGAGAGTTGAGACTTTTTGGTGACATGGTTTCATTGGAAAGAGCTGATGTGGCAGCAATGAAAATGAAATTAAGCAAAAGAGGACTCCTTCAACTATATGGAAAAACCATGTATATTCTTTCTGCAGTCCAGCATTTAAACCCCTTCCCTAGAAAGAGTGTCCTGTTTGCCCAAAGAGGATGTGGATGTGACTCTCTGTCCATATATGTGATTCGGGTGTCAACCTTTTGCTGCTTTGCAGGACACTATAATTTTGATTCATTCTGACCCATCCCAATCTTTTTATTCTTTTTATTATTTTTGTTCTAAATGTAAGCAGATATGAAAATCATAATTTTAAAAATAAAATTTAACATTAGTTTCTCAGCTAGTTGTATAGAATGAAGTAGAAAATAGCTACCAATACATGAAATTTATGGCCTGGAAATCACTGTTTTCACTTGTGCAGTAGAGCAGGGGCTTATAGGTCTGGAGGAAAAGAATGCTCATTAGCCAAACATTGAACATTATCATTGATCATCCTGGAGAAGAGATTTCTTCATTTTTTAAATTGTTATTCTGGAACACAAGCCAGAATATGGTCCTTGCTTGATTCTGTCTCATGATAGAGCTGTCTGTGACAATTTATGAAGCAACACCTGCGCTGATAACTCACTATCCTCCCACTTCCTTCCTCCATTTGGCTGTTTGCTCACCTGTTACTTGGTATCTGACTCCCCATTTAGAGATCTCAGAGACTATGGTTTATTTTTGTTCATTTTAATGAGATTACAGTTTATTTTTGTTCATTTTAATGAGACTCTATATAGGAGACTTTTAAAACCGGATTTCCGAGGACTATTGCAAGAAATACAACATTTCTATTTCTTCTGCAGCAGAAATAAATGTTATAGTTAAGGATAAAAATTCAGAAAACCCAGTCAAGGAATTAATGTAATAAAAAAGTGGAAATGGACAGTAATCACAACTCCAGTTTTCCTGGTATTTTGAGACATAGCACACCTGCAAGCAAGAAAACCAATGCAAGTAATTACTGGGAAAAAAGTTTTTTGGTTGCTACAAGGAAAACAGCATTTCTATTCACTCTCTCTGTGAATTCACTGCCTAGACCAGTGTGTTGTATGAACAAATAGTTCTCTGTGTTCTCACTGAATTTTAGTGCATTCTGACAGTTCATGTTCCTGATTGTAATGGAGCTGAGTAGCTTTTTGCAGCTGTTTGTTCAGCAGAGCCCAAAGCTCTCCTCCCAGAGTCATTACTAATTCAAACAAGCCACACTCAAAACCAATTACATGTCTGCACCTTGGAACAACACAGACCTAATTGTAGACCTACGTGCCTTCTAGGCCGAGGGAAAGAAAAATCTAAAACATGTCAATGTGGACTATCCCTGTTCCATGTGAAACCCTGGGCTGTTTTTACTGTGTATCCCTGAGGTTGCACCAAGTGGATACAGCATTCTTAATGGGAGAAAGAAGTGGAGCAGGTGATTTGGAATTGTGTGTGTTTGGAGCTGCCTCACATCCAGCTGCACTGGGAAAGTGGTCTGTGTGTGCTCCCTGGAGATGCTGAACACACAAAAATGCTTGGTCTTCTTATGGATCAACAATGAGACTCCTCACAAAATAATTAATGGCCAAGGTCCCCGTTTCTGACAGCTCACATTAAAATTGCAGGCAGCTGGCACAGCTGGCATGTCTGGGCAGAGGGGCTGCATTAGACATGGCCTTGCCAGAAGAGTGGTAAAAGGATCATAGCACTGGAACTGTGTTTGTGCTATAAGGATAGTAAAAAATACAGTTGTAAATAAAACCCAATAATAAACCTAACTCTGTTTTTGTGGTAAATTTAATAGAAGGCAAACTGTAGGAAAAAAAGAAGAAGAGTACAGTAATTAACAGTGTTGTGTGATATATGAATTAATTAGTAATCTCTGCACCTAACTTATGTCATCCTCCCACTTCTGTTATGTAGAAAAAATAAAATCTGTGATCATATTGCTTGTTCTTTTTTATGTTCTAAAAAGAATGAAAATATAATGGTGTAGTCAGAATGGAATGACTTGCTTGTCCATTAGTATACAGACAACCATCACGATCAGTGACCACAGTTTTTCAGGTTTATACATTTACTTTCATTTTCACAGAATTTGCGAGGATCATACATTGTTACAAGTCAGTAGGTCTTTGAATTTGGGCTGTTTGGAAGACAGAATATCATTCTTTCACTTTTCTTCCATCTCTGGTTTATCACAAACTCTTTATCACAAACTCTGTGGTAGCATTTTATCTCTTGATTTTTTTTACCTGGAGTTCATTTTGTCCAAGTTACTGATAGTGTTTGGTGAAGTTTACAGAACTATTTCAGGGTATTCAAAAAATGTTTTTATTGGCCTAAAAGTGTGCTTTTGCTATAATCATACTGGCCATAAAAAATCTGTGCAAGTATCCTGAGGTTTTCCATCCTGGCTTTCTACCTAGCCCACTGCAAATGAGACAGTTTTGAGGGCAATACAGAGGTGATGCTTGCAAATAGGATATGTGCTGTTTAGAGAGTCACAGGAGTCACGCACAACATTTGTGCATGGACAGGAGTGACAAAAGTGCAGACTGGGATAACTACAGAAGAGTGGTAATTAGAGGACTTGCCTCCACAGCAAACTGGAAACATAAGTTTGCAAATGACCAAAGGATGAACTCTCTTCAGAAATGCAGAGAAATATTTCACCATCATTTGCTGCTGGTTTGGAGAGAATGCTACCAAGATAGATAAACTTGTCAAGCATGTTAAGTTCCTTTGATCTTGTGCCATGGCATAAATGTACAGCTTAGTGATTAACTCTTTCTTCTTATTAGTCATTTTATTACCTTTTCTTCCTTTCATATCCTGCTTTGTACACTTTCTCCCAAAATTTATTGCAAGTGGGTTTACTGAAACAGTGCTCAGTTCCTGAACTGCTCAAAGATTAAGATTCTAAATTTGGACTAGAGAAAAATCACTGGAGAAAGGACACTTGTCTTACAACTGAAAATAAAAAGCTAGTAGAGGATTGGTCCTCTAAGAATTGTTGTTCCTTCATAATCTCTTTGCAGTTCCTCCAGAATGTTTTTCTAATGTACCACATTAAATCTAATATTGAGTTCACAGTGAAATCTCAGTTGTGGATCAATTTTTACCCAGTGTGCTGTTCAAGCCCCTCGTAATAATTCAGTTTCTACAAAAGCTACAGAAGCTTTGTAGTCAGTTGGATGAAGTGTTAGAAGAACCTCTGTAAACTAACTTTATTTCTTTTGCCTGCATAATAACACTTTTGTTTTCTGTTTCAGGGAGAAAGAAAGTGGTCTGGCATCAACATCTCTGGTTTATACAAGAACACGGCTCCGTGTTTATATTTTTCACAAAATGTCTGCTAACTTGTAGACTACTTGACATACGTGGTTATTCACAGTCAATTTTCCAAATCAGATTTAGTTCAAGCTAGCACAAAACGTGGAAACTCAACTGTTCTTGTCAGCTTTTCCTTCAGCAATGGTCTAGACAGTTAAGCGAAACAAAAGCTGTTCCAAATTTGTATTTGTTGGTACGTGAAATAGAATGATACTGAGGGATGACATGGAATTCAAAACTGCTGCCTAACAAATATAAAATAGAAGTAAAAATTAAATCCCTTCATCTTAAGAACAACGAGAATTTACAGTTATACATAAGGATTGGATAAGAAGGTATACTAACCCAATATGGGGCTTCATTTGGATTGTGATTTAACAGTGCAAGGAAGATCAGTTTCAATTTCAGCCTGTTTCTAAAAGAACTTTGAGTGGGTTTGCTGATATTAAATATACCAGTCTTTCCAGTATATGTATCTATGATAAACCTGATTATACTGAAACTAAGTCTTCAATTGTGTTGATTGATTCAAGATTCTTGAATATTCAGTGAATATTGAATTTTCTCTTACTAGGTCTGATCTTTAAACTGTTGTAACTCAATGCTTTAGAGATGGTAACAATCTTTAATCAGATTCAGAGTATGAGGGGAACAACTATAGTATCACCACAGAGAATAATAAATCCTCATTTCTCTTAATTTTTGTATTTACATGTTCTTCTATGAAGCAGTGTATTTGTCAGGCCATTTAATTAAGTCATTGTTTTGTCACTGACAAAAAATATGTGGTCGAATTTTTAAAATTTAAAGAGTTCAATGTAGATAAACTATGAAAGAATTTTATCTGATGAGTTAAATCAAATTAAATGCAATTCAGAAGTATCTATTAGTTTTGTTTAGTTCAAACTTCTTAAATTGGCAACTTAAACTTGGTGACCACCTACTTTTTTAAAAGCTTGGCCAACATCCTAGTAGGTATCTCTTTTTCTTTCAGTAGCTTCTGAAGTCGTCTGTATGAAAAATAATATCAGCATCTGGGAAACAGCAGAATGATATGCTAACTTCTCCCAGTAGTAAGAAAACAGAGCATATTTAAGAGGTGATAAACTGGGGAAAAGAAACCAGAGTAGAAGGAAGAAAGGGCAAAATCTGGATAAGAGAATATAAGAAGACAGTCTGATTTGAAGGAGATAAATTTTATCATATATTTCAGCTTGTTCTTTGGATTCCATGCAGTAATTTTTAGTAGGTTTGTATTAGAGAAAGACTAATTTTGGTATGCTTATAGAAAAAGCTCCATTTTGGTGGTGGCTAGTTTGTAACATAATTTGAAGAATCAGAAGACTCAGTTTTTCAGAGTGCTCAATTCCCAGTGAAAAGAAAAGAAAAGAAGACACTTTAGCATCAAAAAGGGGTCCAGGATCCCGGAGATCAGTCCCAGAAACCTGAAATCCACATGGTTCTATTTCATAAGGCCACATCATAAAACTTTAAATAGATTACTCACAAATTAACACACTTACAATCAATGAGGGGACTTTCTTCACCCTTACTCCTTTTGGAAGGACGTGCATTTTATCCCATCCTCTCCTTGCTTGTATACCGCAGTTGTAAACAGTCATCTGTTGAGTATTCAGTGCAAGAATAAACCAATATCATCACTTCTCTTTCCATGACCAAGAACTCCTATCAGATTACAGACATGCTAAGCCCATGTGTGAATACTTTGCCACCTTATTCTGCAGAGAAAAGGCAAAGCAGATTTTAGGGCAAGTGTGAAATGAGGGACGAAGGGAGATAATTTATAAAATCTTCCATATGAAGGCAGAAAGGGGACCTTTACTGGGGTAAAACTGTGAAGAAAAGTTTTTCTGTGGGGTTGTGTAAAGGGTAGAGCTATTAATGATAGTATCTCAGTTCTACTCCATAACAATAATATAAATGGGCTTCATAATACTAAAATATATTAAAGATTGGGTTTAAAATACATGTGTGTGTGTATATATATNTGTATGTATCCCCTTTTCAGACATATAAAACAGGAGAACACACTTGGGGGAAAGAGGAATTTCTTCAGGCTCCCCTAATGTTTCACAGATTGGATTTCTGTGGCTTTTTCCTGACTTCCTTTTCTGGGAAACAAGGTACCATGTGAATGGGATGTTTTAGCTCTGCATTTATCTGACAAGAATCTAACCTGCATGGCAAATTGTTAATGTCTAATAGGAGTTTGTTCCAAGATGTTTTATGTCAGTTCTACTATACTGGAACAGGAGAGGCAATGTGACATTAACATTGCAGAGTTTTAGGTCCCCTCCTTGCATGGGATCAGATTAAGTTCACTGCATAATTCATGGTTTTGTGTTCCATGATCACCATATAAGAGTGGATCTTTTGGTTCACCTCCACCTCAGTTTGTTATATCAAACAAGTCATATTTGCTTTTGAATTGTAAGGGAAAACTGAGCGAAGAGGAATGCAAAAATACTTTCTGGGGACCTTTTATTCTTTAAAAGGAAGCATGAAATCAGAGTTTTGATTGCTCAAGTGCTGTTTACCATTTCATCTATCTTGATAGTGCAATAATTTAAGAGTTCTCAACATCTTGCTTCAGATGCTTAAAGACTTTGAGTATTTGTGTCCCAGCTGAACTTTTTAACTCATGCAAGAGGGACATGAAAACAGTGACCTACCTCTGCAATCATCTTTTTAAATCAGAAAAATGTGCACTGTATGACTGGAAAGAGAATTTTCTGAGTATCAAAATGGGAATTATGAATCAAAGTTCATGGGCTCCAGTTTCCTCTAAATGAGTAAGCAATTGCATGCGACAGGATGTGCATCAGCTGGCCAGTGTTTGTAAAATTTGGGTGCAGTGTTCTGCCTTAATTCAACATGTAGTGTGCATATATTGGATGATAAATACAGTCCGTGGACTTAATAAACTTATATTTTATTTTTGGAGAGGAAAAAACTAAATGTAAATTTAAAAAACGGTGTTTAAAAACTTGTTTAGAAATAAGCAAACTGAGCTCTAAGGAGGAGTGTTAAGGAAAATTGCAAAGTTACTTCTATGTACAGTAAAAATTTAGGCACATTGCTTTTCTCTTCTCTCTCTAAACCAGCAGTGATTCAGATTCAAGTTAGTTACATAGTTTTTCCCTCCAGTTCCATTCTGCCTCTCACCTCCCAGTTACTGGGAAATGAGCACTGTTAGAGCAGATTTTTAAATGCAGAATTTGTGTCTCCATAAAAACACTGAGGAATAAGCAGGAGGGTTAGACTAGATGATCTACAGAGGATTTTACAACACAAATGGTTCTGTGATTCCCTGAAAAAATAAAAAAATATCCTTGCTTGTAGGTAGACTACATCTCCACACACCTCTGAGCTGTAGGAATGCACATGTAATTCACCATCACGTTCCCTGTTCCACAAACACCCACCACAGTGGTTTATCCATTAAAAATGGCCAGACTCCACATAGTTCTTAACCTAACAATATGTTAAAAAGTAATAATGTAAAAAAATAAGGCCACTAGAGGGCTAGTAATATTCAGATAAAGAGTGGTTTAAGCTACAGATTTAAGTTATTGATTAACAAACAGATGCAGCCAAAAGCTACCGATCTGCTGAAATCAGAACTATGCATATGATTGTATTTCCCTTCTTGCATAGATTTTTCAGTACTTCACATTTCAACACCTGACAAAACTATTCTTAGGAGCAAAATTAAATTTAAGGTTACAGTTTTGCTTGTGAACAAAACTACATCAGATTGCATTTAGTCATCTTTGAGTATTCCTTCTCTTCAGGTGTAAATAACTGATGGTTTTCATGTGGACTTGACACAGTTGCTGCAAGGAGTTTTGCAGATCTTATTTTTCTTTATTACCTTACACATGTTGATATTGATATTGATATTATCACTTAATTTCACTTATCACTGCAAAGATATTACCTATAAAAACCTACTTTTCACAATAATAGCAGACAAGGAAACTGATAGGCAAATGCAGTAATGTTAGTAATGTAGAAATTACATTAATTGTGATGATTTCATCAATGAAGAGTATCTCTAACTGTAATTACATATGAAAAAATTACGATAATTATACATATAAAACCTCCCTGCAATCTAAGATTTTTCTGGTTCATTCCAGTTCAATACAGAAAACATGTCACTGCTACTGCTGTGAATTACTACATAATTCATGTAGATAAGAGATATATGGTCGGTTGAAACATCCTAAACCTGTTGATTGTCCTCACTGTACTTAAATGAGCTCCCTGTACTTAAAGTTTTAATGATATATCTGCCATAAAAAGAGATTATATTTCTGTCATGTGAAAAACTGGGAAGCCATATCCAACAATGTTTCCAAATGTTTAAGACTTTTTAGGCACTGAAACATGAAGAAGTTCCAGACTTCGGAGCACCTGGTCAATCCTCATTCTTCTCCCTACTGCAAAGGCTGAAGGCATTCCGATTTGAGGTCTCTGGTTATGTATTTATTTCCTCATGAGCTCTATCATCATCCACAATCATAAAATGACAAAAAAATGCCACTTACTTTGCAGAGAAATTATAAATAGTCTCCTGTTTCCAAATTTTAGTAAGCTATTAGTTTTTAACTTAATTTTAGTTTCCAAAGAAAGACAGAAAATCCATAACATGTTCTCATCTGTTGAGCTGGCATGAATTCAGATTAAGTCCACTAAAGTCAGTGAAGATTCTGTGAATTTTCATCACAGTTTTCAAGGAAGATCCTCATAGAAATGAGGAAGATACACTACTTTACATCAGCTGAAGGTTTAGTCTGCTCTCTAGCTGTGCAACAGGACAGTTTAAAAACTGGTTGCATTAATCTATGTAATATATAGAGATAGACAATTAATATTAGACATTCAATGACACATTCCTGTTATTGCTGGGGTAACAAAATTCACAGTGGAGATTTCCCTCTTAATAAATAGCTTGTTGTTGAATACAAGCCAGTTAGCAGATTGACTACAAAGATGCCATCAATTTGAATTTACAGGATGCTTTTACAAGTTGCAAATGTCCTCTGACTTATTTCTGACTCATTAAAGCTTTTATGAATCTTGCCAGATGTTTAAGGCCTCAGGGAAAGTTAAATGTACGTGGAAAGATGACAAAAGAAAAATAGGTAGAAAGAAATACTGAGAATTATGTTGAGTGGAAGCTGGCTTGTGTTGATCCTGTTTCGAGAAGGACAACAATGAGGACCCTTGTCAGTATCACTGAGTGTCCAGTAAAATAATGGAAAAGGTTATTCTGGGAGGTATTGAAAAACACCTGGTGGACAACACAGCCAATGATTAATCATTATCCCTCCAAAATTGATCTAAACATGCTTTATCACAGAATTTTAGTGAAATTCCTTTGAAATGTATATTATTGCTATGTTCATAATGTGTTTCTACAGCAGCACTGCAGTAGCAATCATGGATGCAATGCAGTAGTCAAACTCTTTATGTTTAATTCTGCTGTTGCCACAGAGCACAGAACACTCCTACTAAGCCTGAAACGCAAAATGAGTTGGCAGTTCAGAGCTTATGTTAGGAATAGTGGTCTCCTGATTTTTGTAGACAGACTGTATTTTCAGATCAATTACTCTCAGCAGTGTTGCCACAGTGGAGGGGCAGCAGGCAGGCTCAGAGCAGTGCGGGTGGCAGCACAGCCTGCAGGAACACACGGAAGGTGCTTGACGCCAAAGAGATGGGCTCATGCTAAGGCTGTGGCAATGAATCTCCCTTCCTACAGCTCAAGAGCAGAGAGCCAAAATACTCTGGCTCCAGACTCCAGTAGAATTCAACATTTCCTCTTAAATGATCCATAAAGAGCCAGGAAAACTCTCGCCAGCACGAGCCAAAAAAGAATTGGATGAATTAAAGGATAAAGCAAAAGAGTTTCTGCAGTGCTACAGTGGATATTAATACTTCCATGCTAGGCACAGTTTTGAATTTACTACAGTAGCTTGATTACTTTCCATCTCAGCTAAATCCAGTTAGAATTGTAATAAAACCTTTTAGTCAGAGAAAAGTGGTTTAATATCTCATGTCTGCTGCAGCTGACAAAAACCTATGTTGGAGCAGCTCCTTCCAGTGAGGAGGAATGGGATTAGACACTAGTAGAAAACATGTCCCTAAAGACCATCTGTAAGACCACAGCTCTGAAGTGATGAATGCTTCATTCCAATAAGATATTTTACACTAAATAATTAATGTATAGCAATACAAGGTGATAGAAACACAATAATTACACTACATTTCTTAGTAGCAGGTTCACTTTTGTCAAATATTCTAACGTGGGCTGTACTAAACATACATGTCAAATATCAAAAAAATTTCGATCCGCTTTTCATATAGGAAGTTTTGTTTTAGATTTTTGTGTTCTTCTTCCTAGACATAGCCATCTCTAATCTGGTCTCCTGAGAGAATTCTATTTACTAGGAAAGATATTTTTAGTAAACCACCCAATACTATGGGCAGCATGGGGTAGAAAATAAGGAATTAAACTGAAATGAGGGTCTACTTCAATCATCTTTATCAACCAGTATAGAAACAGAAGGCAATAGCTCATATAATTTGATTCATATGTACAGCATTCTCAACAAAAAGAATTAAGTGTATTAGAACAGAGTACTGGATAATAATTTCAGCTACTGGAAAATCTTGGCATAGTAAGTTGTAACTGGAACTATTAAAAGCAAAACTTTTGATTGTTGAGAAAAAAAATATGAAAAAAGGTCATATGGTAAAAATAGTTACTCAGACAGACTGGGAGAGACATAATTACAGTCCCACCATTGTCTGTGTGTGAATACTTTATGGCATTAATTACTAAACATATGTAAATGTATTTTTATGACTACTTTAATAGAGAGCATTAAAAACAAACCCACTATACAGCATTTATGTGCTATTTTTGGCCTGAAAGCTTATCTAAGGCAGTTTTTACAAGTTTTATTTATTTATCTATTTGGAGGGTTAAAGAGTTGACTAGGAGCCTTACAAAGTTTTTCAGCTTTAAAGCTGCACTATCAAGTACTCCTTTATCTTTAGATTCAGTCACCTCATCAGACACTGCTTGTCAAACTGCATGTATGAATTCCTTTTCTAGTTTCTCCTCTCCCTACATTCCCTGACTCCAATACGCCTTGGTGAGATTTTAAGCTGTAATGCTAAATGAAACAGAGTTTCCAGGTCTGGAAGTGCAAAGACTACAATGGCTTTGTGCCTCCACTGTCCCTTTCCGTTCCAGAGATATTTCCAGAGTAAATAGTAACTCCAGCTTCAATTTAAGCAGCACTGAGGGCTCATTTGCACTGTAGCACTCTTCTTAGGCTTTCCATATTACAGTCACTCCAGCAGAACAGGTTTTTTTGACAACATATTCACAGTATCCAGGTTTCCCTTAATCTGATTTGTTCTTTTTCTTTTTCTTGAGAGGATGGAAATAGTCTAATCCTTCAGTTTCTGACTCTCCTTTCTAAACCAAAATTATAATTGCAATTACTGCACCAAAATATTTTGTCTCACATAGCAGGGTCATTGGACATGATATTGAGAAAAAGCAGCAGTAAGGAAATGTCTCATTCCTTTAGAGGTGGACCAGATTTTAGGGGCCTACTTAGATTTGTTTCAGGTTTATTTTGACTTTGGAGCTTTCCAGAGTCAGACAAAATAGAAATTGTTAGAATGATTGTAAGATTAGTTCTATGCTTTAGTCATTTTTGCTAACCAGTGCCAGCTTTTTTTTCCCCCCTAATTTTTATTACACAGTTTTATATCAGATGACTTTGGAATCATTCAAATTTCAACCCCCCATACCCCTACCTCTCTAACTCTTTCCCCTTTTTGCCCTGGTACATGAGGTTGTGTCTGGGTAGAGGCACACTGAACAGATTCCTGTGAGTCCTTCATTTAGGATGGAAAACAACAGGACGTCCCCAGTTGCTGAAGTAAATTCAACTTCTGATGACAGCAAAGGAACTTCGAAAACAAAGTCTGGGGAAATCTCTGCAGCCTAATTGCCACTTACATGCGTACCTAAATCTCTTCCTTTGCTGATCACTCATGCAGGCATTTTAACAAGAGATGTGCTATTGCCAGATTTTCAGGATGTTTAAACAAGTTCAGGATGTTTCAGCATGTTTAAACAAGTTGGTAAAGCAGAAACTTGCTGAGGGACAGGCTCCTCGTCAGAAGTCCAAGGAATCATTCTTTATTTAACAGGAATGAATGCCCAGAAAACTTTTTAGGCTCAAGCAGATGTCAAAGGTGTCTCACAATTGCCCTGCACACTTCCAAAACTACAGATGGTACTGAAGAAATATAAATAAGATTCAGTTACATAAAATATCAGAAAAAAAAGTCTGTGAACTATTTTGGAGAATAAAATGTAGTTTTTCTTCTTAAGTTCTAAGTTTTATTGTTTCATTGTGCAACTCCATGATGTTTTTGTATGTGCACTGCAATGCTACTTTATTTTTTTCAAATATATTTGCCTGAATACTGAAGGAGCACACTTTGTGGTGTTTTACCTTTAATTCTTAATGCGACCTTTCTTTTAAATTTATTTTGCTTTCTATGTATTTTGATAATCTATATTAGGCAAAAGAAGATGCTGAATACCCACATAACTAGACACTTAGTTCATTAAAAAGTAATTTATCTTAAAATATCATTCATTTAGAAGCTTCTACTTTTTATTTCTCTTATGGGAACATTTTCAAGTTGGAGTTCTTTCAGTCTTCATGCTAACAAAAATGTGGATTCTCTGTCCCAGAAACTAAATTTAAATAGATATAAAAGGCAAATGTATTAACCATCATTTTGCATATGAGAAATTGAGACTGAGAAGTGAAAAGATACTTGTCTAACATCACAGAAGAACTAAGGATAAGTCGACCTTTGATGAAAACCTGGTGCATAAATGGTGAAAGGGACACTAAAACCAGCCAGAAAAGTAACCTTTTTCTTCAGTTTATAAAAGCTAATTCAGGTTTTCCACTCCTCATAGAATCACAGAGTAGTCTTGGTTGGAACTGACCTTTGAAGTTCATCTAGCCCAACCCTCCTGCAATGAGCAGGGCCACCTTCCACCAGACCAGGCTGCTCAGATCCCAGTCCAGCCCTACCTTGAATGTTGCTGGGGATGGGGCATCCACCACCTCTCTGGGCAACCAGTTCCAGCATTTCATCACCTCATTGTAAAAAAGAAATCAAAAAATCTTTCTTTATCTTACCTGAATCAACCCTTCTTTAGTTTAAAACCATTACTCCTTGTCCTATCACAACAAGCCCTGCTAAAACTTTGTCCCCATCTTTCTTGTAATAGGATCTCTCTGGAACCTTCTCCAGGCTAAAAGAAACAAATTCTCTCAGCCTTTCCTTGTAAGAGAGCTGCTCCAGCCCTCTGATCAACTTGTTGGCTCCTCTGGAATTGTTCCAACAGGTTAACATCCTTCCTGTGCTGAGGACCCCAGAATTGGACACAGCGCTCCAGGGGTCTCACCAGAGTTGAGTAGAGGGGCAGAATCACCTCCCTTTGATCTCTTATGCTTCTTGTGGTGCAGCCCAGGATAGAGCTGGCTTCCTCCAATTCTGTTTAAAAAGCAGACATGAAATGGCAGAGATAATTGAGTTACCATGAAGTTCTGCAAGTTCTGTGGTCTAAAGTAGCCTATGAAAAACTTCAGGATTGAAATATTTTATTCCATTCTTTATTCTCCTACAGCAGCCACACCAAGCAAAGGATTTCTGTGATCTTTTTTTTTTAAATTCCTCTTTCACTTGAGTTGATTCTGGCAACAGAAATCTTTCCCTTGACAGAAAAGATTCTGGTTTATGAAAAGTGTGTCATCAGAAAGGTATACAGAGCAAAATGTCTAAGCAGTCTGTTATTTTTAAACAAAGACACTAATATCTAGCCCAGTAAACACTTTTGTATTAACAACATCTTGTGAAAAATGAGATAGTCCTATAGAAGAGTTCCGGAAATCTAGTTTTGGAAATGACCATATATACTTCATCTCATCTGAAGATACTTTTGTTTCCAAAATGGAATTCCTAGATTTATTGCAAAATAATCTGGAACAAATCTCTAAATACTATGACAAGGCAATTTTTAACGAAACAAAATGTTGCTTTACCATTCATCCATTGCTATGTATGAGGCTTCTGTCTGTCTCTGAAAGCTGTTCTAAGAACAAACAGCTTCTAGGCAAATCCTTCTGTTGACTTCTAATTTCCTTGTGGTGTTCCCTTTAAAGCACTGTTTATATCACAATCCAAGGGACTGATTCTCCGCTTAGTTACTCTAACGTAAAACATACTTACAAAAGATTCTATAATTCCCATTGGTAAATAATGTTGGTTTATTTTGTCCTGGAAAGATTTTGTATCTGGAAGATTTGATTCTTGGTAATTTTTTTCCTGATCCAATAGATACTTAAAAAAATTTTAAAGTTTAAAAACGAGTTAAGTTTTTACTTACAGTAGATACTTCTATTATATTCTACTCTAATAGATAGAAACTTTGTAGCTATCAGAGAAAATAAGTGAGGTTTTTCGGTTGGTTTTACAAGGGTCCTAGGACTTGAAGCTTGCAGAAGGCCCTGCGGAAAATATTGACTAGTTTTGCTTTAGGGATTTTGCACCACAGGTATTATTTAACATTTACACACAATATTTATTCTTCTGAGATAAAAATATCACCACAGAAGCTTCCTGTGGGATTCCTGTTCCCATGAAGAGCTGATATTCGGTGTCTGATGTGGATTCAGAGGGTTTAGAACCATCCTTCCCGAATGGAGGTTCCCATATTGAGCTTTATTACTCACAAAGTAAATAGTTTCCCAGAAAACTGATAGCCCGACTTCTTCATCCACCTACTGAAACCAGATTATCAAAGATAATAATCTTTTCGATATCACGCTTAACCAATTTCCTGCCAGTTTGGGTTTAATTGTCTTAACTATCATTTCCTGTGATGCAGTGCTATTGTAACACCTAGATCGAAAGGATGGCGTCAAACATGTTTTCGGTATTTTCAGTGGGTGTGCTACTGAAAAAATAACAGGAACACACATTTTAGCAGGTGTGTTAGTCTTGGCTGTTCTTCCAATTTGTACTTCCTGGTGGCTTTTGCTGTTCCCATCTCATCCCATCTCCCACCCTGGATATGCAGTGTAAGAAAGGGCAAGCCTTTCTGGGAGGAGTATGCCTGCTCTGACCTTTGGAAGGTTTACTAAATGAAAAGGGACATGCGAAATCGAATGAGGGATTTATGGTGTTTCTGGCATTGCAGGTTAAACGAGTACTGAACAAACTCAAAACAGAGCTGCACAGTTTAACACTTCAGCCCTGCAGAGCGACTCAAGGGAGGCTGTTGGAGGGGTGTTTGCTTGTTCTAGTTTGAACTACGAATTGAGAGAAGTGATACCAGAGATTGAAAGGCTGTCTAAGTGTGCTTGTAATGAGCCTCCCTTTGCAAGTCCAGGTCAGGCTCCACGCTCTGACACTGACATTCAGCCTCTCACATGTACCCATTTCACATCCTTAGCTGACAGTTTGCCTTCAGCAAAACAAAGGTACAGGAAAAAGAGTAGGGACCACTCCAAGTCTTTGCTTTTGCTGAAACAAGCAAAAAAAAAGGTATCTCTGTAGTCAGCCATGGCAAAGAGGCTGTATTTAATGGCTCATTTGAACACAATAATTTTTTATTTATGTCTGGGTCAGAACTGTATTATTGGGTTTGTGCTCTAGGAAATGTTTTGAAAGCTATCAACCCAAAATCTATTTTTTGAAATAGATATACTTCAAAACAAGCTTCTGTCAGAGCACTTTTAAGACACTTGGTGACATTAATCCAAATTAGGACTTGAGTGTGGGGTTACAAGAGTGGGCTGTAGGCAGCCTTGGCCTCATGGCTTGCAGCTGAGTCCCTGGGAAGAGGGAAGGCCAGCACTGAATGCAGGTGTGGTGATTCCTACAACAAGAAGCACATGAGTAGCCCAAG
>VWZT01000867.1:232908-370023 GCA_013397055.1 Pachycephala philippinensis
ATAACTGGCTGAGCCTTAGAAGCTCTGGAAGCCTCCGACAGGATGAGCCTCACGGACTGCAATCCACTTGGGGGAAGTGGAAAAGCCGGCCGGCGCGTAATCCCTGGGCGGGGGTGTGCCCAGGAGAGCCGTGAGTAGCCTACGCATGTAAGTCCAGGATTGGACTGCCTTGGGCGACCGTGCCTCTGGGAAGGACGGTGAGCTGTTGTAGCTCTTGCCCAAGCAAGTCTGGGATTGGACTGCTTTATGGGTGACCGTGCCTCTAAGAGGGATGGTGAGCCGCTGTAGCTCTTGCCCATAAGGTCGGTGAGCCGCTGTAGCTCTTCCCATGTGTGATTACTGCAGATGGTGCCGCAATGTTATACTGCAAACTGTGTTGGCCCGGTGTAAGGAGATATCTGGAACTATGTTGCCCCGGTGTACAGTAACATTTCAGCATTTTTCAGGTTTGATTGCAGTTTCAAATTACGGCTATGGATTTGTTTAAGGTCTTTGGAACTCAATACAAACTCTACTGAAAATGTGTGTGCCCTTACATTACATCACAAGATCTAATAATTTAGAAGCTCTTAGTGAACTTTTTAGCACCAGAGAGTTTCTATAAACAGTAAACAATATTCAGAATGGAATTTTACAATAGCAGAGAGCAAAAGTTTAGGGAATGAGTAATCCTTTCATTTGTGACCTTTGTAGGGTGATTTTAGAGAGTAGAATATAGCTTCCCAAAAGGAAAAATGAGTAACAACGCATGGAAGAATGTTTTATCATTGAATATTATAATAGATCTTTACTGTGCTCAAGAGGGGTCTTTATTATTGTCCCAGCAAGATAAACCAAATGAAATTCCCTAGTGTAACAGAGAACTGTAATCTCATCTATTCTTACAGATGTGAACTCTCAGGAATAGAGGAAAAAACAAACAAACTTTGGCTAAATAAACTAGTGCAGACAATGTACAAATGCAAACAGACCATTCCCTAAAGATGAAAAAGTTCAGGGCATGAAACTCTTGCTTTTATTACTCAAGATCCCAGAAGGACTAAAGCGTTTGCAAGTTATTCTGCTGATACTATCAATCTATTCACATGTGCTCATCCTGTTGTGCCAATGGCAAACTTATCTTAAGGTTAAAAGCAGAGTTTCTGACAGAAGAGCCACTATTATTTGAGCTTTCCTTTGTTCTCTGTCATCCGCTTGGCAAACTGTAATTTTATCTGTCATGGTAAGAAGCACCATTGGGTTTCGATAAAATTTCCAGTTCAGTCATTCAAACACATTGAATACTCACATTTGGGAGCCCTGGCTTTAAGGTATGCGTTGAACAGACCTGTGGGAGGGTTGTTGTGTCAGTACATACCTGGCCCAAGAGTGCATCTGAGAGATGTTACTTCTGAGAGACACATTCAAGCCACATTTTTACTGCACCTTTCTTCAGATTGGGTTAGAATAACAAGTTACTGATGATGCATCGTTCTGCATTTTTCTCCCAGCTGGGAGAGAAGACAGAATATTCCAGATATTCCTGCAGCCCTCTTACTTTCTCTTAAATAGAAGACAAACATGCAAATTTATAATTTCTGGAAAACACTGTGTTATTGTTCTGGAAATCTGTCAAAGGAGAGTGAGTTTTCAATTTTCTCAGAAATACTTTATTTAGATTAAAGTTTTTCAAATATTCAAACAGATTTGGTTTGATTTATACAGCAGCAGATTTTTGCTTAATTGTCCACTACCCAAGAACTGGAGTTCTGTTATTTACCTTAGGACTAAACTGAGGTATTATTTTAATAAAGAAGTTAAAGTGATTAAGTTAGTGGTGTATTTCTCATCAATTCTCTGTCTGCTCTTGGGTTTTTGACATGCTACTGTACTATATGCCACAAAGGAGCTGTTTTTATTTTCACTGGTTCCCATTTATTAACAGTAAGTTTGACCTGTCAATTTTCTAAGGTCTGCTCTATTTTCATGTCAGGTCGGTTGTAAGAATAATCAAGCTTCTGTATTGTTTTCCTCTGTTTTCAAGAGGACATGAGTTATAGATATTGAGCTACCTGAAAGCCATAAAATAAATATTTCTGGCCTTTCTGAAGAGATTTAGATATGGCTGTTAAATTTCTTTTGATGATTCTGTTAAAATGCCTGAAATTCTTATTTGAATGCTCAGCAAATAAAGAATATCGCAAAGGATAATCAGCAAACCAACTGACTGAGATTTATGTTCTACTAAAGACTTTGATGGTAACATCTGGGCATTTTGTTGACAGTCTCCTGCTTTCATTTCCAAAACCTTTGGTCAGCTTTTAAAACTAAATCCAATGAAAAATTGCACGGTTAGGTATAATCCTTTGGACAGAGCCTATTTGATGAGCCAGTTCAATAATGGATTATTGGATAAGTCTATAATTAAATGCTGGCCTTCAAGAAATTGTCTTTCTTGTTTTTATGCTTCAAGCTCTCTGAAACATAATCCAGCAATGAGTAACACATAAATCTCATAATATACCTGTAATCCTGTTGAGGTAATCTTATCTGCTGCTGTGTTAAAGACAGAATGCTCTCTTCTTATAGGGCCATAATATGAAGGTGTATAATAAGTTTTAAATGGCAATCAAGTCCTTTCTCCCTGTTGGTCACAGTTTATCCTCAAGATTTAGGAAACCTTTTTATCTAAATTCTTCAATCTAACATTTTTGCTGATTTATCAGAATTCAGCTATTGCAGTGTTACTGGCTTCATTGTACTTTAGGAATCCATTGCTCTCTGAATCATGTGGGAATGTGCAGTGCATCTGCTGTGGACACTGGTGGAAGGAAAGCAGCAGGCAGAGGTCAGCCCAATTTTATAATTTGGCTTTTGACTGAAAAGATGAAAAATATTCCCAGTCCAATTAAAAACTTCCTATGTACTCTTGAGCATATCAGCTAATGCAGGGTTTATCACACTAGGTCTTTGCAGACAAAGTGTTGCGTAAGATACTTAAATAGATTCTTTCCATAGCGTGGAAAGCAGTATCTCCAGGACACAATCCATCTCACCTAATCTGGATCCCTCATTCAGTCTCCCAGTTAATAGATTTTTTGAGGGTCTTAGATTACCTGAGTAAAATTAAAACTCAGCAGTGGTAAAAATAACTTTTGAAATTTCACAGCTTGTCAACAGATGTTCCCAAAATGAATCTGCTGATTTTTTTTAATTTTTTTTTTTTTTTAAGTTCCACCATTACTTCTGCAATATATATCTGCATTCAGATTTGGAGTTGGAAACAACAATTCTTGTGACTCCCTTCCAACTCAGGATATTCTATGATTCAGATCACAGCACAATTTATGGGGAGGACATGCAGGGCACCATCTCTAGCTGGGATTTTGGAGACAGGTCCACCTGGTCATACCAGCTGCTGCTCAGCATGTTGAATTGGGAGCCACTTCATTTTTCCTCCTTCCTGCCTTGATTCCACTCTTCAGTCTCATTGCAGGCTGAGAAATGGTAGTCCCAAAGAGAAAATAGTGGGGTGGGAGGAGGAAAGGGTCTTTGGACATTAATTCCCAGGGAAATGCTAGTGATGGTGAAGAGTGTGGCTTCCTGCTTTGTGGCTCAGCTCCTTTCAGCTTCTTCAGCCACTCCAAATTTGGCAGGAGTGGTGATGCACAGCAGAGATAATCAGTGAGGAATATGATGGTGGCTGAAATAACTCACTGAGGATCCACCTGGATTTTAAACTTGTTTGTACATTTCATTTCCATTCGTTTCAGTAAAACTGAATATTGAATTAAACACATTGACTCACATTTTATCTTCTTTCTTTTCAAAATGATTACTTTAATGTATTTTCGTTGACAAAAGAGTCCCTTTACCTTACTAGGTGAGCTGCTAGGATTTCAGCCTCAATTTTCAGTTCTGGAAAAACAAACAGATTGTGAATTTGAACAAAAGTTCTTAAATTACCATGAAATAAAACAATTTGACTGAAATCACAGAAACATTTCATTTTAACGGTGACATTTTTCTTACATTGTTCAAACTTTTATCTTTTTATATCTGTAAATTTTAGATACATTTTTTGTGATGCCAATGTTTGGCAATATAGAACATGGAGTTAAGCATATTCATTTTCTCTATCAAACCTTTGTCATTGACAGTGACACATTCTTGGACAGTATTCTTGTCTTGGTTAAAAAATACCCTCATGCATTTTTAACCAGTTTTAATTAGTTTCTCTAAACTAGGAAAATAATCCTACAAGCAAAGATGGATGCTTTGGAGATTGGTATTCAATTTAAAAACGGTATCAATCGCTCTGCCACAGCCTTTGAGAAAATTATTTATTTGCCCCATATTTGAGTTCCTCTTTAAAATAGGATTTTTGCAAAATAGATACTCAACTATAGTATTCAGATGCTCAAGGTAAATAGTTGGATACATTTTTACTTTGAAACGTTCAAATTTATATAGTCTGATGAGCTGTTCATAGATATCCATATAGACAAAGAAATAAACAATTTAAATTAGTAGCATGAAAATGTAGCATTTCACCTTCAGTCACTACTCCAGTCCAGTCATTAGTGACTGAAAATTGTTCCCATGTGTACACTGAGAAGTACAATGTTTTGGTGGTCTTATTCTATTTCTTAATGGACAGATGTCTGTATCATTAAAAATACCTTTCATAATTAGCATTAATTGGTGTCAATATTGGAAAATTACCTAGGCTGTGAGACCAACTTTCCTCTAAATGGTTAAGGTGAATTTGTTAGAACAGAAATGGAAAGTGAATGTGGAACACCAAAGGAATTTTCCCTCTGTGTTCACCTGCTTGATTAACAACAGATTTCAGACTGTAGCACAAAAAAATTGAATAATTTTCAGTAGTTGATGTGCCTCACAAAAGTAATTATTCAGATTTCAGTGAAATACCCCATTCCTTTCCACAGAATTCTTGAATCTGTTTCTTTCTTCCAGGAAAGAATTATTTCTTACTGATAGATAAGTAATACAGTTTGGCATATATTTTCCTTGTGAGGAGAAAGGGATTCTTTTATTATTATTATCATTATTATTTTTCTTGTATTTTTGTAACAGTCTATTATTGTGCCATCTTCCATTGTAAATGTAGGCTTTCTGGAAACTATGCCTCAAAAGAAAATACAATGCTTTTCGTGTCTAAGAGCTAGCTGAGTCTATTTAATTGAGTTTTTATGGCACAGTGCTTGGAGGAAATTAAAATAATTCCATGGTTAGTATTGATAAGGGTCATCCTTTAACAGTTAAAATTACAGTCAACCACTTTCTTCCCTTGATGCATTGATACTCAGAGAAGGCAAACAACTTCAAAGAATGTCAAGGAAATAAATCATGTTTATATAAAAATATTTATAGCACCAAACATATCCTCCCAGACCACTGAAGGGCAGCCTTATTACTAAGATAGTTTATTCTGAGAAATATTGGCATTAGAGTGTAATTTTAGTGAGAAATACTTGGGCAGGATTAAATTGATTAATTTTAACTAGCTCCCTACTTGGTAAATTAAACCAAAAAAATTTCCAGTAAACCTTAATAATTATGGATCTGTCATTAGACACTTAATATTTCTATGCATTGCAGACAGAGCGAAATAATTACTGAGTTAGGTTGGCAAGGTTTTTGTACACACTTTATGCAGATGTAAATACAGACTGTAGAGTAATTAAATGCCATTAGTTACATTCTGTCACTGTGCATCCATTTGTGCACTGGGCAAAGAGACTCTCCATAGTCCCCCAGCAGTGGTGATGCAGCTGCACAAGGGGACTCAGGTGTATGTGTTACTCTTAAAAATGGAAAAGAGGTGTTTTAGATTAATGTGTGGATTCTTCAAACATGTTAACACTTGATTTATTATTGAAGTTTTCACCTCACCCTTAAAATAGACTTGTAAACTGTTCTTTATTTTGAAAAACAAAGCTGCAGGTTGCTTTCAATGTCAGTAATTTGTTTTAGTGAGTCAAGACTGCAGAAACAATAGAGCATCTACAGTATCCATCTGTAACCCATCACCTGGGTGCTCCTACAATTTTGGGTATTGACTTGGTCATCAAAGCCTTAAATCACTTGGCTCATATCTGCCCCAGACATTATCTCACTTGTTGTACTTTTTGGTAGTAGGAGAGGTAAAGCTTAGATTCTTACACATTTGTCTGAAGTTGAGTCTTCTTTACATTCCAAATTTATTCCTCATGAGCATGAGGCATGTTTTGATTAATTACAAAGTAAGAACAAAACATAAATAGAATGATAGACTATGGTTTTGATTGATCATTGGACTCTGAATGTAAGGAGAAAACTAACCTGGACTTAAATTTGGCACAAGATGCAGACTTTTGTTCAACATATACTGTAAGCTGGTTTGGTTTGTTGAAAATAATGAACATTTGATTTGTGCTGTAGTGGCATGAAATGATGAATCTGGTTTATGATACCAACATTCAAAAAGAAGATATTTGTAAATAGTAATTTAAGGAGAAATTCAGGAAATTAAAATCCAAAGAATCATTGTGGAATTTACTCAGGGAATATGGGGTCCTATATTTCTCAAAACAAATATATTTGAGTGCATTGGAAGGCAAGATAAAGGGATAAAATAGATAAATTATGTGTGCAAGAATGAGATGTTACATATCCCACTTTAAATCCAAGAAAGACATGACAATAGCACTAGCATGAAGGAATGTAAGGTTTGAAAGATAAGACATAAAAGAAGGTTAAGAAAAAAACTGAAGACATAAAGATAAAGAAATCCTTTAAGTTATCCTGACAGATCAGAAGTATCGCAGAGGCAGCCAGTGGATCTGCTGGTCCTTCAAAGTACAGAGAACCAGTCAAAAAGCACAACATCGTGAGGAATATGAATGGTCTCTGCATCTGTCTTCATCACGGTAGGGGCTGGAAAGATGTCTACATCACAGCTACTCTTTCCAGTTAATTTGGTACAGAGGTATCAAAAAGAGGGGAAGGAAAGCAAGGATTGAACTCGTTAAGGTTTAATTTAGGGCTACAATGCAAAATGAAGCACTATAATGATCTACTATTTGCTTTAGGTGGAAAAAGTAAATGATGCATTTATTGCTCATTGGTACCACGCGTTCAGGGGAACACAGTGAAAATAAAGCAGTTTCCTCTCTGTCATTACAAAAGCACCTCCAAGGTGTGTCCTCCAAAAGGCATTCTGCACGAAGATGGGAATATATATGAAAACTAAGTGTAGGATATTAATTGTTCTAGGTTTCCTTTATAGTCAGTGTTGAGAGAGAGTCAAAATACACTTCCATTTGTTTATTTCCTGAATTGCCTCCTGGAAATGTTTTATGTAGTAATGTCTAGTTTGCATGTTCTTCAGAATCACAGTCAACATTTTCTTTCATTTTGATGGTATTTTTGGTCCCGAGAAGTTGTTGTAACCAGACAGTCAGAGAGAAAATAGATATGAAACCACTGTGGCCTCTGACCGAAACAGACCCTAAATATTATGGATCACCATCAACATGATGTTTTAGGCTTTCAGAAGTCGTTTTGCATGCAACGTTGTAGACAGTGGTTGAGTTTTATCTCTACAAAGTAGGATGCTAAAGCCTGGAATAAATTAAAGTTTGGTTATAAGATAAGAAGCTAAAAGAAAATGACATTTTCAGTTGGCACCATTCCTTCCATTTTGTTTTCCATTAAAAGAATTTCATAATCTATTAATCCAGTTGTCTCAATATTGTTTGCTGATTAATTTTATTAAAGTGTAGAGAAAATGCCATGAGAAGAGATGTTTTATTTTGGAAGATGGTATTCAAAACTGGCAAAAGACGATATAAACGATCCAAATGTTGTAAAATTCGTTATTGCTCAGTAGAAGTCCCTGTTGAACTTCCTTTTTCATAATTTGTAGTGAAATTAATGTTAACAAGTTCGGCAGGCTTTCTTTAAATATTGTAAGGAAAGCTGTGCCCATTATACGGGCAAAGAGCAAGCATGTTTTTATTTATGTGAATTGTTTCTAATTTAATTAAAACTAATTAAAAGTATATGCTAATTTTTTACTTTTTGATGCAAGTAAATGTTGAGTGTAAATAAACCATAATCAAACCATAACAACAATATTAGACTGTAGTAATAAATGCATAATCTTCTCAACTCTAGAGAAAACTGAGATGAGTTTGAGCTGGTTCCTGGTGTTTGGTTGTTATTTTACTCAATTTTATTTGCCTGTGTGTCTACACCTATACTGGTTCTTTCAAGGTCCTCAAATTTTTGATGCTTTTAGTTAGCATTCAGCTGTGTCTCTAAACCATGGTCTAAGCTGCCAGCAATAAGGAGGGACTATACATATTGGGGAAGGGTTTTCAGGTGTCTTCAACATTTTTGTGGAATGAAACACCTGCAAAATTTTGACAGAGCTGGGTCACTTTTCATGACTCATAAGGCTGAAAGAAGACAGGGGTAAGGTCTTAGCATTTCACTTTCTGACTGTTGACCTTCTTCATGTCTTGGCTCTCCCCAAACCAGGCATACAGAGGATCAGAGCTTTGAACCTGAGCACACCTGCTTGATGCACACAAGAAAACATGTTTATTCATTTGAAATAAGTCAAGGGAACAATTGCATAGCACTGTCTGAATCTGGACAAAGAGGAATTGCTTTATTGCTGCAGCATGTGTTGGATCTTTATTTTCTAAACATCCTGCTGGGAGACGTGCAATAAAACCCTTTTTGCAATCGTTCCTCTCTCCATGGCGCTAAGGGTTCCCTGTTCCATCCTATTCCAAATAACACATGTGAATGCCTTGCCTTTTGTTTTTAAGTTAGGACAGCTCCACAGGGCACATATTAACACACATTAATGAATGGATTATGGGCTTGTCAGAGCTTCCGGTGCTGAATTTAGAGCCCATTAAAGACTAGGCATTGATTGCACTGGAGACTGTAGCTCTCTGTTTAATCCCTGGCAGGTGGGCACTGGTGCAAGCTTCACCATCTTGCATCAGCAGTGAACCTCGAACGTGACCTCTCCAGAGGGAGAAGGGTAATTCATTTGCTGTGTTTACTTTATCTTCAGCTTCTTTTTAGAGGGAGGCTTCTAACTGTGCTGAATTGTTCTAAGCGAGGAGTGGCAGATGTGTGATGTGGCTCACGTTTTTGAAGGATTCTGTAGCAGTCTCTGTATGCTTGACCTTCAGACAGCTAAAAGTCAAGTCCCCATGGCTCAGAAATGAGGGTATATTATGAGCTCTGCTAAATTAACTGTAGCTTTCTTGGTGGACTTTCACTCCCAGGACATACATTAAAATTACACTCCTGCATAATGACTTTAATTTCTGTTAGGCAAAAAGACTGCTCAGTTACTGCAGTGCTTTGACAAAATAGTACCTAATAGAGGGTGGAAACACACCAAATCAGGACAAACTTGAAATAATCACAATTTTTTTTTGTAGCATACTTTTGTTTCTAAATGACATGCAGTCCCAGGCATCCCTTGGATATCATGGTAGTAATCAGATTTAAAAAACCCACCCAAACAAAAAGCCTCCCAAAAGCAAGAGGGAGGAAGAAACAATTACCTACACAGTCTAAAGTCTCATTTCATGCCAGACATTTTTCCTAACCGCTATCAGTCACTGAAAGATACTTTTGTCCTGAGTTTTGTAGGGATAGACCCACATCTGGCCCAGGCAGCTCCAAAGGAGGATGGGAAGAGAATGCAGTCCATTACTCCTTAGATAATTTGAAGGATGAGCTGGAAGATGGTGCACACTTTCTGGAGCTTCAGTGCCCAAATTCAGAGGTTTTCACACCTATGCACAAGGAATGAATGCTTTATTGTTATACAGCCATTAAATTCACACTTAGTTCAACCAGATTAAAGGAAAGTGAAACTAGAATAATTTTCTCACAAGAGCCAAAATAGATAATACTCTTACAAAACGGCAAAGGTGGAAATGATACATGTGAGGCACTGCAAGTATGCTCAAATTACTTTAATCTTCCACCAAATTCAAATCATGAAGTTTTTCTGTCTTCCTCTTACCAAGCTATTTGCTCCCCTTTCATGACTAACTAGTTGCCAATGTCTCATTGTAAAAGCCTACGTATGAGGTAATGTAAAAGCCTAACTCTCAGCTTTTGGTGACAATTTCTTCATTTAAGTGAATTCACCAGAGAGTCCCTCTGCTTGCAGAATGTTAGTTCTCAGACTCTTCTTTGAGGTATTCTAGGATATATAATTTCTTCTACAAAAACTCTTAATTTCCTCATTAACCATGAGAGAGGCTTCCCAGATTTCTTAGTAAAAAAACAGAATAATAAAAAAATTTAATCCATTATTTTGATATTAAACAGTTGAAGGTCTCTTTTTGTTAAATCAAGAATTGTTTCACTTGATCTCATCAATACCTTTAGCAAGGAATAAAACTCTTATTTTTGCCTTCCTTTGGTGATTTGTTGTCATATTTTCTCATGAAATGTACCTTACAATGGGCTTCATGTCTGTATCTGTGTATCTTAACCAAGAGCTAATGCAGAACCCTGAATAGAATACATTTATGTCACTCATCAGCTGGTTCTTGACAGAAGTGAGACATGGTGGCAATTCACTCTCTCTCCTGTCATACTACCAGTTATTTGCTTTGGTTTGTGTATGAAAAGAAAACGAATCGTAACAAGGAGGCACAATGAAATAGGAAATGTCACCCCAAAATATAGGTCATCCTACCCTTTTTTTAATACAACCTTTAATTAAAAAGTTAATTGTTTTAACTTACACTTTCCTCTTTTCTGTAAGCCCCTCCTTCCTATTTTTTCTTTTTTCCTTTGTTTTTCTAATTGAGATTGTTACTTGATTGATATTCACTTCTGCAAATAACATCAGTGTAGATGCTGAAAACAAATGTTGGCACAATACACTTAGACATCCAGCAGATGAATATGATGTGGAATTTGTAGCCGGCTCTGGGGAAAACAGGTTTAGATGGAATTTCTTTCCTCTTTAACTCAGGAAGAACTGAATTTGTTGAGACACTTTGATAGGTCTCTTCATGCCATCAGCACACAGCTACTGCTACATCAGTACAGTTTCTTCCTGAGTGAAGCAGTGTACCAAGAACACCAGACAGCTGCCCACCAGAGATTTGGATTGTAAGATGCTTAAGGGGTTTTATGTTCCCTATGCCTCAAGCATTCCTCTGCTTCCCAACAGCTGGTCTGATGTCTGATTTTTGTCTAGTTCAGAGATGTTTTATCAGGACTGAACTGGAGCTTAATCAAAGTTTATCTAAGTACTGACTTGGAAGCTGTGAGGTAGAGAAGGAATCAGTCTATTTTGTGTCTCATTTCCCTTCCTTCCTCTGGCATCGACCTTGCTGATTTCAACACTTCCGATTTCTCAAGAGCATTTCATGCTCATTTTTTGTCCAGAGTCATGGGGGTTTTTCTGTTCATGAGAACAAATCTGATGGTAGATTGTATCATTCTTAGCACCCGTCCAAATTTATTAGCCTATATAAAAGATTCGGCAGTTTGGAGACATTCAAAGTGTGCAATTTTAGTTCAGTTGATTAGGTGTGAGATACATGTCACAGTGGACTACCTAAGCAAGGTGACTGTCAACCCCTGCGCCTGCAGGAAAGGGGATTTTCTTTGGGTGGAGATGCAGTGCCAAGAGATGAAGCTCCGCTGCTCCATCTCGTGGGAGGAACTAAGCACGTCACGATGCACTTGTCAGGCAGGTGCAACATTTCTGTAGCCTGTTTAACTGCTCTGACCAAAAGGATAAAATCTCCATCTGCTGTGAAGGCAAAGATTCAAACAAGAGAAACGGGTGACAGAAACCTGGCAATGTTCTCTGAAGGTGAGTTTTCACTCACACACAAGTTTTCTCAAGTCCCCTTTCACATTCCTCAAGAAATGAAATCCCAGACGTTGTAGATGGAGGAACAAAATTAGACCAATCACCTCTGCTGGCCTCGGTTAATATGTAGAACCTGGGAGTTGCTGCCTTGTAGCTCTTTTAGCACCAGACTTTCTGACACCACATAATCCTGTGTCCTCCATCCTCACCCACTCTTTTGGAACCTATTAAAACTGCATTTAATTAAGCCAATGGCGTCAGGTGATTTTCACATCATTAATGGTGGCAAATTTTACTTTTGTTACACTGCTTTCCCCTCATTTGTTTCTAAACATTCATATCCCTTTGATCACAGGATAGATGTCTGTTCTTTGGGGTGTGAGGCTTTTGTGTGATTGATTGGTAATGACAGATCACTGTCATAGGCACTCCTATGTGATGATTTTATCAGTAAAAATTCCAGTAAAGTCCCTGTTTCACTAACATGGATCTGCACAGTCCCTCAATGACTGCTCTTCACAGAGTCCAGCCAAACAGGAACATCTCAATGGGGCAGAATTTTCCATGTAATTCTCTTGGTAAAAAAGTATAAAATAGTTTTTGAGTTTGGTTATTTTGGTGAGAAAGAAATGCCAGCTAACATAAAATTTAAAGGAATAAGTTAAAAATATTTTTAAAAAATGTTTTAACTTAGCATTCTTAGGCACAAAGTCTTCATACACACAAGAACACACACACTTTCTTTTTGACAAAAATCTGCTTCCTCTGTTGCTTTTTAACATACATCTTCATTAATGAATACATAATGCATATATTAATTAATTCATTATTTTTAATTCATCAATCAAATTATTGATTTTTAATTCAACAAACTCATCATTTAATGATAATTTTAAAGGAAAATGGTGCAGTCTTCAGTATTGTCTTGTCTTCAATGCGACCAGATGAAACCATGTTATATTAAAAGGAAATTCAGTGTGTTTTTTATATTCACCAATCCTTCAGAAGACAATCCTGATTCCAGTAAAGATACCATGTAAGCAACTCTTTTCCCTTGAGGACTGAGAGCGTAGGGCCCTCAGAATGTATTATTGAGAGGGGAAATCAGCTGAACGACCTCTCTTACCTTAGTCTGGAAGGAATTCCATGAAAGCCAAACATGAATATTTTACTGGAGAAGGGAATGCCAGTTTGGTTTGCTGTAACTTATTTATGAGTTGAATTTCCAAAGCTTTTTAAGACATGTGCATGCTTTTTTGGGTCACACTCTGCTTTCATTACATCAATTAAGAGAATAATTGCATTGTCTTCAGTGAGATCATGACATATTTACACAGCCATGAAATAAATAAATATTATTAACAAGATTGGGTCTAGATCCTCCACTTTGCTTACTCGCACAAGCTGAAAGAACATCGTAGCTTCAGGTGTTAGATGTCTTAAAGGAATTCAACACCTCAGGTCTAATGTTCCCCCATGTCATCCATTGGGAATAAATGCCTCATAGGGTTTGTATTTGGCCATGATCTGCAACTACCTTTGTCTTGCCTTCCAACCAAATGAAAGCAAGATGTGTTTTCACTAATTAGTTATAACAAGGTTGACAATGATTAGAATTTTCCCTCCAGTCCAAAAATCTGCCTAAAATTCTCTGACTTGTAGGGCAGCATAGGATGAAGTCTCTGACAGCCCCATGGCACACAGAAATAAAATTTTGGAATTTTTAATTGCAATGCCACTTGCAGTAAAAGTAATGGTAAAATTTGAACCTAAGGTTGGAGACCACCTGATGAAAAAGAGCTTTAAATCCACCAAGCAGGTATTTTAGATAAGAAAAATTGAAATAATGTAATTTTCTTAATTTTTTTTTGGTCCCTGATTTAGCAGTGAGTTTATAAGAAGGAGGAATTGTCAAATTCTGACACGTTAGTGAATGATTTATTAGGTGTCCAAAAGCAAACCTGTGAGACACAAGATATAAAGAAAACAGGCCTCAAATGGTCGGTCCAGATTTCCTGCTAAAGTAAAGACTGTTATATTCATTAGGGAATCTAACAAAGAAAAACATTACAAATATCAAAACCACGTCTGATCTTAAGCTGTAAAAGCAGGAGTTTAAGAAATTTCAAGACGGGTGATTTGTTAACATTTGCATTACCTGCATGACATTGTGTAATCTCAGTGTCACACTCTTGAATGATAACTCTGAAGATCAAACTGGCCCCTTTGCCTCATGCTGGTTTTCCCACCCATTGCTAATTAAGATATTTGCTTTTGTGGGACTTTTATGCGCTTGGCATTCAAATGCTTTTTCCACTTGTGACCTCAGCTGGTGTGATCCTACTTCAACAAGAAGGCATGAAGCAGGGCTGGTTTTTGTTTCCATGTTTCTCTTTCTATGCTTTTACCTGCCTGCTAGAGGTTGACAGAATTTTGTCAGAAACACCAGAATTCCCACTAGGTCAGTAGATAAATACTCCGCTCAGGAATATCCCTTACCTACCCTGGGTTGTGAGATTATTAGCTAATGTCTGCAAAGTGCTCCAAAATCCTTGGATGAAAAGCAGCACGAATCTGAAAAGTGGTGCTAAATGTATATTGAGAGTTTTAAATGTGTATGTTTTTGGGTGGGTGTGTATCTGTGTGCATGCTAAAGCCTACATACATATACATCCCCATATTCATTTAGGATCACTGTATTTAGAAATCTGCAGCTGCTGCATATGAACACCATCCAGGGGACTTCTTGCCACCACTCCAGAACCACATAGGAGATTCCACTTTTCCATAGTCAGGACTGTGATGTGCATTTTCTCCAAGAAAACCATCCAGAACTTTTACAGGGAAGAGAGTGTTTGTCACCACTGCTACAAAAACTGAAAAGGAAAATAAGGTTTTATAATAAATTGAAATATTCACTGAAGGAATGTAGTCACACTCCTACAGTTACATACTACAGCCCAGAAAGCTCCAACAAAAAGTTCTTCCTCTTAATTGCTTTCATTGCTTTCAGGCCACACCTCTCATTTGCCTAAGGGTGAACTGACTGTGTATCTGCATAGTGGGGAAATGTTCATGTACCCTTGGAGTACAGATGCAGCCGTGTACCCATGGCCTTCTGAACATAAACTCAGCTATTCTCCTTTTCTTTGTTTTCTCCTAGACCTCGAGTGGTTTGATTTCCCTGAGTGTTTCCTGTATTTCACTCTCTGTGACTACACCGGTCATACTTGTAGGGTCTTTGCAATAGATTGATCTGGTCTTCTTCTGAGAATTCTGATTTTAAAAAAAACATTGGATTTTTGTCAAATGGTGTGTTTATGAGGTGGCAGTCTTTTGGATTAATACCCAACAAAGACTATCATGGTTTGTTTCGCTGTTGAACAGTTTTCTTAAACTTTTCTTTACTAAAAAAATTATTTCCAATTCATTTGCAGCCAGTAAAGATTCTGCAGCACATTTCACATCCTTACAATGTTTTTTGTCCTCCTCTCAGCATCAGTTCTATTCAGTAACAGATGTTGTTATGTTTCTTTTGTATCAACTTTGGAAAGTACTCTTGCCTCCTTTGGGATGAAAAGTGCTTTATAAATGTAAGCTTATTGTTATTTCTTTATGAGAATCTTTGACAGTTCACTGCTGTTGCCCATGGAACTTTGCCCTGGTAATAAAGCTGTTAATAATACACTATCAGTCAACCTTAAGAAAGTAATGCAGTATTTATTGGGTTAGCATCAATGTTTATCATTCTTGATTCAGTGATATAAATTACTTGTGTAGCATTTCTGATGGAGAAAGAGGGTTGCTGGTAAAAAGATGGACTTGATTCTGCAGAGGGCTTAGTACAATCTTTGAATAGAAATAGAGGATTTTCTTCATTAGATGTGATACTCATGTAGGGTAGGGATCATTGCATATTTATCATTTACATACTCTTAAGCTTGTGCAAACAGGACAGCATTCCTTTAGTAGGTAATGCTGGGATGAAGTGGAGAAAAAACCCTCTATGAACATTTGTTGTTAATTGCATGTTAATTTTGAAGCTCACAACCCTTAATTCAAAATTTCCATAGTTTGGTGCTTTGACAGATCCTTAGGGAGCTGAAGAACAGAGTATCAGAACAGAGTATAATAGACCTTTATTTTTAGCAGTGTAGTCTTCAAAATTGTATGGAAATTTTTACTCCTTTTGGCTGATTAAATTTTTGCCCCTGTTTTGCTGACCAAATGCATATGTCTATGTACCCAGACTGCAGCACAGCATCACAGAATAGGAAAGCAATATGTAACAGAAACAATTGTCAAACTGTGCTTTTCTGTCTGCTCAAAGTGAGCAAAATCTTTTAAATGCTTTTATCCATTTTGTTTATGCATTTTCCCTTTTTACCTGTCTTCTGCTATACACACCAAATATAACAGGGATGGGATATTGGTGTCCTAGGTGCTTTAGAAACACACAGATCAAAAAGAACTATATAAAAAGATACAAATATACAGGCTGAAACAAAAAAAACAGAAGACACAATGAAAGCTCAAGAATGACATGTTTTAATTAGCATGGAAATCAGAGTTTTAAGAGAGAATTTTAAAAGGGAAAAAATACATAGTCTTGTCTATCTTTATAAGTAACATAAGAAGCAGCATGGGAGGAAGTAAGAAAATGCCTGTCTGAAAATGTAACACATAGATAGGAGAATAAAGTACCACAAGCCAAAGTCTGTTGCCAAATTCTTGGTGCTGAATGAGATCATCATCTGTCCTTGTTTCAATTATTTATCCATAAATCATACACATAAACTCTTGTGCTTTTCCTTCCAAATAGACAATAATGCAGAAATATTTACCTTTCTATTGAGGTAAAAGTCTTCTTTTCATTCTACACCATTTCCTTCTTCCACTTTTTCCTACACAGTTAATGTAGGAAAGCTTTTTCCTACATTAACTATGGTATAGGTCAGTTGATCTGAGCCTTTCATTCTTGGTCTTTTGGGGAATGTACACCTCAGGGATTCAAGAAAGAAAAATAAACACATGTTTACAATACAAATGTAAATAGAAAATGGGATTATAAAGTGAAAAAGGTTGGAAACAGCTGATATGAAGTAATCACAGTCTTCTTTTGTATAAGTGTAATTAAGAATAGTTTCCAACTGTGATCTCTGCAGGCTTTAGACCTTCATTGAATTAAAACTCGGTCTGCCATGTCCAGCTAAGGGAATATCACTGTACTGGAGTTACAGAAAAGCAGAATAACAGACCAAAGTAACATCAAGAGTCCTGTCCTCCCATTTTTTCTTTTTGCATTATTCCACATCATTTCTGTTGCCATGGGTTTGCTATTGTTTAATTCAATTCCTTCAGAACCATCTAACCAACATAAAGTCCTGGTTTGACTGCGTGTGAATCCTCATCATTATTTAGACTTTACTAGATATCAACATAGAAGACTAAATACAAACTGCACGTGAGAATGTAAGAGAAATTCTAAAGCAGTATATATTTGTCCTGTGGTCTCTTCTCCGTCATATATAATTTGCCAATACCTTTGTCACAAACCAATGGAAAGTACCGCTCTTTTTATTTTGTTTTGGAAGCCAAGATGGGTCGCTTTGGAAACAGGTTTCTGACAAACCTATTCTTTATGTCATTTTGAATGAAGTCCATTTTAACTGATGTCACTCTCTATAATTTATCCCTTTGAAATTCTCTTTACCTTCATAAACCAATAGATCTAAAATGTCTTAAGACTGATGTAATGGAGAAATGTTTAAACAAAAGTGTGTAAAACCTGTGATTTCATTTCTGTAAACCAGGTCTCTTTCCAGCAGTATAGATTTACAATTAAAGCTGTTTAAGATTTCTCGAGAAGAGGTTGTCTGGAAAGATTGCCCTTATGGTTAAAAGATTTTTTGGTAAGTCATTTTAGACTTGAGTGGTGGCTTGTCACTTGCCATCTAGCATTGTTTAAGAAAAGCTCAGATAAAGAATTATGGCAGGGAATCATGTATTTTAAACTGCATGGAGTCCAAGAGAAACAGGAACAATACTATAATAAACTTCATCACCTATTTAGCAGTAGTTTTTTCATGACTAAAACACAAGAGAGTTAAAGAAAAGGAAAAAGAAAACATGTTAAACAGAACTGGAAAAGATACTTTTGTTGTGGATTTTCACTGATATTATCTCTCCATTTTTATGCCAGAATGAAAAAAAAAAGGTCTCTTTATTTAACTTTACTAGGAGTACGATACAACAAAGAAAGTTTAATATCTCTTTCTCTCCTAACAGTGAAGAGCTGAAGAGAAAACCACAACTTGATTGTGTTAGAATGAAATGGCTGCTGATATCGCTCAAAAAAAAGAATCATTCTTAGTGTTGAAAGATGATTCTGCTAAGAGACTTTCTTGTTCATTTGTACTGAGATCAAGTACAATGAAGTTTTGCAATACATCATATCTCCCCAACCCACTAGAAATTAAAACAAAAGGAATTCTTCATATCTCATTGGTATTCAGACCATACAGAATGGTGTCAATTACATAGTAGACTTCAGCTAAAATATCTGCTAACAAATGTAGAATGTAATGGAATTCATAACACAGTAATGTTCCATCTCTGGGACAAATATCTGTGGTACAGGGAGGGAAAGAAACAATAAAAAACATGTTTTGTATTGACTGATTATAGTAGAAAAAAGGCACATGGATGCCTTGGAAGCATGGATGCTTTCAAGGTATAACAGGCTACATAAACCTTTAGTTTAAACTCCTTTTATTTTGTTTTGTTTTGTTTTCATTTCTGGTCTTGTACTTCTTTTCTTCTCCCATTTGATCACGGAAATTTTTTATTGTCACCTGCAGCCAAAAAGACAACACAGTGTGATAGTTATTGACAGCTGTAAATGGATGGGTGAAGATAATTTGGAGAGGTGCAATCCATCAACAAGTAAAACAGATAACATCATTGGTGAGAGAAAATGTTATTGATATTCACTTATCTCAGGAAATATCCCCCATTTGTACCGTGATACACTAAATTTGTAGACCCTGGAGAAGTTTAATTGCAAAAGAAAATCTTCCCAAAACGAATAAATATGTCACTAGGAGGCTTTCTTATCAGACAAACCAGTGTCTTGGAGGTATTTTCAGAATAAATAGGTATAGAGTTCTTAGCTAGGATGAGGCTGGGGATGGTGAAAGAAGAAAAAGAAGAAAGATGGAGGAAAATTAAAAGTACTGAGATAATGAATAACAATAATTACAAAAATAGTTTTTAGGACTGTAGATATAGAAAGACAAGTCAAATTACTTGGTAGGAAACTCTGCTAAAAAGACTAGTAATTAGCACTATATCTTTTCCCAGTTGGGCAGTGATTTTGTTATGGAAACTAAATGTGTCCTGCATTTTTTTCCACAATGAGACTAATTTTCATTGTATTGCAAAGTACATAACATTGTCTTTCATTTCTAGGGATTGTAGTGGTCTGTGCTTCATGGATGTGTTCCATACTCTACCTCATGGTACCTGAGGGACATCAGTGAGATCTCTTCACCCCAAATTAATTACAATGACCTTTATAAGCCACTTGCACGTGGCTGGGGTGTTGTGTACTCATAGAACAAGGGGGAATGCCTTTAATCTGAAAGAAAGTAAGTTTAGATTGGATATTAGACAGAAATTCTTCGCTGTGAGGGTGGTGAGACACTGGAACCGTTGCCCAAAGAAGCTGTGAATTCCCTGAAAGTGCTCAAGGCCAGGCTGGATGGGGCTCTGAGCGACCCGGTCTGGTGGATGGTGTCCCTGCCCGTGGTTGGGAGGTTGGAACCAGATGGTCTTTAGGTTCCCTTCCAACCCAAGGTACTCTATGATTCTATGAAAATGCTACCCTGAAGTTCACGACCTGGAACTGAATGCAAGACACAGTCTTATGCAGCAGAAAATATTTCCCAAATAACACTCTGGCAAAATTAACAGAAAGAAATAGTAGGACAGACCATTATACACTTCTGTTTGTGTTAAAGGATCACCATCATGAGGAACACACACACACAGACTCAACCCAACAACCCCCCACCCATAACTTCTGATGCTAAGTAGTAATCATTCATTAAAAAGACAAGATATTTTGATGTACATTGTTGAAAGGTTCTCCTGGCATCTACGGGCTCATAATTTAATCTTATATTGCCTTTGAGGAAACAGTGCAAGGCAATGCATTTTATCATATATTGATTCTGTCAGATTCATATGTTCCTTAAAGACATCGTGATATCTGGATAAGGCAGAATTAAATGAGAAATTGCATAGAAGGAAAGAGATAGTAGGAAAAAATAAGTAAATACAGAAGTAGCAATCAGAAGCATATTGCAAGTTTTTATCATCAGATTTTATGAACAAGATTTGAGTATCTGAGTATCTGATGTGCATATGTAATAACTGGAGAGATACGTATTCCTAACTTAGATACTTAGAATTAGTCTTTGAAACATTGATGCAACCTGGGTGTTGAAACTGGACCCACTTCACCAAACTGGGTCACTGACGTTGGAAAGTACCAAATGTAGTGGTCATTTGAGAATGTAAATTTTAATTTAATAGATAGTTCTGTTCAAAATTACAGCTTTCTGAAAATGTTTTCAAGTTTCCTGTTTTTCAGGTTAGGATAGGTGTTAGATAGAATATAATAAAAATTTAAGATGCAAAAAGACCATAAAC
The DNA here is from genome assembly GCA_013397055.1 of Pachycephala philippinensis. Lineage (NCBI taxonomy): Eukaryota > Metazoa > Chordata > Aves > Passeriformes > Pachycephala > Pachycephala philippinensis. The sequence continues at coordinate 253,490 of VWZT01000867.1, forward strand.
AAATAATACAAAGGGTTAAAAATTTCATCTTAGTGCTTCTTTTCTTTGCTTCAGTTGGATGCACTTGAATATCAAAGGTTTGATAACAGCACATCATAAGAAAATTTCTTCTGATCTCCAGTGCAATAATATCTGTTTATCTTTCTGTCTTCTGAGAGAAGTAGAATTTGAAATGGCAAACGTGCACACCAGGTAAGAATGCTGGATTAATGAGTTAACTTGTCTCTTGTGACTGCTTTTACAAACAGAGGCAACAGTGAAAGATGTGATCAAGTGAAAGGACGGATAAAGAGTCTAACACAATAAAAATGAATGGGTAGACAGAGCTGTTGTGTGAAGACAAGCAAAATATAAAAACAGGTTAAACTTTAATGATTTTATCAATATGTTTAAAAAAAATAAGCCAAACTATCAACAGGTCTGAATGACTCAATTCATCCCTTATGTCTTATAGCTTCTCAACCATACATTCCTTAGTCATGTTTTTTGCTTTCTAGTGTAGTGTACATGCCTTCACACCAATGTGAAGTATGTTTTCACTTTATCACTGGAAATATAAGCTATTAGAAAACCTATTGGACTGAAATTCAAGAAATAGACTGGTAATTTCTGTGTCGTTATGCTTTTCAAAAACCTTTAAATGATAAGACCCTTGGAGATATTTCATTTGTAATCAAGGATTTTTTTTCCCCCACCTGGAATAAGTTCTTTTGGCAGAATCATCTACTAAGCTAAGCTGAGTACTACTAAACTGCTTAACAGCTACTTTCTTTCATATGACAGGTTGGATGAGACACTCTGAAGCTGAAATCCATTTTTCTCATTAAAGACTGTATTACTGTCTTAAAAGCAGTTAACCACACCACATTTGATGCTTATTACCACTTATCTGCATAAAGCCCAGCAAAAGCAAACTCACTTCTCAAGAAGAAATCAAATTTTATATACCAGATTAATTCCCATGACATTCAGTGAGGTGTCCTGTGAACTTTAGAAGAAATTTTACTAAAATAGTTTAAGCAAATTGCAAATGAGTTCCCACATCTGGCTGGAACTCATCTATCATTCATTGTAACACGAATAAATGAAGACATTCATCACAAAGCACGCAACAGAAATTGTGTTCTCCTATTGATATAATTAAATACTCGTAGAGGGCTAAATGCATAATAGCTTCCAGACCTTTTATTTCATGCCAGAATTCAATGGCTCCATACTCATATGTTCCTAGTCAGAATCATTGTGAACCCTCTCCAGTTTCTAAACATTTATTGCTAGTGCAGTAATAATAAACATCTTGCATTTATAAAATGTAATGTTGCCTAGAATTTTTCATTTTTCAAGAATGTAGATCACACTGTCTAATGGCTCTCATATGTCCAGCATGCCCATGAACAATTTGTCTTCTCAGCAGAGTGTTAATCTGACACCTCAAGGACAGAGCCAGTTTCAAGAAGACTCGGAGAAAGGCTGGAATATTTCACGTGTTGCAATAACTACTGAAAGCCCAAGTGTACTTACTCTGGGATTACCGAAATCTCTGGATTATATTACTTATGCTTTTCAGTGTTTTATTCTAATGGGAATTATTAAAGATGCCAGGAGATTTTCTTTTTTCTTTGGGTATATGCCAAAAATAATTAAGAGAATATTGTAGCAATAATGACGTATATTGTGCGGTCCTGAACTGGATTTAGGGAAGGGCATGAAATAGGTTTCCTGGATTGCTAAAATGCTTAGAGACAAAAAAAGTGATACACTCGATTCAAACCTATGAACATGGGACGTGTTCTGTAACGATGAAAATCAAGACATGTTCTACCATCCATGTCTTCCTTTCGTGAAAGAGGGAGGGCTAGACTGATGTTCCCATCTCACTTCTCACGTCCATGTCATGTGTTCCAGTCATGCAATAATTTTATCAACCTGATCAAAGATCTGTTTAGTTTTATGGAGAGTTGTCTTCTGTCCTTACTGAGCTTTGAATCAAATGCTCCCATGCTTTTAAAGCTATTTTATCCATAATAACACTTAGCTGAAGAATTAGATGTGCTTTATATTCTAGTTAGAAAATAATGGAAATTAAATTGACATGTAATGAAAATTAAACTCAATTAAATAGGAAAAATATTCTGTCCTTCCAAAGTGACATAATTACCCTTTATTGAAGAATGATTTCTCTAGGCTTGTTTGCATGTGGTCCAATTATATACGTGAATGCTTGCTTAAAATAGGGCCCAAAATAGCTGGCAAACAAATCAGCTCATGGGCCAAGGAACTGAATAACTCTGTTTCCTGCCAGCAATAGAGTATTTTTTACCAGAAAATTGGTGACCACATCCTAGAATTTTATTGTGGTTACATTAGCCACTGGCTGTGATATCACCTTGTTCAACCTCAGATGTTCACAAAACTCATTTACAGTGCAGATCACCAGTTTATTGATGGATATCTTGTTTGGGATAAGACGAATCATTGCCTCAACATTCCTGCTTCTCCTCATAGACTGTGAAGCAAGCCTGAAGTGACAAGCTCAGGGTGGATATTTACCTGGAGCTACATGACCCTTGCTTTGCTTCTCCTCAATGACAGTAGCAGGGAGTGGTGACAGACACTTGGCTGCACTGAGTGTTCCAACACACCTGTGTCCTTGTGAGGGACCATTCCTATAGAACCATTTGCTGTTCCAAAAGAAAGGAGAAATCTGAATGGTGGTCCATTTGATAGTCATGCAGAGCTTTCCTCTGCTTTGAAAACAGAAAATCCATTGTTTGGCCAGGGGAAATTTCTACCCTGACGGTGAAAGTTGTATGTTACCTCTGATCATATAGTCCTTTCAAGGCAAACCTTGTCTTTCCATCTTTATTTACAACTTTGTAATTAATTTGAGTTTTATATTCTAGACTTCACTGCCACAGAAACTGCTGGCATAGGAGGAAATAGAGGGATGGATTGTAACTGGAGAAATTTTGTTTTTATGAACTGCTTAAGTTCTTTCAAGGGGAAGAACAAAATTAGTATTTTAGATATTGTGCTCTGCTCATGTAGAAGGCAAAAGAAACTTTCTTCACCTTCTCCAGACCATGTATTACTTTATCAACGGAATTTCAGTGTGAAATTTCTAAAATCTATAGGTCAATGAGACACAGACTCTTAAAAACTGAAGTTCTTGTTGAAAATTAGAGTAGTACTGTGACAGTTAGGCCATTTAGTTGTTTAAGTGTTAATCAAAATCATTTCTCAGAAGCTGCTCTATGAAAGAGCTAGAAATTAATTTAGATCTCTGATTCTAGCTCCAGGACTTCAATGACAAAAATATGTTCCCGAATAACTGCGAAATTTGCATTCTTAAATTGTTTCAAAACACTTTGCATGTTTTCAGTCTTGGATTTCTCATTTCATTTCATCATCTTTTTCTTGCCAAGAAGTCCATTGTCTGGCTGGGGGAAAAAAGTGTTTATGTGAAGCTCATATTTTGTTGTTAAAAAAGTGGTTTGATCTAAAAATTCCATTCATGTATGGTCTTTTCCCCAGACTCTATAGAATCCAGAAATTTGCGCTCAGTTGGACTTTGAGACTGTAGTTCATATATCTCCAATTAAAGTAAATAGACTTTAATCTGACTGCTACAATGTATTAATTTCTTCCAATAAAATTACAAAAAATGCAACCAAGTAAATTGTCACAACATTTTGCAGTGATGTTTTTAATCACATTTTCATTCTGCTTTTAATTTATCTGCTTACAAGGTTATTTATTTGTCCTTCTTATTTTTCTCTGAAGTTATTTTTAGTCTTTAATTTCTTTGATTTTAGGAAAGCTTTTGGTATCAAATCATACTTGAAAAGAACAAAGAGCCTATACAGCTTAGACTGAAACTCTGCTTAGGTGTTGCATAAATGTACCCACAGGAATTGTAGCACTCGGAAAGATTTCATGTATGAATTCTAAATCACACTCTCATACCATTTATATTCAAGTGATTCCTGGAATATCTTTTACTTGCCATGATCCAACACTACTGGTGAGCAATATTTTAGGTGCTCTCAGGTCTCAGGAGAGGAATGTATACAGGATGAGAGAGCACAAGGAATAATTTTATATGGATTTCTTTCTTTGAAATAGGCATAATCTGAATGATTGTCACTGGCTTTAAATAATTACATGTGATGTTGTTTGTTCAAATAGTTTTGGTCCAAGATGTGGCTGAAGTGTGATCTGTAGTGTTCTGTCCAGGGTAAGAACCCTGGTCACAGGGACCAGGTACAGCAACCTGGGGTGACTGGAGTGTAGATGATCTTGAATGGAAACTTTTTCCCCCAGTTCAGCACTTGCAGTGCAGCATTTTCATGAAATCTTCAATAGCTTTTTTATCACCTGCAAAAACCCTTTCTGTAAGCCGTGATCATCTTCCCATGCCAGCTAAAATATCCTCAGGAAGTTTGTCTGTGTTTTATCCACCAGCCATTTCTGTATCATTCTAGAGCAGCCTCAAACAACTGCTGAACAGCAAAATTGGCAGTCAGTGATGTGCAATATTCAGCAGACACATTGCTCCTTATGTTCACTTACTTTCCTGATTTAATGCAGTATTTGCTGGTATTACAAGTGTTTTACACAGATGTCACTTCAGATTCCCCTTTTTGAAGAGAAAAAAGAAGGATTTGCCTAAGTTCCTTGTAAAAAAAAAAAAGAAAGCTTTCTAAAACTGAAAATTTAAAGTCTGATAATCTCTCTGGTAATTCTCCTCTTTCTGATTCATTGCTTTATAGGCCAGAAGTATGAAGCTATGAAATTTTTAAGTCTGTTGCCATAATGTCATTTCTAGTAAAGGTGTGACATGACAGCCTTTAACATTAAAGACAGGAATTTCAGGTTTTTTTGCTGGCGTGCAAATTCTGGAGTTAAAGTATTTACAAGAGCAAATTTATAAAGTCAATAAAAACCTTAAACCATAATACACTAAGCTGATCTGTGCTACTATAGTCATATCATTTCAGTTCTTTTGAAGGTGCAATTTTAACCATGACCAAATGAACATTAAGATAGTCAACTTCTCATCACTAAAAAAATAGCACTTTTTTTTTAGTGGAGAATCAGGAAAAAAGTAATATTGAAAGTTTTTTAAAATAAAAATTTAAAAATAAAGTGAAATATTCAAAACTATTTTTACAAATAATACATGAGATGAAATTATATATTTGAAAACTTTACCTCTAATGTAAGGGGCGATCAGATTTTTCTGCAAATGGCATTCTTGAGATAGCATCAATCCATCACTAAATATGCAATAATTAATATAACACATAAATATCCCCTACCTTTTAAATTTGTTTTCCTTATAATGTCAGAAAAAGAAAATTCTAATAAAGACAAATTAATATTTCAAGTTTGTTTTCTTTTTTTTGTGCTTTAAATTCTAGGAACCTGAGTGCTTTCCGTATGTGTCTATTCATATTGGGAGTTGCATTCACTGAAGATATTTACGGTGAGTTTATTAACTGCAATTTTTAATTATTATATATTTAGTCTCAATGACTCCTTAATCAATGGACAGAACAGGGCTTTTTGAGGAGGAAATTTATGGAACTTTGCATTCTTATTCTCCAGTGAAATGATTCAGGCCCTTGAACAATCTGTTTCTCTCTGTTGGTTGTAAATTCTGCACAAGTTTACATGAATATAGTTATGTGGTACAGACCTATTCAAGGCAGTAGAATGCTGTCTGATTTTCCATGAATGACATTTTGTACTAAATATATCTCTTATTTTTTCCAGAAGTCAATAATGGAGGTTTTATTTATTTTTTAAAAATCCTATTTTTTGTATTTTTTGGTATTAAATAATTTATTTAAAACTACTTGAAGGAAAAAAATCACTTCCTCCATTTCTACTTTTCCTAAAAAGTTTCTAAGAACTATTCCTCAAGGATTAACAGAAAAATTACTCCTAAAGTGCTTATTCTGCCAGTATGAGTGCACTTTTTTCTTACAAGAACTATTTTTCTATAGGTTTGCGTACATCTATTTGATATTAACATTACAAAGATATTCGAAATTCCACAGTTCAGGAAGTAATAATAGTAAGCAATTTGTGAAACTTCATAACAATGATGATATTTCAGGTTTTATTGAAACATCTACCAGATAAAACTACAATTTTTATTATTCAAACCACACACAAGAATAAATCCAGGAATTAATTTAGCTGCACATGGCCATGGTGCATTATAATATACTACATACACACTTAAAGATGTTTTGATGAGATGTATTGATAGTTTCTAAAGCTAAACACTTATGAAACCTCTAGAGAAATGCAGATCATTACCTAAACATTTGAAAAATGATTTGCACTTGCAATTCATATATATGGTTTAATTTTAAAAGCTGTTTGATATCTTCTAATTTCTTAAACACTAATTCAGGCATTTGCTCTGCATTGAGCAACTTACAAATCCCAGGAGTTTCTAACTCTCTTCACTCTTAAGGCTACTGTATTTCATTTAGCCTCATTATTTTCAATTACATGGTATAAAAGGGATTTCCAGCATGACACATGGGAAGAAATGGACACAGCTCCTATAACTTGTGAGTGTATAAAGGGCATATAAGTACTATTTGCCTGATGTTACACTGCAAAGACTGATGGTGGTGGGATATCTTGTATCTGAATGGTTGGTAAGCTTCAAAATGATCTTCCATTTCCCATCTGTTTCTGTTTAAATTTGCAGATGTATTAGCACAACTCCAAAGTGTGCCTTGTTATTTTGACCCATTGCACTGTAATTTACATGAATAGGGAACAGAAAGAAGCTTCAATCAATAACTGGAATCAAAACAACCATGAAAATCTGGATCCAGATGCTCTTCACCCTATTGCTATAGAATAAACTCTTCCACATACAATTAGTCTCCAGTTTTAAATATTTGTCTCTTTAGGTCTGTTTTGTACTATCCTTCAGAGAAATATACCTGTAAGACATCAGGAATTACTCTGAAAATCCACCTATACACAAGGCCTGTATGGGACTCTCTTAATGATGTTTGTGGTAGATTGGACCCAAGTTTGTACAGTTATGAGTTTGTAGTAAAAATAAGTAAAGCTTGTTAATAATTCACACCATGTGGACTGAAAGAAAGTTCCCTAAAAAAAATAAAGCACTCTTGTCTCAGTTTCATAATATGAACAGGGATAAAAGCAGTAGCAAAATAAGCAAATATGTTTCTAATTGTGACCTGTAGAAATAAGTAAAAAGCGGATGAGGTAAACCACTAATGAAACCAGTAGATTTTGGAACAATGAGCAGTTTCTATATTAGCTTTCTGTATGTGTTGATTCAATTAGGGGTTCATCAAGTCTTTCTTCTGAATTGTCATTTGCCGTTTTTTATGGTCGAATAATTTCAGATTGTTGTAGATTTACATAAATTTCACAGGTAAAACTGTTTCTTAAGTTTGGAATTAAATCAATCTATGTCTTACTGTATCTTTATGTCACTAAAAAATATCCCACTTAGGGAGTTTGTAAATATTTGGATCTTCATGTTCCAAAAGAAAATGCATCAAGCAACTGCCTTCAGCTTACTGAGACAGGAGCATTGAGTTTGGGCATGAGTACAATTTTTTCCAGGTCCTGTCTACTGAGTCAGGATCTTAGATTCTGAATGTCTCCAGAAAAGCATAGACTTACAGACTCGGTAACATTAGAGTCAATGAGTATTTTACCACAATGATACTTGAAAAAGAACAGAGGCAAAAAAAGCAAAAACTCCTCACCCTTGTACCGTGTCTATACAGCGTATACATATAAATGAAAGTACATGACTGTATATACATATGTACCCACGTATACAGGTATACATGTTCATGTATGAATGTATATATATAAAAATCCTTACACTCTTCAAAGAGGAAAATGAAATAGCCTTTAACACAGCACTTTCACCGCTGTTAAGCAGGAAAAAGTTGCTTGAGCCTTCATGAACGACAATTTGACATTGACACTTTCCTGGCAAATTCTGTTGCATTAGCAAGTTGGCATTTCCTAAAGAAATGTTTTCAGAAGGTTTCTGGTTAGAACACTAAACTGTGTCACAGGTTATAGGCACAACTCCTACCAATTTCAGCAGGAGTCGGAAGTGTCCATCTATACACTTAAGAATGAAGAAATAAAAGTGCTGGAATTTTGTAATTTACTTTTGTTGCACATGTAGCCCTCCTGCCAGGTGTTAGTGGTAGTAACCAGGACTGGGTTCAATAACATGTCTAGGGGACTCCCTCTAAAATAAATATAAATGGTGGCTTGGTCCCCCACCTAAAACACCAACATTTAGGAATTTAATAATTTAACCTCTTACAGGTGTTCCTTCTCCCATTGCAAGTATGCAGGAGTTCTGAGAATATGAAACCACAAAAAACTTTTATTTGGGAAAATATAGTAAGTATATAGTTTCAAATGGTAAGGAAAACCCACAGAGCATGTTGGGGGTATGACCAGCTTCACAGTTCCCTCTGTTAGTCACACAGCTCCTTATGGTGTAACAATCTTTCCAATGGCAAAATAACCGAGCATCAGGTGGGACCTCAGGTGGTGTTACTCTATAACACTGTATGAAAGGTCTGCACTACTCTTGTCATGGTACCAGTTTGGGATTTTGTTTATTTGTTTGATAATTTGTTTTAATTTTGTTTGCTTTGGTTTTGGTTTTTTGTTGGTTTTGCCTGGTTATTTGTTTGTTTGTTGTTTTTTGGTTTGGTTTGGTTTTGGTTTTGGTGTTTTTTTTTTTTTTTTTTTTTTTTTTTTTTTTTTTTTTTTTTGTTTTCAATCCAAAAGCAGGACATGGATCTGCTGGAACAAGTCCAGAGGAGGCCATGTACATGATCAGAAGACTGGAGCACCTCTAGTATGAAGACAGGCTGAGGGAACTAGATGATCTTTAAGTCCCCTTCCATCCCAAAACATTCTATGATTCTATGTCAGATATGACATTTAGGCTGTTGCTTTTTGGTCTTAGATGCTGCTGCTAGTCTGCTCCCGTAAATTCATACCTTACAATATTGACCATTGAAGAACCTGTACACCACTGCCCGAATTTCCTGCTAAAAATTTTTATGTAAAGAAATAGATAATTACCAAAAAATTAAACAATTTGAGAAATACTTGTTTCTCTATAAGAATGGAGGATTTGTTAAGCTATAAAACGGTGTTCTATTTTAGGGAATATAGGTTAGGAGAACTGTCTTGCATGTTCTGCTGAGTTTTTTTTTAAATTTCTGTTAGGTTTTTCAAATCTTCATTAATTTTCTGAAAAATGGACAGTGACTATTAAACATATTATTGTATGTTACAGTGAAAAATTTAAAAGGAAAGAGCAGTATAAAATTGAGAAATAGAAGATATTTTGAGAAATTAGAACTATCTGTCAAGAAATTGTAAAATAAAGTTCAGTTAGATATGAATTCTAATGCACAAAGGAAAAATTAATGAGACACCCCAATCACTTGAAAAGAAAGAATAATGAAATAGTACATTTCAAAAGTGTTTGAATCAGATAGGAATTCATAACACAGCATGATGGCTTAGGTGGATGTGATATTGGTCTGTCTGGGAACATCCCATTGTGTCTCCTTGAATATAAGTGATCACACTGCAGCACGGGGACTATTCAAAAGGATGCAGACAAATTGGAAAGGACTTCACAGATGTGAAAGAGAATATATGAGGCCAGATGTTGATTAAGGAGTGTTGTGCTTTTGTTGGCTCACTTTAAAAATTAAATCCATACACATACAGCATAAATACATAAACACAAGGGGGAAAGAATTCTTGTTTGCTGAAATACAGGAAAGTACAGTGGGAAGTGCATTAGAAGGGAGGTAAGATAAGAGGAACAGCAGGGAATATCTCTCACAATAAAAGAGTCTTGTGGATTAGATGAAAGGATCTTTTTCACCTGAAGTATTTAGAACATGCTTGCATGGAGGGAGGTAGTCTCACACCCCTGTAGTTTCATGAAGGAGGGAGTTTGGGAATTTTGGACCAAAATTCTATTCAATATAAGAATGGTGTTATCAGATATGGGCAGGGAACTGGGCATTGTTCTGAGGCAGACTTGGAATGACTTTGCTACAGCTGAAATTCTCTCACCCTTGTTTATCCATCCTTGTGTGACATTGAATGAGTTGTCAGTGTTAAAACAGCAGATCCGTTAATTATTATGGATTTTTTTCTTTATACTCATTTTACCAGCTAATGGGAGTGACTGGGTTGCCATGTGAACCCTGATGGACATGTAATGCTGGCACAGAAGTCCACAGTGCTGTTTGTTATTGTTAAAGCTACAGGAAAGTGGATGGGCTGTGGGGCTGGGGCTGGCCCTGGCCTGAAGTGATGTTAACGGAACAAAGCATGAAAAACTGCTGGACACGACATGAGAAATTGCTTGACATAGCAGATAGAAGTTCAAGAAAATAGCAAACAGTACTGGGGGAAGGGCTGGCTCTCATAGGTTGTTCAAGCAGCATTCTGTGAGGAACAACCAAACTCCTGAGATAATTGAATTATGTCTGGACTGGGTACTAATCTAGTTTTTGGAGAGTAGTCCTGCATTTGATTGCCCCAGCCTTATCAGTAAAATAAATCAAATCTGTTCTTATGACTACATCACATGGGTTGAATCTTCTTCCATGGTCAGAAAGCCTGGGGTGCAAAGGGGAATGTTCCCAAACTGTTGTCGCCAGTAAATTAAAGCTATATCTATTCTGAATAAATATGCCCTAAAAGTGAGTTGGAAGTCACAATGTGGAAGACTGAATCCACCCTCAATTTCAAAACATCCTGGAGGATTTAGAACTTGTTCTGATTTTCATATATCAGTACTAGAAACAATTATAATGTTTCATATAGAAAGATGTCTACAAAATAGTGCCAGCAAGTGCTATAGCGTAAGAAGAATAATGAAAATAGCAACAGCAATAGCAATAAAAATACTAATAAATTGAAGAGCATCGGTCACCAGTAACCACATAAATATAAAGTAGAATATTCAAGACAACCGTTGCTCAGAGGCAAGAATTAAAAGGGTTAAATCACTGGGAGAGCAGAGAGCCTCATTTGATCATGGTTGTCTTTCACCACTGTCCATCAACAATTTAATCTGTAAGGCTAAGCTCCATGCACACATTTGCACCTCACTCAGCTATTAGGCTGCCCTGGAAAGTCTGGTTAAGCAGAGTATGGCTGTCACTGAAGTTTTTATATGACTGACTGACATTTATACCCACCATGTCCCACAGGCTTTATAGAGAACACTGTTTAGTGCCAGAAATGTTACATCTTGGTGGGTGAACATGATACAGCCATGGTGAAAAAGAGAAATAGATTAAACTACAATTTTGGAAACTAAATCCTATTTTTCTGGAAAGAATGATTGTGTCCTGGATTAACCTGGGGAGAATCAGTTGTCCTGGTTTTTATTTCTTTCTTTTTTTCTCTTAAACAAAATAAAAAATGTGCTGAGTTCTTTAACTTCCATCATAAACCACATCAGAGCTGAGCAGAAGCAACCTTGTTTTTATCAAGATTTGATCTTAAGCAATCAGGGGAGATATCTGGATTACTGATCAGAGCTACTTCATTGCTCAGCATAACACATTTCTCTGTCTTCCATTTTGTAGTTCTTGGCCTTCATCCAACTTCAAAGTAAACCATCCTGAAAAGATTCTTTTTCTTTTTCTTTTTCTTTTTCTTTTTCTTTTTCTTTTTCTTTTTCTTTTTCTTTTTCTTTTTCTTTTTCTTTTTCTTTTTCTTTTTCTTTTTCTTTTTCTTTTTTCTTTTTTCTTTTTTCTTTTTTTCTTTTTCTTTTTCTTTTTCTTTTTCTTTTCTTTTTCTTTTTCTTTTTCTTTTTCTTTGTCTTTTTCTTTTTCTTTTTCTTTTTCTTTTTCTTTTTCTTTTCTTTTTCTTTTTCTTTTTCTTTTTTCTTTTTTCTTTTTTCTTTTTTTCTTTTTCTTTTTCTTTTTCTTTTTCTTTTCTTTTTCTTTTTCTTTTTCTTTTTCTTTGTCTTTTTCTTTTTCTTTTTCTTTTTCTTTTTCTTTTTTTTTCTTTTTCTTAAGAAAATACAAACTGTATGAATTTACAATAAAAATCATGATATTATTTTAGAATTACCTGCACGTTCCTAGGTCTGCATTTTTAAAGGAATGTCAGTAAGAAGTCTAATGCAAACCCCTTGATATCTGTGGGGATCTTTCCTCTGAGTACATTAAGCCTTAAATCAATCCCATTGGAGAAATATGCATGCCTTTGCTTTATGCATTTATGCCTAGTCACAGTCACCTAAATGCTGCCTTTGCTTCTGAAAATATGTACAAAGGCTGGCTTGAGAGGTGGAGGTTTGTCTGGATGCCATTCTGTTACAGACAAAGCCAGGAAAATCCTGAATGAGCTCCAGGAAAAGTGAAATTTGCCAAGACACTATCTGAAGCAGGAGATTCCAATTTGTTTTGACACTAAGTAATATGTGCATGAGAGCTTCTGAGGGAGCAGGAAGAAGGGAAGAGAGCACAGGGTACTCCAGGATGAGTGACTACAATGTTTGCTCTTATCTCTTTGAACGTTTTGGCTCCATTAAACGATAAAACAGATCCTTGGCTGTATTGATGGCTGTACAGCCCATTGAGGTGGTGGCAGCTGTTGTGCATCTTCACAACCTGTTTGCAAGAAGAGAAGACAGGTGCATTGATACCCTAAAACAGGAAAGCAACCACCATAGAGCTGCTTGAGCTTTGTAGCCATGTCTGAATAGTCCAGAGATGGATAACTACAGCTTAATTATAAGGGTGAATTTTGCCTGAAGTAGGTTTAGAGACCATGGAGTAACTTGGATTTGGTGCTCTGGGCAGGTAGGGCAGGAACATTGAAGAAGGGACAAGGAATATATTGACTTCTGGGGCTTTCTCATCTAAAAGTACTTTTCTTCTATAGTCAGAAGAAAGCACTAAGCTTCTCAGAGGATTACAAGTTCCTTAAAAAATAGGTATTCTGGATGTGTGTGGAGCATCCCTTCATAGCTCATCACTCTTCTCCCCTCTGTGGAGGAAAATTTGACATCTTGCTTAGATTTAGCAGATGAGTTTGAAACAAAGCTAGCCTTCAAAACAAGCTCTTTTTGAATGAAATGAGATATAATTAGCTGGCTGTTTTCTCCCTGGTATTTTCTTATTTCCCTGGAACCCTCCTCTGTGTTCTAATATATTAAAGTATTAGAAGTATTTCAGTGAAAGATAAGGATAATACATTCCCTGGAAAGTCATATTTGATTTGTTTTGGACCCTCTGAAAACTAAGCTTCTTCTGTGAAGAGCTTTAAAAGAAAGAAGTACGGCTAAATGTGTCTGGTGAGTCCTATTTTTCATGGATGTACTACTTTGGTGGGGTAGTAGGAAGGAAAGGGATGAGGAGGGTGAGTAAACCATTTTGGCTTTACAAAAGGATGTAACTGCATGGCTGGGCATTGATTTAAACCCTATAACCAAATTCAGTGTTTAGAAGTGAGAAGTAATGAAAAAGAGGATATGTCCCTTTTGGCTACACGAGTGTTGCCACAGGAGGGTTTGAGCTAGCTCTTATGTCGCACAGAAAAAAAGTGTGAGGATGTTTGAATCTTGCTTAGAAGCAATTGAAAAAGGAAATGGAATAGAACAAACTTTCAGGAAGGAACAAAGAGGAACATACGAGGTTGTTGAGTCTCTGATGTTCTTGAGCTTGGAATGTCCCATCTTCTGCTGCAATGAAGATGTCAACGAAATTAAAAAAGTATAAGAAAAATCAGCAAGGGTGAGCAAAGATGGTAAAAGGCAAATATAAGTAAATAAAGCAATGATATCTCTATTCATGTGGAAAAGATACATACTATTCTGAAATTAAAAACTTTAATTTAGTCAGACAAATACTGGCATGAAGTACCATGAAGTCTTAAAGTAGAAGCCATGTGAAAAAGCTGCAGAGATGAAAAGATAAATTTTTTGAAAGACACAATAATTTAATTTTTGTGTGAACCAGCCTTATTGCCCTCATAAATGTCCTGCATTTTGGTAAATGATTTTTTATCAAGCTTACATTAAGCTTTAGTTTTTCATTAAAAACAAAGAAAACAATAGGAAAAATATTTTAAAAAGAAGAAAAGTGAAAATAAGTAAGAAAAGAGTTGCACAGTTTCTTCAGGGAAAAAAAATGTAATTGAAGTATATTAATTTTACCAAAGGATAAATCTAAGAAAAATAAATAAACATAGTAAAAATTTTGAGTGCACAAACAACCAATGCTTTTCTATGGTTACTTCTTTCCTTCAGACAAGGTAGTGGGCTCAGATTTGAGAACTACCTTCTTACATCACCTACCTCCTTGATTGAACTTCTAATCACCAAAACATCAGTCAAGAAAAAATTGTGTAACATATTCATAAGGTACAGTAGCTGTGCTGACCACCAGAGAATGTGTCATTCCTGAAGCAGGGTTCATGGTGGAGCAGGCTGGCTATGAGGAAGAAATTTTGTGCAATACTGGGGGGAAAAAAGGATGGCTAGAGAAAGTTGTAAATAGAAATTAAAGAACAAGAAAAAACAATTCTTAGAAGTGCTTTAAGCATCCTAACACTGATTTTCAACCCTAGTCTTATTATTTTAGTTCTTTCACATGCAATGCTGAAAGCTTCATTGTTGTATATAGCAATAAGTAGTCTCTGAATATAAATTTTTTTTTCCTTTTTTTTCTTTCCTATTTCAGGTAATTTGTGTCTGACTCCTTATATTTTTATTGAAAATAATTCATATTAAGCATTTCAGGTCCTGCCCTGTCTCTCTGTATATATTTTCAAATAGCCATCTATCTTGAATTTAGTCTTGACCTCATTGTGTGATTCTAGTATTTCATTTATCTAGACACAATGAATCTTTCACTAAAAGGAACCGAGCCTGCAGAACAATAAAATATTATGAACTCCAGATAGAATACACATACAATCTAGCTTGCAACAAATTGTCATTTTCATGAGGATTAAGAAAAGATCTTCAAGATTTTCATGTGTTTTGGCATATTCTTCAGTGCTTTTGCTCAATGGAAGTGATCTATCGGAGATATTTTGTGTCCTGTGTCTTAATTCTGAAGACGTTAAGACAGCTTGTATGAATCTACATATGGAACCTAATAGCTGCAGAGCAGTCAAATGTTATGGCTGATCACTTGGGGTTCTTTCAGCTCCAAATGTTGAGGTTTTAGCTCTAGATTCAAGAGAAAATGGTGTGTGGAAAAACAATTCAGAAGAGAGAAGAAGAGAGAGCAAGAAATCAGTGAGTAAGAAATTGAAGCCTTAAAGCCTGAGTAGGAACACGGGTAAATGGGAGCATAAAAGAGAGACAAAATTTTGCCTGGAACATAAGGACAGGGAGAAGGAGTAAGTGAAAAAATGAGAAGGAATTGGAACTTGCATTTAAAACCTGAATGATATCATATAATGGTAACAATGTAAGAGAATTTAAAAATGAGCATAGTCCAGAGATACTCAGTTAGAAAAATATGCAAAAAGCTGTGATGAGATCTGAGCAGAGATGAGATGAATCTGAGCCCATTCAGTCAAACCACCAATTCCTCTTGGAGCCTGATCTGAATTTGGAACAAATTCCAAACCTCAAGTTTTTCATTTTGGTTCCAAAATAAGATCTGGCGACTCTCAACAGGAAAGGATTTATTTTCTTCACTACCCCCAAGCAGGAAAAAGCCAAAATGTGAGGGCAGAATGGGGGACGTTGAAGGAGAGTTGGTCAGTAGAAAAACAGAAAATAATTTGGTAGAAACTGCAAGTAGGAAGGGTCAAAATGAGAAACCTCTATGGGAACCCAGGCAGTAACACACCACTAAATTATGAATGGAGAGAGAGAGGCAAATGTTATGTTAAAGAAACTGAACTTCCTGTGCTTTCAAGTTGTGGTCATAGCAAAATCTGGTCTTACTAAATAGGTTGCATTTGCCTTGTAGGGTTCCACGACATAAATTAAATGACACATGTAACATGCCACTCTGAAATGTGAAATTATTGTAGAATGAGAATTTGAACAATGAGAAACAGCTTCCGCTTCCACTTGAAATTTCCTGTGCAAAAAGGCCTCAAGATTTGTTTCTTTTTATAACAGTTACATGTAAATAGGCCAAAGTGTCTTAATCAAAATTTCTTGTTCCATAAATTTCAGTAGCTTCAAATATGCAAAAATTTTAAGTAGGGCTAAGGAAGAATTATACATTATGATTTTATTTACAGAAATACCAATATTATTACTTAAAGGACCAAAAGAATTTTCTTCTGATAACATCAAAGAAGTGGATCTTCAAAGAGACAGAATTCCTATATGTAGTAAAACTAAGAAAATCCCCGTTCTTAGCTAGCAGAGCTATGCTAATTTAAAATAGCTAGAAACTGGCCATTAATTTCTCTCTCCCTTTGCAGATTTCTGTCCTGTAAGAATTACAGAAAGTACATTACTGTTGAAAAATACATAAACCCCTACTGAAGTATGCATCTTGTGACATTTAACTAAGCTTGTGGAAGTCCCACCTTGTAATATGATAATAAAAACTACTGCTTGTCCTGCGTTTGCCATCCATAAATCTCTAACCACCTTCCTGGAGGACAGTATCATTGCCTTGTGACAGATGGTGAGACTAAGGAGTAATAAAATAAAGCAAGTTACCCAAGATCACCCCAAAAGAACACCAGCTCCCACCGCTTGTCCAGAACTCATATCAGGAAAAAATACAGAGACAAGTCTGTGGGGGTGGTCTGAAGCACTTCTGTCTGCAGAATTATTTCTGCAAATTTGTAATGGAGGTAGAGAGTGTTATGTGTAAGTTTGGACTGAGAGAAAAGGCTCTGCTCCTCTATGCACACTAGACCCATGCCTGGATTCCAGCCACTTTCACAGGAAAGAAATATGTTTAACAGGGGCTACTGAAGGAAGAGGAGCGGGAGGATTAGATGCATGAATCCTAAAACATACTAACATGCTTGTGTACATTTTCACTCTGAAAGCCGAGCTTTTGGTTTCTTGATGCAACTGGTTTGTGGCAAGAGCTGAGCAAGTGACGTTTATCAGCACTGCTAAGAAGCCCAGCAATAAGTCACTACAGAAATATTTATTACCTACTGGTAACCGCTGGTAATTGCTGAAAAAACAACCTGAAAGACATGTCTACGCTCTTGCTGGAACGACTCACCATGATGTAATTCCCTAAGCACCTCCACTAGGAGACAGTAGTAAAAACTTATGAACATGTTCTCCCTG
Organism: Pachycephala philippinensis; assembly: GCA_013397055.1. Taxonomy (NCBI): domain Eukaryota; kingdom Metazoa; phylum Chordata; class Aves; order Passeriformes; genus Pachycephala; species Pachycephala philippinensis. The sequence goes on from VWZT01000867.1 coordinate 270,822, forward strand.
TTAACATTCTTTCCTTCTCTCTTTAATATAGCTGAAAAAAAAAAATTGGTGTGCACCCATAAATTCACTACAAAACAAAATCAGTTGCTCTAAGTGGGCACAGCACTGCACAAGTACATGTTAGAAAGTCCCATAATTTGTAAGGGTACTGCATTTTTTTTCACATTCTGTTTTCGAGGAGTTTAATTAAAAAATGTTTTCGTCATTTAATGTTTAAAGGCATCATCACAGAAATGGACCCAGTTCTCTAATTGCTGTCATTGCCAAGCTGATAGAGAAGCTACTGATGAAATAATACTAAGTTCCTCTTTTGGGCAATATTCACCCAGTATTTGAGAAAGCTCTCAAGAAATTAATGCCTCTTTTGCAGCATGAGAAGTGACAAAAATTTGAGGCTTGGTGAGATGCTGTTCTCCACTGCCTCCAGCCCACAGTTCCTCCCCTCAGCCCCATTCAGGACAGGGAGCAAGGACACCTCCAGGTTCAGAACAACCAAAATACCAGATTGGCCAATATTTGGGCAAAATCACAGCTGCAGAACCTGGTCTGTTACCTCTCAGAGGCAAACTGTTCTCCTAACAGGGCAAGTCTTTAATTACCATTCCTCCTCCCCCTCCTCCCCCCCACAGCACACTCAGCAATTCCCAACTCATCTGGTTAGTTTCAAACCCATATTTACACCAACTGGTTAGTTTTGTTCTATTAGCTCTCAGACCATTTAAACCATCTGGTTTTCCTCTAGCATGTCCTAGACCCCTGACCTGAGTGATCCCTACATTTGATGTTCGTCCATGTCTGAAGTAACTGTTTTTAGAGGTGACAATCCCAATTTCACTCACTGCTGTGGGCATGGTCCCAGACCATGCTGTGTGGTTACACGATGCCTGTGCATCTTCTCCCCTTCACCACCTCCTGCCACATTTGAGCCAGGGTTATACAGTCCCTGCTAGGCATGGTACAGCAATAGGGAACATGCACATTTTATAACCACAAAAAGAACCTTGAGTGTGAATTCTAGTGTGCTTTAGGTCTCTTATGCTATTTAACTAGCTACAAAACTGTGATATTTTTTCCAGGAACAATCTCACAACAGAGTGTGCCTGGGTTTGATTTCTAGGGATTCTTGCTAAAATTTCTATGTGACATCATCTCAGGCCCTCACCCAGAAACCTGGGAAAATAAATTGCCCTGTCTGGGTGTTCAGAAAAAGAAGTAGTTCCTCATTTAAAAACAATAAGTTTATATAAAGGGAGTCAAATGAACAGAGTTCTATCAGGGGGAGAGGCCTTCTAAAACATTGCCTTGGGAAACTTAAGTGACTAACCAAAGGTGAGACTGCTGTCCCCAAGGTCCAGCCCTGGCTGTGAGCTCTTCCTACAGCAGCAAGGGGCGGTCAAGGTTATGGGCACTGTCCTCCCCCCTTCAGTTGCATCCAACTCACACAACTCATTATCCAGGCTCTAAATCCAATTTGAGGGCAGTTTAAATCTTCTGGCCCAAGTCAGAGGCAATCAATTTGTAGCAGAGTGTGGGCTGTATGGGATCCTCAAAGGCAGGTTATTGCATCATAGGCAGCTTAGGAGCAGGCGGGGGGTTGGATGAATTATTCTGGCAATATTGAAGTTTGCCCCCCAGCATTACATTTTTCCTCCGTTACAACTTTCTGCATCCTTCTTCCCATGAGTTCATCACTTCTGAAAAAAACACACAGCTTTGCTGGACACAGATGCACTCCTCCAGAGTGTAACCTGAAATTCAGGGGCTGCTGGATGGAGCTGGATCAAACACACAGATGTGGCAGAGAGATGTGTCACACAGGCTTCTCCACTACTGGTTTCAAGGAGGGACCACCAAGCCGAGAAGGCTGGCTCCACTCTCTTAAGAGTTGTGTAGCTTCTGTGACCTTTTCTACCCATCCCCAGTGAAAAGACCAGGCTTCTCTTGCCCGAGAGGGGGTGTCAACAAAATCCACAGGTTTACAACTGCTCCAGGGCAGTTCCATCATTCCACAACCAACTCATTGAGCCTCTTCTACCTGCCACCTCATCTCCTCTTGCCTTCCCACAACAGCCACATTTTGCCATGATTCTGCTGCCAGAGCATCAGTCTCCCCTGTAATACAAATGTCTAATGGGCCAGTTCTTACAATTTCTCTAGAATTTTTAGATGGAAATCACAGACACCTTATGGGAAATATTGACTGAAAATTAGGGTTTTTTTTTTAAATAGACACTTGAATCATTTAGTTTGCAGTGAGGCACCTGTAACATGAAACGATTCACTACAGGGAAGATATGGACCCAGTTTCTAAAAATATTCTGTTATTTTTTTCTTTTTTTTTTCCTGCCTATATTTTTATTGAAAAGATATTTTGTACATCCTGTAACTCAGGTAAGTCTCAGTATAATTATATTTGAAGGAAAATCCCTTTTCTAGCCCAGAGAAAATAAAAACGGGAAAATCAAAGGCTTTTTTGCCAAAAAGAAAAAAAGTGAGAATATTTCCATACAAGGTCACAGTTACCTAAATAAATCACAGCCAGCTTCACACTCCAGACTGTATTTATATTTTGAGCCAGGGAACATCTGTTTAATAGTGGGTGGTCATGTAACAGTTTCATAGACAACAGGGCCATCCGAATACTCTTGGAGATGTCAGAAAGGGACTTACCCTGAAGTCAGTGAGTTGTAAATGGGAGGAAAGTAGGCCTCACTATTCTGGAAGGTTCTTTTCTCAGAAGCTGAGTAAAACTACATGTCAGTAACTACATGGCAAAAGAGAGGTTGTCCAGAAAAACTCTTATTTAAAATGAAAAGTACAAACCAGAACCCCACAGCAGTTCCTCAATAATAGCTGCAGCATTTTCTGCTTAAATACATGAGAAAGACTCAAGATATATCAGTGGCTTCCCAAGGTAGCAGAGTGCTGTCTCCCAGTATCTCCCAATGATTGGATGAAGAGAACAGGGAAGGCACAGACCCTGATAGTTTTTACTTACACCTTACACAGGTCAGTCACATTGGTAAAGAATTAGCACAGAAATTGAACTCTGTATAATTTTGGCTGTCCTGAGGTTAAGAGCATGGACATTACTAGAGCTAAACATTATTATTGTCCCCAGGCTGCTGCCAACACTCTGCTGCCACTTGTAGGCACATCTAACTTCCCTGACTATTGAGGGACCTTGGGGTAACTATACCCCTTTCTACAGCTCCCAAGGAACCGAGAACATGACATGCCACAGGGAACAGAAGAAGAGATCATTGTTGAACACTTCCTTTTGAGTATCTGAGGTGCCTCATTTATTTGTCATATTAAGTAACTTCCTTCATTTAGAATTTTTCCCTGAAAGTGTATGTCTACTTATTTCACTTCAGGAGGTCAGAGAAGGCAGGGAGAAGGCAAAAATGATGCCTGTACAGAACTGCCTTTCACCCTAAAGTATTTCTGTTGAAAGACTCTTCTGGAATATAAATATCGTGATCCTTGGTCCAGTCCTTTTTCCTCCTGAAGGGACCAAATCCATCTCGGCATCCTGTCACAGATAGTCAATGTATTTTTCATCAAACTGTCTTTGATTAAACAGTCTTTGGTAAATAGAAAAAGTGATATTTTTTATCACTGTTACCCCAGGTGAGTCTCTGGTACCCGGTTAAACACTGTAGCTTTCCCATGCTAAAACTGAGCCAGGGAATCCTTTCCTATATCACCCAAAGAGCAGGCGTTTAAAGCATCTAATTGCAGATAGCCTGTTGCTATCAGCCAAGCAGTAGGGTTCTGTGTTAGAATCCTTTATGCTTCCATGAAAATTGGAAGTCCATTTTGTACAAAGCTACTCTGCCAGAAGTCCAAAAAAGTGTTCCAAGGTTGAAGATGAGCATTTCACTTTCCAAGAATCCCAAAACTGTAGGCATGAAAAAGACAACAAACTGTTCAGTGTCATGAGGCCTGAGACATTCTACTACTGCCAGACTCAGAACTGAAGATATTTTTATGAACTTTAAATGTAGACGTCTTCTAACTTTAAGTACAGGCAACTCTCATATATGCATTTTAAGGCTCATTAATCCCTAACTCTTGCTTAATTTCTTTTGTGTGTGACTAAGAAACTTCATTAAGAGAAAAAAACACGTCAACAATCTACATTCTTAAACTGAGGAAGCAATGAAAAATACACACTTGTGAAACAATTCTACAGTGTGGGAAAAAAAAAACCCTCTGCTATGAAAAGAAAAATATTTGTCCATTTTTATGTTTCCTTTGCTGTTTCAGTTACCTGGATATGAATGGGCCTTATTGAAAAATTAATAATAAGAGCTTAGATGGGAAATATCCATAGGATTCTGTATATAAACCGTTCTTGTCTAAAGGTCCTGATAAAACAGCTGGTAGATATTAGGGACCAGCATTCCCTACACACAATAAATAAGTACTATAGTATCCTACACTGGTATCCTAGAATACTGTAGTAGTATTGTTTTGGGCTGCATGAGGATAATCTCAGTTCTTATAAGACATCATGACTATATTGATCAATGCTGATTTAAACCAGTTGTGGATCAGACATGGGGAGAGGTGGATTTACCTTAGTTAACTCAAATCCAATATGCCACAATAATCAGCAGGAACAAGATGCAATTTGCTCAGCCTCTTTAGACACCTCCACAGGTTCAGACTTGCTGCCTTCTTGAAGTGCCTGTTTCTCACCTTTGACCATGAAGGCATCCCAGGATGATCAGCTCAAATGCAGGCATCTGCAGTGAGGGATGTTAGGCTGTAAGTGAAAAAAAATGAAGTAGAGGTTCACTGAGGGAATTGTATCAGACTCATAATTTCTGAGTAGAAGTCCAGCAAAGAGCAGGCGAGCATTATTTAAGTTCTACTTAAACCTCAAAGTAGACAGCCGGCACACACATGAGCTCACACTTGGGAGCTCTGCACTTGAGATCATTTCAGTACTGCACAAGTAGCCCTTCTCTCCTGTCTGCGTAGGAGTGTAACGTGTACTATTACAAACCATTGTTGTGATAACAGGGATTCTCCGACCATCTGCTGTGGCCAAGTTTCAATAACCTGGGAGAGGCCACATGACAAAATCAGCCCTGACACATACTGGTGCGGTTATACTGAGGCTGATTTTGGCCCTATGCATGTCAGACAGAAGTTTGTAATAAGGTTTCCTTGTTCACTTCTCTGACAATCTGCTTCAACTATTCTCAGAAATAACTGCTAACGGCAGATTCACTCCCACTGTTCAGCTTCTCTTTTTCTTTTAAACTGAACCAGACATGAGAGACAATGTAAAACCCTCAAAGTAACTCTAATCCATTTCCAAAAGATGCTACAGACTGTACGGTAGCCCAGGATTCTGTTTTGAATAAGCCCATGCTCATGCTCTTTGCAACTGAGTATTTCTAATGTAAGTGCCTGTGAGGAGGAGGAGGAGGGGAGAGAGGTTCATTAATAATCATGAGGGTTTCAGTATTGTTGCATAACTCGGTCAATTTGATCATCCACTGGGCTTTATCAGGTTTGTTTTATTGCAGTTTGCTTGTGCCTGTGCAGTTCCCATTTTGGGGAGTTGTAGTTCCTGGGAGCTTTCATGCTATCCCCACTTCCAAGCGCCGTAAAGCGGCGGCCTGCTGTTTTAATCACGCCTCTCTTTCTCCAATGTTGTTTGCGCCCTGGTACAACCCATCTGCCTCGAATCGAGTGCTCCACTGGGGCTGCACACATCTGCCAGCCAGACTACCTTCGTACACAATTACTCAATCCACCGTAAGGCTCTTTAATAGGAAACAAGTGTGACAACGGCAAGCCTTTTTTCTCTTGCTCTCTCTCTCTCTCTTTCCCTCTCTCCCCCTCTCTCTTTTTATTTTTTTTTCTTTCAACCACATAGTCAAACCGCCCTAATAGAGATGAAGCTTGATAGATCCACCCAGGTGTAGGTGAAATGGTAGAGCCTCAAGCGTAATAGATGCCGTGCTCTTGTGCTGAAGTTCAGCCCCGTGTCCTGAAGGGTTGTCTGGCAGCACAGAGATGGGTTGCTCTTTGCACAGTTAAAAAGTCAATGTGCTTCCTCCAGCTCACATGTATGACTAATTTAGAAAGCAACCTGGATCTAGGTGAGCGCTGCAGAACTGCCTCTTCTCTTCAGTGCACGGACAAAGCACAGCACACAGTAAGTGGAAAATTTGTATTTACTTACTTTACTTGAGAATTAATTAACTGTGTTTACTTTTGAGGGAATCCTCTAAAGGCTGGTGCAGAAATGAAGCAGAATAATGTTTGCATGCAGATCCCTTGTGTATATCTTCCTGTTTCATTTTACACTGTGCCCTTGTCCTGCTACTTCAGCCTGATTACTCAGACCATACAGCTGGGCTGAAGCAACTTTCTTGTCTAAAACTGAGCTATATAATGGTACCGGTAACACATGGGTCTATTTCTCTGTTAAGGTGTGTGTCTGTACAATATCTGAATATCTGATTGCTGAGCAGAAGTTTAATCACTTGTATTAAAAAATGGATATATGAAAGTGTTAAAACTAAGAAAGTTAAATAGTCCAAACCTGCTTCTCTTTTTTCTTTTTTTCCTCTCTCTTTTTTTTTTTTTTTTTTTTTTTTTTGGAGGTGGGGGTGAGGAGGGAAAGGAGGAAACAAGAATTAGAAATGTTAGGCATTGAAACATTAAAAAGGGAAGTCATTTAATGTGAAAAAGAAAGCTGCATTATTTTGTTTACCAAACCATTAATTCAAACATACTGAGAATGTTGCCAAACTATAAACTCACAAACTGTATAACTACAGTGATAGTAAAGCTTGAAACAAGAAAAGAAGGTTGCTTGTCTAAAATGCAAGAGGCATATTAGAACCAGATGTACAGAATCTCAACTTTGAATACTCAGTCTTTCATGCTTGGTTTAAAGCAGCCTTAAAATTGCCTTTACTTTGCATTTACAACTTTGGATTCACTATTAAACTGCGCTTGAACTTGAAGTCAAGATTTGATCTTAGCACACACATATTATTCGAGCCTCCTACCAGAGATTTACTTTGCTATTGGGAGTCTATTTACTACTGTACTGTATATCCTGAAGGACATTAACAAGCTTTCTGTGATGGACTTTCAGGTGGAATGTAAAATGTAAAAGAATGTGTCCGTTGCATATACAGAATGTTCTCTCTCAGAAATAAACACATGCATTATAAAAGGGATTTGCCAGCACCTCAAGCAGATGATGATACACTGTAAAAATGCACACAAGTATGTCTGAATTTATTTTCTGGAGGATCCAATGAGATGACACTTCTCACTCAATTTATTCTGAAATATTACTCAGGTTGGAGGCTGTTGTCAACACTGGAAGTGGAAGAAATGAGTCTGCACAGTTATGCCTATAACACATTTTCATTAGTCTTCCTTTCTGCAGAAGAGGTATTTTCTTTGCTCTTGGACAGACAAGAATATATGGTTCTTTTAATTAGCCATAGCTTAACTGCTACAGTTATCCTTTGTGCATGATAGCCATTATCCTGACCTGCTGCTGAAAACATCCAGTCTGTTAACACCAAGTTTCTAAATACAGCAATTTAAAAGTTGAAAGTTTAGGAAGGTAAAACACCATTCCAGAAGAAATATTTAGACCTGTAGTTGCTGGCATCAGGCAGTGGTCAACGCTACCCCCTACAGGGAGAGAATCTAATTTCATTGTCTCCCTCATTCATGAACACTGTAAGAGTTCCAACTCTTACACTTGAGTACTGAAGTTATTCTCTGGCTCCAACAACTGCCTCGTAATGGCTGGGACAGACTGTGATTAATAGAAAGTCATTTTCAAAGAACTAATAAATAGCATAACTAATAAATAGCAATAGGCATTTTCTATCTCTTAAATTGAAGCCAGCAGAAAATGGCTTTTAGACTTTAAAAGCCAGAGTCATCAGTGGTTTCTTTCCAGTTACAAAGTGCAAGAATGAGTTCACAAAACACTCCTGCTTACCTTAAGTCAGCTGCATAATGTATGGGTCTTGAATACAACTTTGCAACAAGGCATAGATAATGCTACTACATAAAACATGGCCCTAGACATGGCAGTATAGACATGAGGTTAAGGTACAACCAAGTACAGGTGAGGTGACAGAGTTATGGGACATGTTTTTTGTGTCAAATTCACATCTATTGTAACAAATTTCGAGTGGTATTTCATAATTCGCTTTCAATTCAACCCATTGCTCTGTAAGGCATTTAGGGATAGGAAGAAAAAAGGATGATGACGCTACCAACTTAAAAGTTTCAATTTATATAAACATACCTGACAAAATTTATCCCAGTTTGCTGGTTTATTTAATTTAAGAAAACTAAAAATTCACCATGTGTTTTGATCATACATGTTGTGTTAGCTAGTGTGCTTTAACGTAAGTTTTTAATTCAGATATTACACATTTGCATTTAAGTTATAGTACCATTTACTACTTCGCAGTGCATTTTTGCAATAGAACAACTTTTAAATATTTTAAATAATCATCATGTGATTCCTCTTCTTCCCATTTGTTTATCATGACCATGAGTTTTAAGTGTGTGCAGAGTAACCACCTAACCTACTTTTCTGTCTTTCACCATCTTTCTGACACATGCACGCATATATACACATATATACTCACAAGAAATGCTTTGTCCTATGCTTCTCCACGCTTTGAAATGGAGTTTTGGATCTTTCAAGACCTCTTCTGTTGGCTTCCGTGCCCAAAATAATTTCAACAAGAAAAAATACAGCATTTCTACATTATAAAGCTGAATCCTGACCTCAGCTACAACTCATGACTGTAACAGGGTTTTGGCTTTGTGCATAAACTTGACTGTCATTACCGTTACCCAAAAAAGAGCAAGGATCTGAAAAAAATATCCAGATCGTAAAGCATATGTTTTTCACCTAAATATTGAGACCTAAATTTTTCTTTATTAGGCTGTGTTGGTTTTTTTTTTCAAATGGATGAATACAACCCTGGGTGGCTTAGCTTAGGCAAAGACATTTGAGATTTTTAGCTATATCAGTTCCATGTTCAAAAAAGAGCCCAATGGCTAATTGTCAGTTTTACTTCAGATTTATAATAGAAGCATAGTGTCTAACACATCAGTTAACTATAGTAATAAAGAATTTGGTAATTACTCAGTAGTCATTTTGAAAATTTTGTTAATAAACATAATCTTACCATACTGTTTACTAACAAAACCACTACAGACAGAAATATTAACCACATCTTTTTTCTTTCTATAACCAACATTTCAGCAGAAGGCTTTAATTTCACTCCCACTTGCTAGCGTAGTGGAAGCTATAGGTATTGTATGACACAATGAATCCTGTTTTATCTTCTTTGATACTATTACTCATGGCTGCTAAAGATTTAATGAGTCTTAAACTGAAAAAGATGTAGAAAAACTGCTTATAGGCATAACAATGTGTTACTGATGAGCATCAAAAGATTACCAGGACATTAGCTAGGGTTACAGGAAAACCTCAAATAATGTATGTTCCACAAATCCAAAATATTTTCCATAAGCAATCACTGATGAAAGTTTCTTTTCATCTGTATTATTATTCTTCATATAAGGCATCAATGCTAAGCTAGTTCAGGTCTTCTTTCTGCTAAGTCCAATGTGCTGCAGGTCTAGTCAGCAAGCACTGCTAGTGCTATCAATGTTAAAATCACCCCAATCATTTACACCAATGCACTGCAAACTTGCAAATTTTACTTTCCAAAGTCTTAGGTGCTTCTGTGAATTTATGTAGAAGTGAACACAGTTTGATTTTCATTCTTCTTACATTAAGTAAGTATCAATGCTGATTTGATGCATGAGCTACTACTTAAGAGGGCATTTTGGGTACTGCTATGGAAACTAAGCCTTTGATCTAGGAAGCTTAAGTCCAGTGATAATTAGGTTTTGGTAGTGAATGTCTGACACATACTTTTTAAATAAGGTTTAATACCAAGTAGGTCTGATTTAAAGATAAACAAATATTTTAGGAATCTGGATACAGTAAGATTTGTTGCTGATGTCTATATTAAAACTAAATCACCTCAACTATAAAAAAATGTTTTTCAAAATTTCTGGTGCATTCAGACAATGTTATATTTTGTGTCTTGCTGCTCTATATAAACATGAAAGTTTTAAAATACCATAAAGCTGTTCTTTTTGCTTATTTAAATCATTGGTATCACAGTAAAGAGGTGTTGATTTGTTGATTGTTGATAATTTTGCTCTTAATATATAGACTTGCAGATGTTCACATAAAGTGCTTGTATGAAATAATGCTGTCATTCTGATTTATCATTCTGATACTTTAGTACCAGTTAGTGAAGTGGTTTTTCTCATAATTAATGGTAGGTTGATCTTCAAAGGAGCTTAGATGCTGATGGCAGCAGGTACAAATATTCAAGAATAATGGAAGTCAAACTTCAGGAAGAAATAGAAAATCATGCTTTTCTAGAGACAAACTGCATACTACCCTCTTTCTCCTATGAGGCATTGCAGTGCAAATGTTATTAAAACAAACAGCAAAGGAGTGCATTTTAAAAGCAACACGCCTCTCTCCTTCTAAAAATGTGAGTTCACTTGAAATGATTAATGGGAAAGGCTTTCTGGGGTTTTTTACTGCTGTTCTTTAAAGGGTGATAAAGATATATGAACCCCATGATATGCACAAATCCCATGCACAATGACTACGAGTTTGATTCAGTAGCTTATGCTCTGGTGTAAAACATCAGAAAACAGTGGTAAGGAAACCATGAATCAGAATAATTTATTTTTCTTTTTTTTTTTCCTTTAAATTTAAGAGTGACAAAAAATATTCAACTAGACTAGATTGTTTTGGGTTTTCTTCCAAATCTTATTTTGGATTTACTATTTTAAATTCAATTCAGGTGTTATCTCAGTTTCTTCCTTGGAGTTAACAGCAGGGCACAATTTTTATTTTGATTGGTTTTAAAGTAACACCAGCTATGAGTTTTGTTACTCTGACAACTTTAAAATTAAAAAACCTGTAAAATTGGGACAAATTGGCCAACAGTACTGCGCAAAGGAAGGGCCAAGGTCAAAAATTAGTTTGTTACATTTCCAGAATGTTGTACTGGACTTTAAAAGCTTCATGAATGTAAACCAGTCTTTGAAATATCCACACAGCAAATTCACATGATGCATGTCACAGATGTGGGTCATACCTGTATAATAACATTAGTATTACCCTCAAAATTTACATTGAATAAAATGAAAGGCATTGCACAATGTAATGTGATTTCCACTGGAAGTTTTTTTACCCTGTTAGGTTTTCTTACAGTGCAAATACACCCTTACCTCTGGGGAACTGATACATGACACAGTTTTAGTGATGTTGGGTTTTAAATCATAGACCCTATGAATCCACACAAACATAGATTTTCTTTTCAATGCTGTGACAAAACTCCCCCCCCCCCCCCCTTTTTTCTAAATCTTATTTTATAAAATTCCTGAAGAACTAATTTATTGGTTAACTCCAAGTATATTCCTGTTCCACAGGAAGTCTTGTGTTTGACTGAGGGAGGGCAGTGCCTGATGGACTTATTCTCGTAGCAAAGATTCTGAAGAAGACAAAAGGCTCCCTATAAGGGCACAAAAGTTACAGATGAGTATGTCACCAACAATACCAGTTCTGTCCCATGTAGAGTCTTTCAGCATCATCCTAAAACGTTTTCCTAGTCCCACCTGCCCTAACACAAAATGGGCTATTCACCTCATGATACCAGATATCATGCTTTAAAAATGTCATTTAAGCAGCCGAAACACAGCTTTCACGATATTTCACATGAATCAAGATGAAAACAGAACAAAGCAATAGTCATATTTTGGGGTCATAGTGTTGCCACGTGAAGACTTCTGCCCCTCCAAGCCAAATAATAAGCAGAAGGGATATGAACAAGGCCTGAAGGCAATTGTTTGCAGAGCTTTTTCCTCTGTAGGAAAAAGAATGTTTTGGTTTGTTTTGATCACTGAGACAAAGACTCATCCCGAATAAATGTTCCATTGGTTAATGCACAGCTGAAAAGTGATACAGCACTATGGTGGGGATGGAGAGGGATAGGATAGAACAGAAGTAACAGATAATCACAATTCCAACTTTATTAGTGGGGAAAAAACCCGCCCTTAATTTAATAGAGATGATGTTAATTTCCCTTTGGTGAAACAGAGATTTGAGAAGGCTGTGCAGATGGCCAGCTCTGCAGAGAACAGCTCTGTCAGGGCTCCTTACGCATCCACAAGGACACAGCGTGCCAGCAAAGCTTGATGGTCCATGGATCAGTGCTTCCACCTCTTCACAGGCCAAATTTCCACAAGCTGATGAGTGCATATATGAGGTGGCAGGGATATACCAAGCTAAATAAACCCTGTTTGTTATTTCATGGAACTTCTTGTGGTTCATCATTTCTCCAGGTGACCTTACTTGGCAGCCGTTATAGCAGAAGAAAGATTTAATGACATGTCAAGTGAGCTGCTCTGTTATCACTGCAATGGCTCCCCTCACACCAAGTGTAAGGCACATTAACAGGGTATTGTGGGAGAGCAGACACAGCTGATGCCCATGCAGGATTGGATCTGTGAAAAAAACAGATAATGCTGTTCTCTAGAGAGAAATTTCTGCCAAAATACACGCTGACTTCCATAGTGCGTGTATTTAGCATACGGTTTTTATCTAGCACCTTTATAAAGGTTTAAATTGATATATACTTGCATTCATAAAAAAATATGTCAATCACACTTCACATTATTAGATTTAAGATCTTGTAGGCTACAAATTTTCTTATTGTTAGCATTTATCAGCATTTTCATGACCAAGTACAAATTTGATGAGGGTTGACAACAGCCATTTGCAGCAATTAATACAATCTCACAGAAAACACGGGTTTATGAACCTGATAATCTCAAGTGTTTTGGATTTGTTTGGGTTTAAAAATGCCAGTGGCTACTTGTCAAACTTCATTTGTAAATCAAAACTGTTTTTCAGTTCTACACCTGCAAAACAAGTGTTCAAAACTTGTAAACTTCTTTATGGATATATATTCTTGGCCTTCAGATGTAGTGGAAAGAGTCCAAGACAATTTTTTATGGCTGAATTATAAACACCTGAAAAATGGAGTTTGAAATGAAAATGCTGACACAGCTTTAATTATTGCAGCATGAATGATTTTATTATACACTATCCATAGTGTCTATACATACAAAGTACATGCTCTAGTGTTCTAATATTTCATTTAAGAAAAAAGCAATTACTTAGCAGATGTAGAGACCTATGCATAAATGGGCTAAAGTAATACCTTTATGCTGTTTGAAAACCTATATGGAATGTTATTACCACATAAAAGGGTTTATACTTTAGAAGACTCAAAGGTACAGAGAACCAGCTAAAGCAATAAACTGCTCTGGTGTACTTAATTAAAAAGCTTCATGTTACTGAAGTCAATTGAAAAACAGAAGGTTTGATTCTTTAAGGTAATTTTGTCCTTTTCTGTTAAGTGCTTATCAAGTGTTAAAGAATTAAAATGCTGCCCCAGCAGTTTAAATTGAGAATAATTTGCTTTTCTTCTATTGAAAGCAATTCTTTATGCTGTCAACCTAGACACATGTAATAAAACGGGCAATGTGGATGTAATTGGGTGACATGGTTGGATTTAATTTACCTTTAATTAACCAGAATTGTAGAAGAAGCAGGGAAATCAGTATTGAGACATTTCAGAAAACAATTTTTTAATGTCAATCTCTTTACATAAAGCTGGAAAACTTTGCAAAAAAGAAAAAACAAACAAGGGGATTCCTGAAATATATTCCAAGTTTATAAGCACAGAATGTTAGAACGGATTTTGACTCAGTCACGTAAAAGACCGACCTCCAGGCTGGACTTGTTAGTGAAACTGGAAGGCCTATGAGAAATAATGGATTTCTGTGAACTCTACACTCTTTTAGTGATGTTTTATGTGATCCATTTTAAAGAAGTCAGTGCTTTTTCCCCTGTTTTTTCTTCTTTTTTTTTTCTTTCTAAAATGGTGGTACAACTTCATGAAAATGCCTCTTTTTGGGAAGTCTAAGGCTTCCATGCACTTTCTCAACAGAAGAGTGTGGAATGTATGTGGCTGAATGAAAACTCTTGTGGTTCCCTCTTTCTTGAGTGAGGTCTACATCGTCCTTGGCATGGTTTTTGCTGTGAGGTGATTCCAAGAGCAGGCAGAGAACAGCAGTGCCCTGGGGCCCGCTCCCAGGACACACGCTGGAGCCAAAAGCCATGAGGTGGGTGGTTTGAATTTACCAAGCCAGGTCTGTGCTGTGCTCTGGGAGCATCCACCTGGAGAGAGCTACCAACTCCCAAGGCTTTATGTAGAGTGCCCAGCACAGCACAAAGAGAGAGCAGAAATCTGCTTCACCTGTAAAAAAAATAGGAATCTAGGAATTATTGCTGTTTCTGTGTCTGCTGTCTGTTCAAAAATCTGCACTGTTTTACCCTCTAGAACATGTAAACAGGGTCTAGTATTCAGATAGCACAGACAAAGTGTTAAGAACACATAAGAACACAGTTTGTTGCTGGCTCAAAGGAATGCTTAGGTCCCATGTGGTTCCAGCATGGTTTTATGTCTGGAGAGAAGAACAGAACCGGTACATTTTTAATTACTTGGAAAGAAGGGGAAGAACTTGATGGCAGTCAATTTTAAAGCTGTTTAACCAAATTTACAGGATATAGGATAACACATTCTGAGATCATTCCTATTTCAAATCTAATAGTCACAGTAGAATTAGAACACTTGATAAAAAATTCCAGATTGCTACAACAGTTAATTACCATTGCTGAATTACTGATTTTAATTTTTCTAACTCCAGATCCAGCTATTCATTTTTATAACATTAATGTCCATGCAATTTATAGTCCTTCAATCATTCTTTGGTCTAAAATATTGTGATGTTTTTTACAGATACTGGTCCCAGATTAATTTCTAGTTATATAGCCTCCTCTATATACTCACCAAAGGCAGGTAAAGACCTCCACTGAATGATTAATCTTTTAGGTTAATACTATTGCCCTCTGGACATAAGTCTTTCCTTCCACTGAAAGACGAGTAGTAACTATAGAAGGACTCTGTAATACTCACTTCCAATCTGGAGATGCCTGTATTAGGTGCTTAATGATACACATGATAAATCTGGAGCTGGATTCAATATAATGTTATAAATTATATTGTCCATCTCTTTGCTCACTCTCAGAAATCCTCTGAAAGCATGAGCACCAGAACTGGAAACAACATCCAAAGGTAGTTACACTAAGGGAAAAAAGTATAGAAGTAATTTAATTTCAGTAACCCATACTTCTTTCTTTGGTTTTGATTACAACCCTTTTCATTTAAAGACAATGAAAATAGTAATCCTATCAGTTCTGCTTGTTGCAGAGGTGTGGCTTGATTGGTTTTTGTGTGACTCATATTTTACATCAGATCATGTAAATTAGAATCAGGCTCTGTATATATAAAATTTTAGGTCTCAATGAGTTCATATTTCATTTAGTCCTAACCTTTTCCTTTAATTAACTGTATTATACCCATACTACATAATGCAACATAATATTTCAATCAATCTTTAAGCTAGTTTCATGAGAGGATATTATGTTTCTTCTGCATGATATATATTAGGTGAAATCAAATATAGTAAAATCCCATATAGCTCACATTCAAAATGAATGTCTACTAAACAATCTAGCAATTTAACTTGTAACAAGGATGCTGACTAAATTTATAAATAATTTCTTCATTATTGTCAGAATGCTGGAATGCAAACCAGCAGTGGGGCAAATTTTCAGATAGAGTATGGATTTTATACACACTATAAAGTAGTGGGGAGGGAAAGAGCAAGGCAGCAATATGATCTTAACACAGAAAAGAAATTTCCTGTTTTTCAGACAGGTACATTTAACAGTTATTACTATTTCACTACAGCCATGTACTGGAAAACTTATGGGCAC
Organism: Pachycephala philippinensis; assembly: GCA_013397055.1. NCBI lineage: Eukaryota > Metazoa > Chordata > Aves > Passeriformes > Pachycephala > Pachycephala philippinensis. The sequence goes on from VWZT01000867.1 coordinate 286,852, forward strand.
AGAAAAATAAGTAAAGCTTACTTCAGAATACTTAAAAACAAGCAAAAATTTAAATAGTGTGGTAGTCTAATATTCTATTTTCTAATGGATAAAGTGAGTGTAGAAGCAGGTCAGTAAGGAACAATGAATCTACCCTGTGTTCCCAGTTGCCCCGGTGTAAATGTAGAAATGTATCTTTCCTGCAGAGGTTAATGCCAGAGAACAGCAATGCCATCAAACCCCTGGCACATGTACAAGCAAGAAGTGAGTCGAGCCTGAAAACAATGAAAACAGATAGAAAAGGGGCCAATTAGTCATACCATTGATAAAATTAAATATGACACAAAAAGAGCTAATTATGTCCTTGCTCTCAATTCAGATTTTATTAGTTTGGGAGCCCTTCGAGGTAGCCTAAATTATACATATTATGTTTAGTTTGATGGGATTTTTTACCCTGTTTGCTTTATGTCCTCATGGGCTGGATCCCCAGCTGGCACAGAAGAGTTGCTATTACCTTCAGTAGGACTAGAAGCATTTACACAGAGGAGGAACCCCAGCTGGATTTGTTGGCTGACTAACTGGACCCTTGGATAGTTTTTTGATTTTTTTTTCTTCTTTTATTTTCTCCTTTTTTTTTTTCACATATGAAAGCATTTAGGTTTTAATCTCACAGTGTTTCTCTGCAAGCTTGAGAAGAATGAACATTAGCATACAACTGCTTTGATGGAAAAAGGAAAACTAAAAACTTAAGTTTCTGTAAAAGACGAAAAACGGAGCTGGGGAAAAAGACCCCTTTTATTCTGCAACAGTGCAAACGTGCTCTGTAATGCAACCTTGATCTCTTAGTTTCCAGATCCTGGAACTAGTTAAAGTTCATGACAGTCCTTATTTAGCATGTGCCTTTCCCACACAAACAGAAACACGGACAGGCAGGGGATGGCGTATCCAGATCTTGATGAAGTAGCTCTCTTTTATTGTGCCTACAGCATAGAACACGGAACAAGCAATAATAGGTCTCAGCTGGCACTTTAATAATACTAGTTATAATTACAACCCTGAAAGATGCATTAAAAGAACATTATTATTATTATTATGGTGGAGTTAATCACTTCTCTGTTACAATATCTGGAATCAGTGTCATTTGCTCGCATCCCCCTCACGGTTTGCATTGCACGTGTAGTGCCAACTTTGGGAAGACAATTTGCAGTGTTTTGTTTTCTCATCATCGTTTCCATGGGTGGCTGCAGATCTTCTTATAAATACAATATCAAATGCACTTGCTTTGATGACAGAACTGTGAATAGCTCTGTAGGTCTTGCTTCTCTACTATGCCAATTTTTCACAAAATATGTATCTATATTTACATCTCACTTTTGAAATAGAAAAGTGCTATTAATCCAATTTAGGAAGGATCCTTTAGCAGCAACATGCTCTTCCAGTTCATTTATATGGTAAAAAATGTACATTACATGATATTTGTAAAAGGCAACTCCTCTTACAGATTTTTGTGTCATCAAGTAATGTATATAACTTTAACGAAGTATATACTAAATTTATAAATTATAATCCCAGATAGAATCTGGAGAAATCTGAATTGGCATAATTGCAAAGAATAACCATAATTCATTAATATTGTATTGTTAAACAGAGGTCAGTGTGTCAAGTGAGGGTCATGTAACAGCACTCCATTCCCAAATCCATGCACGTGACAGAGGGTATAGTGGTCAGTCTTGTAAGAGACCAGCTGAGAAGCAATGACACATTAGAGAAATTTTAAATCAGTTAAGGTGCAATACTCTCCACTGATTCACAGCCACTGAATGAACTATGGTTACTGAAAGCATATCTTAAAACAAGAAGAGATATGAGGATAAATGATAAAAGGAGATACATTAAAAGAAATACAAGATTGTATTAGGAGAAAGAAATAAGCAACAGCACGGGTACTCGATCAGATTCCTTTACACGGCAGCACAGAAAGAAAAGAATGTTCACAGGGAACTTCCTTCCACTTTTTGCTGTTGGAAATTAAACTTTCAGTTTTCACTTCTATGCTTGTTCAAAAGCTCCCTGGAATTCCATAAAATTAGTTTCTCCGTGGATTTCAGCAAGTTTTGGATCAGAATCTTTGAAGGTAAGCTCCGGATCAGGTAGAGTGACAACAGACAATTCCTGTAGGATGTGTGAATAGATGAGGAGGGATATTCTAATTTGAGTGGTATATACAGAGACAGAAATTTTGAGCATCCACCATCAATTCTTTCCCTTCCTTGAACTGTTTTATTCCTGAATCATTACAGAACTTTGCAATGAGCCAATTACATTATGTTGGCTTTAAAGAGATGAGGTTAGGTGCTGCAAATGGTATTTTTAACACCTGTTGAGAGTTTTTCCTGGCTGATCACAAAGGAGGCATTTTCTGCAGATGTTGTTTTCCTGAAAAATTACTAACTTAATCTTTCCATAATACCAGCAGCTGTAATAACACCATTAATAACCACTTGACTCCTTAATCAACATTCATTGGTTAGCAGCAGCTTTCCACAACTTTAAGATGATTTAGCACAAAGGTTGGAAGGAACTTTTTGACAGAGTATTTTTTGTGTGAAGAAAATCCCAACTTCTCACAGGTACTTTTGAGAGGAACACGTCACTGCTGGTGATAGTCTAACTAGAATCCATCCCTCAAAGTAAGGGATAGACCGGATGGTTGTGTGGAGTGCAAATGTAGAGATAGAGAAACTCACACAAGCTTTTTCAGCGCTCAGTTCCTCTCTTTAGGATACTGTTTGGCCTGCTGAAATTTCTGTTCTTCAGGTGAGAGGATTAGAGATAATCTTTTATCCACCAGCTGAAGGCCTGTGGAGCACAGTCTGTGTTGGGTGAGGGTGTCCATCCTGATGTCCCTCAGCTCAGGCTGGTTACAGGAGAAAGCAACTGATAGCTTAATCTGTACTTATCATGGACTTTACACATAGGTTTATTGGTTCTGGAATTGGTTCTGGATGTTTTGGCTTGGGAATTTAATCCTTTTGGCCTGAAATATTGTGAAATGAAATCACTGAAGAAAAAGACCTGATAATTCCATGACTTTTGTGTGAGAGTGTTACTATGTGAGACATTTTTTCCAGGTGTTTAAGGTAAATTTTGGATCTCCCAGTCTTTATCCCTCTCTGTTGAGGCTTTCTTTCAACCAATACCATTTCTAGTTTGTCCGTTACCAAATATAGTGCCAACTCGACTAGCAGATGTACTAAATTCCAAAACTTCCATCTTGACCTCTTATAGAAAACAGAGACACCTTGTTTAGGCTGAGTGTCTTTTGGCGAAAAAGTACAAAACCTTTAAAAAGATAAATAAATCTGATATGATTTACCATCTTTTGTGACAGCGGAACATCACAGCAGGATCTGGATGTATTGCAAATGTTTAACAGGAAACAATCAGCTAAATGTAGAATAAGATCTATTTGATAATTAAAATGATGAATATTTGTACTAATATGAAGATTATGAAAAACTCCAATCATTAGAAGGAAGGTGGTTTTATTTTTTGCTGTGCATGATGAGCATAATCAACATCAGTAATTCTTAAATACCAGAATACTCCTATTGATCAGTGGAAATATTTATATCCCTGGTGTGGCTGAGCCCCAGTGAGCTGCTAAGCCCCAAGCAGCTCCTCACTCAGAAGGCAGAAGTGTAAAAGTGAGAAACGCGTCGGCTGAGATAAAGACAGTTTAATAGGTAAAGGAGAAATGGGGAAGAAGCAGGAAAAAAAAAAAAAAAGAGAAAGATTGATCTTTGGGCAGACACGTATGTGACAGTCTGCTTTTCCAAAAATTCAGTGAAAATGGCTGTAGATATTTCTTATACAAATTCTTTCATTTAATTTTAGATATTTTTAATTATATACAGATTACTTTGGTAAGAAGAATTGCTTTAATTCCAAAATTTTTCTGGCAAAATCAAAATTAACATTTTTCAGGTCATATTTCCTTAAATCTGAATGAATATTAGACTACATTCTTGGACCCATTAACATATATAATTTGGAATAATATGAGATATAGATTTCTTTTGTGAAAGTCTTATAAAGCTTCCAAGACTCTGAGGGTTTTATAGTTTTCATTGTCCTGGAGACAATTTTAATTTTTTTTAATGATTGCAGTGCAAACAAGACATGACTTGGCTTCACTTTCTGTCATCAGATACAAAACAACGTAAACCATTCATGGAAGCAAAAGATTATAAGCAAATATAAATCAAAGGTCGGGTAAGGTGAGGGATGGGAATTTTTACATAAAATTTTTGAAATCTAAGCCTGAAATTTCTGAAAAGCATTGATATGTCTTTGACTTTCAGAATTCTTAATTCCCTTGATCTTGCGTTCTCTCATAGAAAGTTTCTTGCATTTCTGTAGCATAAGCATCATTCAGCAGTTATTAATGCCTAATTAAAACCACAGTCATGAAGAAGTTCCCTGAAGAGCTCCTTTAGGGATACTAGTGTATCTGTTCCAGACTTGTGTCTCTTTCTGCTATTTCTGAGATGAAGATAGCTGAGTCACAGTGAATGCTAATTTCTGTAATGACATTGCCTCATGCAGAGGCATTCCCTCTGGAGTGAGGAACTGACAGTGCTGCAAATTCGTCAGCTCATTTAGAAGGACCTGAACCAGCATTAACCTGCCATGTCCTCCAGGGAACACCAGGTAAGAGGAAAAGAAAGAGAAAAGTCACCTCAATAGACAAATTGTTCTCCATGAAAAAAAAGTCTGCTTTTTGCTTTTCGTTTCAAGAGTTTGGGTCAAAAGTGACCCAGGAAGACACAATCAGGATTTTTTTAAAATTATTCTTTTTGTTCTTATCACATTTCATGGACTTCACAGTCTTTCTCCACTCTGCCTCATGCACCTTCTTAACTCATTTCTCTCCCACCTTTCTGGACTCTACATTTATACTTTACTGCTATTCTGACATATTTTGCACCTTTTAACATCCTTTCTTTTTGCATTCTTCCTCGTGTTTCTTCTTAGTCTCCTTCTGTTTCTCTTTACTTTGAGTTTACTGGATAATACTTTTCCTGTTTTCCTGGTTTTCCCTGTAGTTTGTATGACATCTTGCTGTTAGGGTTCTTGCTTTCTTATGTCATTCTTTGGTTCTTCCTCTGCTTCTCAGATACCTCTAAAAACATCTTTGTCTTTCCAACTTCTCCTATTTAAAGTTTTCCATTATTTTCATGCCATAAAATGTCTTGTGGTGAAGAATTTGCATCAGATGTTGAACAAGTAAAATGGTTAAAGTCTTTGTTTTAAATCAAGGATGTTGGTATTACTGTAGGGGGAAGGTGCAGAAGAGAGAGGTGTAAGGACTCAATTCATGTTTATGGACTAGTTTCTCCTTTAAACTCTTTGTCTGTTTAGAAAATGCTCAGTGTTTGCTCAATATTTACTATGGTAGCAATAATTGTAAGGAACATATGATGAAGGACAAAGTGACTTTTTTAGATGCAATAAGAACTGAGCTTCACAAAAGAACTGTGGCATATTACTTCAGCCCCAGGTGTTGATTTTGCCTCACTAAATTCCGAAGAATATGCTTATTCTTCCTTCCTTGTCCTAATTTCATGCATATTGGTGTATATACTGACAGGCAGTTGCTACATTTCACCTCAGGGATTTCTGTACTTCAGTGCTTGATGAAGTAATCCCTTTGTCTAGTTTCCATTTAAAATCTCTTGGGATAAAAGGTAACACATGAAGATGCGTAGAATTGCACTCATTCCAATCTAGCTGTAAAAAATTGAAAGATATGATAATACAAAAAAAAAAAAAAAGGTGTAGATAATAAAATTCTGTGAGCAAGAGATATTAGGAAAAATTACTGAATTGTTTAATTCCAAAATAATGTCCATCCACACCCTGATTTTTAAACAAGCTTTTCCTTGGGTGACTCATCTGTAAAATGTTGAGGTCAGCAAATAACATTAACATACAGTAAAAATTCCTAATGGCCACCCGTTCCATGTAAAGTATCAACGTTTTGCTTATTGTATATGACACAGAAGGAGGAAGTAACACAACCTGCGTTTTATTACTTGAATCAGATGCAAAAGGTTTTCGAAACTTCAAATTCAACTGAAAGCAGCTGTTGGGAAAATATCATTACATTATACCTTAAGCTACAAAAGCCAATTTAATGGTGACATTTTATTTTATTCAGATGGTCCTTTCTTTTATTCTGTCTAACCCAGTAAAGCCTGTGGAAATTGTATCTGGATGAAATCACCAGAAGGTGAAGGGCCCATGACTAAAAACATTCTTTAAAGATTATTCAAGGTTACAGTCAAATGGAATAGCAGCACTAACGAGAGCAAAGGTCTCCATACCTACAGGAAGTAATATTACATCGTTTAGTATGGCCTATAAGAAAACACAGTCTTGTTACTAGATTTGGTTAAATGTCAAAGTGCTGAACAAAACCATTAGATACTACAGCAAACACAGGTATTTTGAAATGCGGGAATGTAATTTCTCCAAATCAGTGTAGAATGGAGGCTGCAGGCAGAGTTACCTCACACCTGATTCACTTCCAGTTATAGTCATTGCACCAGTTTAAATAACTCTTCCCCTGATTTGACTGAATCATTTCTCTATCTGTCTCTCATCTTGGATACTAACGCATTTGTCCTACATGGGGACTGAGCAGAGCCATTGTACCTTTAACTTCAGTAGGTGTGATAAAAATTCAAGTGCAGTTGTTCAAGTCAGCACAGAGCTGAGCCTGTGCCAGTGTTCAGCCCATGACTGCACTCGACTGAGGTCACTTCCAGGAGCGTGAGCATGAAGTGCCCCTTTGGCACCTCCCCTGGCTTCTGCACTGCAGATGCAGTTGGCAGCCCTCAAAAAATGTTGTTTCCATGGAACTGTGATTATTACCTTCTTTAACCAGTTTAGAATTTTCATTTTGAGAAGACTCTGAGACAATCAGTTTAGCAATTTAAGTTTTCATTTTATGAAAAGAAATACTACTCTCTTTTGTTTTCAACCTGCTGCCGGATACCTTCTCTTGGTACCCTGCTGAACTTGTTACAAGAAATGCTGAATGCTGCATAATCATCTATTAGGATCAGAAGAGATTAAAATATAAAACCAAATTAGTCTTTCTTTTATGCTAAGGAGCCAAATCCTGATTAATTTAAGAACTGAACCCAAAGGAATAGAAATGTACATGGAAAGTAGGTATACAACTCCTTTAGGAATGAAGAAAAGAAAAAAATTGTGAAGTAGCAGAGGCCAGGGGCACTGCTGGATAAACAAATTTGTATATCTGCATCTTCATATACCAGGTCCAGTAATGCCAGCAGTCTGAAGAGTTACCTTAATAATGAGATGATTCTCTTACATGTACTTTCTGATTATTTGGAGCATTTGTCAAAACTTTTCAGAAAAAAATAGTCAACACCCTTATTTAATAGAAAAATGAAGATGGGGGACTCTGGAGCTTGTCAGGAAATCATCATAGTTGCATTTAAACATGATCATAACAAAATGTACAAGAGCATATGTATACATACATCTACCCTTATGTATATACATTTTTATCAAAATCTAACTTGTGTTTCAATATATCAGTTTCACTTTACTAGCATTCTTTGTTAAATAAAACTTAACAATGAAACCATGCTTAACTCACAAAGCAAACAAAATTATATGATTTTCCTCCAAAATCAATCCCCTGAAAGTTATTAAATCTTGGGATACCTTCTACTTTCAGTTTCTTCGAAATTCTCCCAAAACAACAAAGAAAATCTCATTAGACTATCTGTTATTCTTTGTAATGTTCCTAAAGTTCCCACATACCTTGAAGTTCCTAATTCATAGTGAATAGCCCCAAATGAATCTAACCAATATGTTTTCTGGAAGAGGTTAGGTAAGCAGCTATTACAGATTATTACAAGAAGTAACTGTATTTTCAGACATGTCCTGACAAATAGTTCTCCAGTTAGTAGTCACTTTCATACATATTTTAAAATAAACTTGAATATAACTGTTTTCTTGTTATGTGTCTGCACAATCAAGGCTTAAAACAGGTATCTTATACTCCCCATGAATGAATCAGCTAAAGGACATTTTTACCCATCATCATAAAGACCTTTCCATACCATAAGCTTAAATATACAAAGAATTCTGAGAAAGTTCAGGAGAGTTGATGATGTCAAAAAAATTTTTGCAGAGAGGACAACTCTCATTCTGCTGAGTAACAGTAATGCTGAGATGGGAGAATTCTTCGAAAATTCCCTTTAATCTAACTTCTCTCTTTACAGTTAAAAGTTCACTGCAATAAGGTTTGAACTGATGGATAGATTAGAAGGGCAGAATCAGTGCTGAAGTTCTGCAACTGTTATGAAACATAAACATTAGGAAATTAATTGATTTCCCCCAACTGAATTGTAGATGTTGTGCACTATTTGAGTTGGCAAGGCATAAATAGGTTGGTCATTTTGAATTAGATCATAAAATTTCTTTAATTTTTTTTTCCATTTCCCATGTGTCATTCCCATTATTTACAAAGCCAGTGTGGCTTTCCCTATTGTTTTAGAAGTCTTTGTGTGATCAAAAAATACAAAATCATATTTCTCCATGCATGACTCATGCATCTGTTGACTTATGCATCTGTTCTAATGACTGTTTTAATGCAAAAAAGATGAAGTGAAATAAAAATGAAATGGGGAATTTGTGTGCTTTTATACTTCACAGTGCATGTCTTTGTTGAAAAATATGGCAGTATTCTACTGTATTAAGCTAATTTGTTTATACAAATAATGCTCTGCGTACTTACTGCAAATGATGCACACACTTGTAAAATTGGAAATGTAGATTGACACGTGCGGAAAGAATATCTTACCAAAATCTCTTCCTAGTTTGATTTCTAAGCACTTACAGAGCAATTCTAAAGCAAGAGTATCTCTCAGTGGAGGCAACATGCATTTGCCAGCTTTAGGTCTCACAGTAACAAGGCATTTAAACATGAGAACTGAGAAGGAAGGGAAATGTTAAAAATATCTACTAAAACAGAATTTTTGTACTATCCTTCTAGGTTGGGGGAAAGTCTTATTCAGCATTTCTACATGAAGTAAGGATGTTTTCCTATGCTCAACCTTCTTTTCAGGCTGTCTGGCACATTACACAGCATGTACAATTTGTATTCCACATAATCTATATTTGATGACTTTCACGGTGTGCAGTTAAGCCCACCTTTCTTTGAAGTATTTACATCTATTGGAGAATACAAAGGCTTGTGGATTGTTAGATGGGCAAGAAAAGAAGTTTTAATTTGTATAATTGCTGGTTGTAATGAATACTGTTTTACATGAAGAATGTCAAGTACCTTTTTTGTTCATATCTGCTAGCAAGGGCTCCTAGCTGCTTTGATATAAAAGTTCTTACAGCCACTTAGAAGCACATTTTAAAACATTATTTCTAATTAACTTCAGTTTGGAAATAATTCTGCCTGCAGTGACCATATTTTAATGGACGTCACTCTCAAAGTATAACAAGTAGGTCAAAGTGTGTCTGTTTAGAAAAGTTAGGACAAATCATGTGTTACTTTTTTATATTTTTGCAATGATTTTCAATCATTTAATCCCAGATGAAACTACATAGCTCAGCTGAACCCGATAAAACTTCTAAGTCAGAAATCTCATTGCCAACAAGAAACAGAACCAAGACTTCCATGTTATGGATGATATTCCAGTCTGTGGGCAGCAGTCTGTATTTCAGAATATGTGCAAGGTGTGTTTAGTCTGCACCATACACTGTAGCAGAGTTATAAACAGTTATATCCGATGTATACCCCAAGTCATATATAGCTGTAGGTCTTAAAAAACTGATTCTAAGCATCACAAATCAAGAGGTTTACACATGCCAATGGTTTGGAGAATGGTTTCCTGCCGTGCAATTCTCTCCTGCACCACTTGAAGAGGATGTAGTGGACGATGGAACCTGAATGCAACCCAGACTCCTTTCCACCTTGCTTTTCGTCTCCTCCATTTGGACACCATTGGGTGTCCAAAAGGAGTTTAAAATTCTTTGAAGGCCTTCCTGCAAATTGCTGCTTCTTAAGAAATGGTGACAGCTAGCAGTACTGTGCTAGTCTGGAACAAGGACAAGCTAAAAAATGTCTGTAATTAGACTTGTGCTCCAGCTTCTCTTGCTAAAGGGCAGATATGGCTTCAATACTGGTGCAGGAACGATACAGAGTTTGCTTTCTTCCATGTAAGGAAATCCTTTCCCTGGTGTTTAATGGAACAAATTCAGCTCCAAATGCTTCCTATTCCTGTGCTAGTGTGGCATAGCATCTGGCCTATATTTGTTAATTCCTTCATAAATCACAGACTCAGATTTTTAGAGGTTATTGGGGATTTTACACAAATAGGATGGGAATGTTTCCCTTGAACACTCTTAATTGTTTTTGGCGTAAAAGTGATTTGACTGAGATGAGGATCAGACCTAGAAACTTGAAGTAATGAAGCCTACAGACAGCTGGCAAAAGTACCATTTCTCCTTGCACATTTATCTTACTCAACTTGGGGGGCCTGGGGTTAATTAGAAGAACAAAAATTCTGTTAAACAAGGCTTTGTAAAGTAGATCTGCGTTCTTCCTGGATTTAAAACTCATTGGTTCTACTCTCTGGATAAGCATAAAAGGACTATTCAGCTCTTGGTATACTCATTTCATCTCACCGTTGACATTCAAGCAACTCAAACACAGCATGAAGTCAACCTTTGGTGATGAAACACTAATGAATCTTTAAAAGGACTGTTGATGTAATACTTTGCTGATTGGATAGTGAGCTCTTTACTTTTGTTTTCTACTTATATATGTGCTGATTGATGGAATAGTTCTTTAGATTCCTTAGGAATCTGGGGTTTTTCCTTGCTGAATTTTGAAGTTTAAGTTTTATTTTGGTTGCAAAATTGTTTCCCAGCAAGCCAGGCAAATGGAAAGGGTTTAGTACCAAAAATAAGGTGGAGCAGCTCTAGTTTTGATTAAAAAAGGACAAATTAAGCAAGTAAACAAAAAACACCATGAGTCATTTCCTCTTTATCACAAACATTTCCCCATTTATATGGTAAGACTTTAAGCATAATTCCCCACTGAAAATTAATGATTTGGTTGTTCTATTTCTGTACACTGATTCTCTGTGTCCTGTTCTGTGCAGATGGGTCATTCACATCTTTTGCTCAGAGAAGCATCATATTTCTTGCCCAACAAGAAAAGTTCAAAAATAGTAATAGTTTGACTTTTCCTGCAGTAGTAAATTGGATACATAAGGTTGTTGCATGCTGTCAGTTCCTGCTTTGCACCTTTGTGGTACTTTAGAGTAGTTTTGCTGTTGTCCCTCCTGGCATCTTATTGAATGGATGTTGATATACTCTGTTTTAAGAAAGGATCAAAATATGTCTCCAGTTTGGAAAGATTAGGATTCTGAAAGAAAATGTCATAAACCTGAAATTCTGAAAGAAAATTTCATAAACCTCTTTGGAGGTTAAAGAGATGCTCTAACAGATGTTTACACAGGTAGAAAGTCTGCTGTTTTCAGCACGCAGCCACTCTAACATCAGTGAGAGCAGCACACATGTGACAACAGAGACCATTCCAATATCCAAGAACAAAAATATTTAGCCAATTAAAACCCACTGATGGAATTATTTTTCCATGGCAGCCAACTGTCTCTCTTTGGACACTTGGAGGAATCAGGACTGTTTTAACAAATCAGCACCTAGACAGCTTCCAAAAATGCATTACTACTTATGAAATAATATTTATGGAAATGGAATATAAATTAAAACCAGGACATTTCTTCAACAAATGCTTACTCAAACAAGCTTATTTTTTCCCAAAGATTCTGTGTATGAAAGACCATATAATTTGAAAAGATTTATATATTAAAAAAAAAAAAAAAAAGATGAGCAAAACAAGGGAAAAGTTCTGAATTGCTTACTTATTTCCAGTTATATTTTCAAGATGATTAGAATTAATACAAAAGGGAAAATAATTTGGCACACAATTGAAAGTGTTTTGTAGTTCAAAAAACTGCAGCCCTTTAATCAGTAGAAAAGTCACTTGAGAGAATACACAACTGGACACCATAAAAAAACATACTGCATCCATTCACATTCATAAATCTATTTCTGTCTTTGTCCTGCAAGCCGACTCTTGTCAAGTCTGATCATCTTTCTGAGTATTAGTCAGAAAACATTTATCTTTTTTTAGTAACATGTTTGCCTTTCCTTTGTTTTTAATTTTCTATTATTCCATCTTTAAAAACAAACCAAACTTGAACATTTTAATTGGATTCAAAAGTCTGAATGTGTATATTGATTTAATATGTTACATTTCACTGCATGGAAAATATGATTTCCAGGGAGAAAAGGTCTTCAATCTTTTTTAAATTTTTTCTTAAGGCAAAAGAAGACATCTTAAATTACAGATGATATAGGATGGCTCTGAAAATTCCATGGAGTCTGCATATCTTTAGGAGTCTGTGTTTAAAATTAATTCTGAAGTGTGAGGCTGAAGGTTTGGGGATTTTTAGCAAATCTCATCAAAACATTAAAAGAATTCCAGCATGTGATTTCTTATTGTTACATATGGTATATAAAACCCAGAATCTTTTGATGTAATACTCTTAATGCTGAGAAAACTGTCTGATTATTCTCTGAACTTTGATAAAGCCCCAATCTAGAATGAGTCCAGAACACAGTATTTTCTAACCCTTAAGAGGTAAGTTTTTATTCAGTAACAGTTATAGCAGGTAAAATAACAACTTCTTTATTTAAAGATGGTGCTTAATATAAGTTTAGATAATATAGGTCTTATATATAGCTTCTGCAGTAACAGAAGATTGCTTTTGTTAACTCCTGAGGTTTTGTCCATTGCCACATGCCTGGTTTCCTAATAAAACCATTGATGTCTATTTTCAAATAATTGTTTCTCTTCTACATAAGACAATATATTTTAAGCATAATTTATTTAATTTATGGTGTATCTCAAATTACACCATCCCTCAGCATATTTTTAAATATCCAAGAAGTTATATTGCTGTGTAAGTCCATTGGGACAAATTCTCCTCTAGTGTACATACCAAGAGAAATCCTGTATGAGGAAGTCTCCATCGAAGTCAATTAAGTGGCAATCATTTGCAGCACTTAATTTTGCCATTAAACTCTAAGCAGGGACCATAATTTTCCAAATGTGTGTAGACATGTTATGATCAGGAGGTCTCGGTTGGTTAGGGATTAATTCTAGGAGTTATTGAAATACAGATACGTGACATTCATAGAGCAGAGCAAGAAGAGTTTTTCTCAGTGAGTTTCACTCATAGTTAGAAATGAACTTTATTATGACAAGTTTGAAATTACAGTAAAACCAAATGCAGGGGGACCTTCCCCTCTATCTCATACAAAACTATTACATTTACATAGCAGTAGTTGAAAAATAATTTGTGTGAGAACTATTTTATTATGTTCAAACTAGCCACCTGTTAATGTCTGGTTCTCTCTTACATGCTATTTAAACCAGAACAAACCAAACATAAAACAGCCTGCAAAGTCCTTAAGTATTCTTTATCTCTAATCATGTGATAGATAATTTCAGATTAATAGCCATGTTAGCTTAACATGATAAAGTTTCTATACATGCTTCTCTACAAACATCAACAGGAGATGGGAAATATGTGACAGTTGCTAAAGATTTATTTCAGAAATTGTGCTTTTTTTTGCTTGCACAAATGGTCAGAGAGAGTGATGAGTGACCTCTTGCTCTGGGTTCAAGCCAGTTGCAAAAGGCAAAGAAAAATTGTACCACTGGTCACTGAGAGATGAACTTCCCATTTATCAATACAACTTTGTTGGGAAAGCAGGTAATAGCCTTGCTAGCATCACTGACAAACTTCCAGATCAGCTTTGGCCCACAGTACCTCTGCTTTTCTTACAACTACTGCAGAAATGAGTAATACACCCTTTGGGCATTCTCAAGGGCTAACTTCATTAAGCCAATGGATTATCATAAACTACTGCTGAATTTTATAATACAGTACTGACAAAGAAGGATGATATAGGGAAAAAAAGCATAATGAAAATATACCGTGTGGAGTAATGCTTTGAATTGTAGAACTGAGGTAAGCTTCAAAGTATCAAATCCCTCTGAAACTTAGAAAATGCAGACTTAGATTCAATAGTAGCTTTCCTTGACTCCAGATTTTACTCTAAGTTAAAATCCAGACTGTCAGATTAGTTAGATAAGTTATTACAAATTGATATGTTCTGAATTTCACTCAGCTGTTTGACAAAGCCACGTGCATCTCTGACTGTTGCAACACAGCAAAGATGGAAGGAAAGAATCAGTTTCCTCCTACCATGGGATCCCACCACTCTCCTTTTCACACCTTCTAGGTCTTTCATCCATCCTTGATAAATTTAGTTCATACATCTTCAGTTCTTTCCACTTTTATCAGTTTTGAGTTATTAAACTAGTAACACTGAGAAATTCTTAAGCAAAAGCTATGTCTAAACCTGCTTATAATCATAAATTCAGATTATAATTGTCCAAGACAATTGTCCACCCTGTTCTCATAGTATTTTGAAACCTTCAAACTTTCTTCACAGCTTCACCATTCAGAACTGTCCTACAGTTCTTGCATCTGCACAGATATATGTCATGACAAGGAGAGGCAGACAGAGAGGATTAAGGTTCAGTATTGTAGGTTGTTTTGTCAGATAATGATATCAGTTCCAATCTAGAATGGCAACAGATCCATCCCATTTGCATGGCTTTTTCTTCTGTGAAAACAATTTTATCTCCTTCCACTTCCCAGGGGACATAAGGCTGTGTTCCAGGTCAGTACATAAACCGAAGCTTGTCCCACCATTTTACATAACACCTGTTTAGTCCACCTCCGCCTCACACTTCTCTGCCTGTGTTCTAGTCCTTGAGCAGTGTGTGAAGCTGCTCGGATATTCTTGATTCCTGAGGCAGCTGGGAAGCCCTATTCCCAGGTTACACCTCACACTGCAGTCTCTCTTCTCTCTGTTGACCTCAAATTTAGCTATATATTTCATCATGTAGCTCACTGACATATTCTGCTACCTGGCATTGCCTGACCAAAAGGAGTCAGAAAAAAATTATGTGTCCATGACTGGGACTCTAGTAACATTGCAGTTTTCGTGGATATACCTATAATCCACCATTTAGAATGACACTCTTGAGACAACATTTGCAATGAAACAGTTTGCTGCAAGATTCCAGCAAATATCAGTGCAGTATCTAGAGGATCTGTCTAAACTGTCTGAAGAGGTCCTGCCTTGAGAATAATGCAGAAAGTACTCAGGACTCAGGACACTGTGAGCTGAACACATTAACTTGTTAGTCAAATACCAATTTGAAGAGAAGATAGAAGAATACAGTCGGATGTAATGTTAAGTTAGGACAGCTTTATTTCACCGAATCACAGAACATTCTGGGTTGGAAGGGACCCACAAGGATCATTGAGTACAACTCTTAACTGAATGGCCTGTACAGGGATCAAACCCACAACTTTGGAGAAGTCAGAAGAAGAATGCCACAACTTTGGCATTATTAGCACTGTGCTCCACAAGATGAGATAATCTCGGGGTCTAGCTAAGTTCAGGCTGGTGGAGCAGGATTCAACAGCCTTCATGGACATGCCTGCTGCCATAAAGGTGCACAAAGCTGTCTTTTCTTGTCCTCAATCTGCTGATCCAGTGAGGGCAAGATATTCCCCCTCCTTATCGATACCTCCAGCACCCCAGGAGTCTAAACTGGAACTGAAGTGATAGCATTGAAGTGACAGCACTGAGGCCAACAAAGCCTCACATGAAGGTTGTAGTGTTGGTACATAGTGAGAGAGGTGACAATATCCAAATGAAAACTGCATTTTCGCTCTCCCGTTAATCCCTAGCTCTTCTTCCCCCATTACAGCACTGAGGACTTGCAACTTCCTCCTGTTTCAGGTCTCGTCAGCTCCCTGACCTTGTGCACTGACCATGGAAAGGCGACGAGAAGTTGTGGTGCTCGTCAATGCCAATGTGTACGGGCTTATCTTATCTCTGATTGTCCCGCAGTATGGGGCGTGCCCTTGTCACTTGATGCCGTGGGTAGGAGAGAAAGGCTGAGAGGCAGCACTGGGTTGTGACTGCTCCTCAACTCGCTGCAAGCCTTGCAAGCACAAAGCACCGAGGAAGCAGTAAAATATGTCATGTATTTACTGCAGAAAACAATTGGAAACAACAGGGCATGAGAGTATAAAATTTTTAGCAGTTTTATCACAGAATAATCACATGTATTACTGTACACCTTTATTCTGCCTCAAAACAAATATCTTTGCCTAGACCTCAAATACATATATACTTAGTGGTTCAATATCAATAAATAAAATAATGGAAGTTATGTACAATTTTACATTTATTTTTAACTCCAGTAATTTGCAAACTTGTGGATCCTATATTCCATTCATGTACATATAGTCCATTATCTAATCAGTGAGTAGATAGTAGATTCCTTTTTATTTTCTTACTGTTTGGGGCATTTTGACATAAGTCTTGTTTTCAATGATTTTTAAATAGCAAATAAAAATCATAACAGACTGTCAACAAAACAGCCTACTTTTCTATATGGTAAAGTTTAGAGTGATGTAAAAGTGACTGGATTCGTTTAAAGAGATCTCTTTTTTAAATGCATTTAATTCCTGTCACACTACCCTAAGGTCAGCACAGGAAGGATATGTCTTCATTTGATAGTCTTAATCTAAATCTTCTTTGTGGTTAACCTCTGATAGCCTTTTTGGCCTCTGTTTAGAACCTCATATCAGACCTGTCCACTCTTCTAAATATACCCTGATCCATGTCTCTATTTTAGTATACAGCTCAGAAATTACCTTTCAAGCTCTGCACACTGAGTTCAAAGATGTTAAACTGGCAGGATCCGTGCACAAGTAGAAAGGAAGCTGCAGGACATCTAAAGACAGAACAATAGAGAAAATAAGTGATTTGTATTCAAAGGAAATAGGAAACAGTTTCAACTATATTAAGAGAGATAATTTTGAAAAATGTGCTAATTTTTTTACCTTTTTGAAGTTTTCTGTAGAAACCATCCCTTCCCCCTCTAAGACTTAAAGTGAAGTCTGATAAGAAGGGAACTTAATCTTTCTTTGAATCCCGATGGATATGTAGGCATTAATATCTGATTGAAATTTGGTTGTAATGTCACCAAATGAGCTGTAAACTTACTCTCCCTACACCAGTGGTAGCCTTTTTGTCCTTTCTCCATGACTGAATGGTAAGTTAGGGTTTTTTGGCACAATATATTTTTTTATCTGGCCTTCTTGAACATAACCCTGAATCGTCCCACAATAGATGTACCTGACCACAGCCTTCTGTGGTGGTTTCTGGGGTTATGGTGTGGTCATGATCACATTGAACCACTGGTCCAACCATGCCTGAGATCACCAGATAAGGTGGTACATCCACGTGAAGCATCACCATGTTTATGTGGAGAGAAAACCTCATTTCTGAGCACATAATTGTGCCAGCCCCACGTCATGCTGATGCAAGTGTCAGCCTGACATTATTACCACATTCCAGGGCTGCCACATGCAGGTCATTCATATGGACACTCTGCTATGCTGTTTACATGTAGATGTAGGCTCATGAAGAAAGTCTGGGCAAAGCAGCTGACTCAGCTCCATGTCCTGACTCACATCCTTGTGCTCTGACTATGGGTCACTCTTCCTCTCTTCCACAGACCCAGCTGTTTCTAGTTTTCCTGCAAGGATCTCAACCAAAACTCATTGAAGTTAAAATAAAGAATCCCACTGCCATGTGTGGGCCGTGGGTCACTTCCAGACCAAAATAAATTTGGCTTTCAGTATTTGTCCTGCATTATTTCTTATTAAAAACACATTCTTCTAATTTTTTTCTTTCTCTCTTCCATCTGTCTATTTGTTGTGCCCTCTCCCTCTGTTGACACAATACTGGCTGAGGCTCATTAGTACTCTGCCTTCTCCAACTAGGTCACTCTAAGAGTAGCACTGCAGAGCTTTGGACATCTTTGAGATGCAGTTGGCAGCCTGCTGGCCACAGTCACATACGGAAGGATAGAGCAGGACTTGTTTCCTCAAGATGTTGTTTGCACCAAAAATTGTGCAGAGTAAGCAACCTGTGATTTCACACATGCAGAAATAACACTGTGTGGACTGCTTTAAAGAGTTTGGACTTTGGAAGTCTAGAAAAGCCAGTTGCAATCTTAAGTTTGAGAATTCTCACCTTTACTTACAGCTTCTTTCCAGCCATGTATAAGATTCATAGTGTTCACATTTCACACTGCATTTGTTAGGTACATACCACAGCATAAATCACCTGGAAAAGAAACAATACCACGTGGTGAACTGAAGATCTCCAAAATGAACAGTTCATAAATGAACTGCAGACCATGGCTGGTTTTCTGAAGGAAAAAAAATTGTGAACAATTTTGAATTAGGGAAGGAATGAAAATTTCGTGATCTCTTCACGAATACACAGAAGGGGAAGGATACTAGGGAAGGCAGCTTTTTCAAATTTTTACTCTGTTTGAAGTTATCAAATTTATCAATATCTGTTACATTTTCTAAGTAAATAACCTTAGAAAAAAAGATTGTGTACGAAACAAAAAAATAAACTTGCTTCACTCGATTTTCACAAAGGTTTGATCATCCATCCTGTTTACAAATGGCTATGTTAATCATTGCAATCTGAGAATTCAGTGACATTTTAGTATAAATAGTTTATGGGTCTAAGCTTTCCTTTAGACCTGGTTCTTATAAACAGTTGGCCTAATTACCTTTCAAGTGTTCCTGTATCTTCTGACTAATGAAAAATCTCTCTTGTGGCTTACACACCAGTTGTTTCAAATCCAATGACAAATAAAGAAAACAAAATTCTAATATACATCCTAATGTCACAGACATTCACTTATTCTAGTCTAGAAAGCACTTAAGCACACGCTCAGTTTACAGTCATATTTACATTTTTTTGTTTCTGTTGAAATTAAGCAGGTGCTTAAGTGAATATGCAAGTGTTTTTCTGGATAAGAGTGGGTTTTTTTAATGAAGCACAGAGCTTTCAGCTGACCAAAACAGAAGTATCTTGATTGCAACAGTGTTTAAATATAGGATAGATCTATTACTGTGCCCCAGACAGCTGGCAAGCCAGACTAGACGTAATCAGAGTGGTCACCACATAAACAGGAAGAACATCATAGCAGCTGATAACGTGCATCCATATGATTTTTGGTGGTATATTTAGGTGTGTAGAAAAATAGAAAGAAATTAAGTGAAGTGACATAATTTGGAGGGCAAAATAAGACAAATAGGACAAGAAATACAGGGTGAAACTGGTAAGGAAGGCAGAAACTGAAATACATTCATTCCCAGCACAGTGAACCTAATGAGAGGAGTAAACTTACATGGAGTCTTGCACTAAAAGTTTTTAAAGCTGATGGATGCACATTTGTGGCTTTACTGAAGACATAGAATTTTTTTTCCCAATAAGAATATAACATTTCCTCCTAAGCACAGTTATATCATAGCCACCACAAAGAGAAAGTACAACCTTATTCTGGCTTCCTGTGTGTGTTTTTGAGGTTACAGTTAAAAAAATACAAGTTATTCTTTGCAATATTGGGTACCCCTGTAGAATTTTGAAACCTGGAATTCCCAAGGCTAGCTGCTTGCTGAGATGTAAGATGGACTTTGATCTTCTTTTATTTAGTTTAGTATATATTTTATTTTACTTTATAAAAAGTACATCTTTTTCCAAAAGCCGCTGTGAAATCGAAGTATCTGTGTTGACGCAAGCAAAACTGTGCCAATATCTGCCTTGTCCAATTTGACCACAGTTCAAAACTTTAATCTACATTCTCCCCAGCATGTTTGTTTTCTTCCCTTCAACTTTGATAACTTTGAAGCTGCAAATAACCAAAGTTTCATGGAAAGCATCAAACTCCATATTAAAAACTTTATCTCTCAGTACAAGGGACCACTTCCAGGATTCCTTTTCTTTAAGTTCATCAGTGGAGGAAACAGTCTCTAAGACATTTCATCTGAATGTGTCTTCAATTAAAAAGAAAACTAAGTTTCTTCTTCAGTGGTGACTTTTGGTCTTGGAGCTTGTCTGCATTTCAGTTCCTTTTCACTACTAGCAAAAAGATATTATGTGTAAAATTAGATAAAATTTTAATATTTCTCTTTATTGTAAACAAATATAGAATTATAATACTTCATGGTAACTCTTTTTGCATAACTGAAAGCTGTTAAATCTAGCTTACTTACTGAAAAGTACTGTTTCTTCATGATAATCCATCCCACACACATGAATCATGCATTACTGGACAGAGGAAATGATAAAAATATAGGGCTAAATGAGAGGAAGGAAATATGAGGGTAAGAGAATAAAGCCACTTATCAAACAGTACCAAAGAAAACAATTCTATTGTAGATGGGCATAATGTTACTTTGCAATTTGACAGTGAGAAAAATTACTAATGACTAGGAATTTGTTTGTTGATGTATAAAACAGTGGTGTGTCTGCATGTGACCCATAAATACAGTCACTCACCCCATTGCTCTGAATATTCCCTTTAGTGAAGGACACAGAGCCCCACCCTGCTCAAACTGTAGTGCTAAGAATATTGAGTAACTTCAATGCTGGAAGAGTTATTCTAGATGTGCTTTGTCATAACCTAACAAAACCTTAGACTAGTATTAAAAAGTCTCTGAAATCAGGCTTAATATAGAAAACTTACTTTATTTTATAAACTAGACAGTTGCCAATAAGTGGAGAAGGAGCACAGATTGCATTATATCAGCTGTGACATCCATAAGATTCAGTGTTAATGGAATATGAAGAAATTGGTAGCAACATCCAGAGATCGACAGAAACGCTTTCCACTTGCTCTTCTGCAGTACAGCAAATTAGCTTATAAATCACTATAATATCAATTACTGCATTTGCTCTAATCACTCTGAAAAAAAGTGTCAGTAATTAGCAAGGCCAAAGTCTTGATATAACACATTCTGCAGACTTCTTTTTCTAAACAAAGGAGAAAAATCCCAAAATTTTAAAAATAAGTTGGATTAATTTATGGTGCAATTGAAAACACATGGTCTGACATGGAAACGAGTCTGGTTTCTTGTGGTTGAACCCACTTGGAGAATCTAGAGTCATGTCTGTTTAATGCTAGATTCTAAATTAGCATGAAATAGTGGAAATGGAAGTCCCATATGTGCTTAGATTAATAAATAGTGTCCAAATAAGTTTATGTCTGGCATAGTCAAGAGATATGGAACACGTACTTACAATATGGGGGACATACTAATTGATGCCTTAATAGTAAAACAAACTCAGAAGTAATTGTCTAATAATGCATTTACCCTCTAAAGCACTGGTGGCAATGTAGTCTAAAAGAGTGTTCTTAAGTCAGGTGTGATTAAATAGAGAAATTACATGTTTCATATTAATCATCAGCTATGTTGGTAGCACAAAATTTTTCTTCTCTTAATAAAACCAATTCAGGCTTAAGTGACACTCCACAGTAAATGTTATTAATTGTGTGCTTCCTGAATGACTCCATTTATGTGTAAATATTAATGTTTGAGTATGTTTTATTTACATAAGACCCCCTTTTTTTTCCAGTGGAAAAGCAGATTACCATACCAAGCACAGAACTACTCAGACACTGCAAAGTGCAGACTGATAAATGAATTGGAAATGATGACTGTTGGATATGACTGAGACCAGGAAATTAAAAGACAATATCCAAGGCCCTGTTGTTTCAATTATGAGTATGTCAGCTTTGATTCGAAGTATGGCTATGAAAAAAAAAATGCTTATGCAGTGGGATTCAACCTCCCTTTTTTCATCTATTTTTTATGTAGACAAATAAATTTTTATTGTCATATAAGCAGGATTCATCCATGCCTTGCATTCCAGTACTATTGCTACCTTGCAGGTCTGTTCTTGAAAATATGCAGATTTTTCTATATAAACTGGGCTAAGTGGATCTGGAAGTAACTGAGAGACAATAAATAAATGAACAAGCGTAATTTTCAAGACCTTTTTGCAATTATGAGTGTATAATTTCACATACAGAAAGTATTATTTTGGTGTCTGAATACAGCCTAGGAACTGGGGTGCTTAAAATTTCTCTATAACTGAATAAATTCGGATGTATAGACAGTTTATTATATAACACTAAAGGCACTCATAATGGAATTGTAGAAATAGAAGGTCTGTAGAACACCTTTTTTTTTAAGAAAGGAATAATTTACCTTCTTCATGACAATAGATATATTCTCATATTTTTACACATATAGGGTCAAAGTTTGTTTTCTGATCCTTACTATAATATGTTCAGAACAGTCCAGTTACTGGGAACCTCTGATTTCCTGCACCTTTTCTGACTGACCACCAAAAGCAAAAAGATTTCCTTGTGAAGAGAAGCATTCCCAGCTGGACACACCATCAGAGAAGACTCCGGATTGTAAAACTGATCATAGTCCAAATCAAATACTTATTACTTATTTCAAGTGCTCTCCTTTTATGTGTCAACCTGAATTGGAATTCAAGTCAATGGCAAAGCTCCCATTGACTCTCAGGAAAAAAGATTAAACTCTATAATGAGTATTAAATGTTTTGTTCCGGTACTCAACCCAGAACTGCTGGGTGGGCTCAGGAATACATCAGACAAAATTTCTTCCATATCAACAGTGAGAAAAAAGGAACAATATAAAAGATGCTGAAAAATCCTTTGTTCCATTCGAGAGATGTCTGTCATTAAATCAATGCCATATGAAAGTATTGGTACGGGATGTTAACATTCTTGCTTGTGAGCAAAGAGGAAGCTCGGTAACACATAAACATTCTCCCCACAGCACATTTCTTCACTGTTTTTCTGATCACATGGGAAGCATAATGTTAAGAAGTTAAATCAGTGGTTTAAGCACAGTATTGAACTTCCATTATATTACCAAGATAATAAGGGATATTTTCAGAATGCTATTATGTGTTGCTTTAATTATTTTCTTGCTCTTTTTATATTGTTGAGACATGAGGCGGGTAGAAACTCCGGAATATTGTTCCCAACTATATAACCCTAAATGTATCCACTCAGTTGAGAAGCAAAAAGTTGGGTTAAGATAGCAGTTATGAATTTAAATATCAGAGCAATTTCACTGAGAATTCCAGGGCTGAAATCGTTGTGAAGTTACAAGGTGCATAAACACCATGAGCTCGGCTGGTTAGAGCTTGGTGCTAACAGCTCCAAGGTTGTGGGTGGCCATTTGCTTAGGAGTTGGACTCAAGGATCTTTGTAGATCCCTTCCAACTTCAAATATTCAATAATTCTGTGGTTCATTATTTCAGCAGAATTGGGGTCATTCTTTTTTGTAGCAGGGGTTTAGGCTTGGGTTGGGGGGACACCATGTTTTATTTTCATTGCCAATTCAGATAATATGAGAGGAACAGTCTCTGGACAATACAGAAGAAAACACAAATTTGTCTTTCCCCAGACACGTCACTTCTAGTCTTTCATCAGTGTATAATTTAATTAATTTATTATTTTTAAAATTGTTTCTAAACCAGAGACTTAGCTGGGTAAGCAGCCTGCCCCACTGGCTCTAATAGTGAGCTACACTAAAGACCTAATTCTTTTAGGATATTTCCACCTTATATTTTATTAAAAGGTACATTTTAAAAGTTGTTAAATTCTGTTTTAAATGTAGAAAGATTTTTTTTTTAATTTTGGAAGACGGAAAGCATTTGGAGAAATGAAACATCACTTGTTTGTCCTTTTTTCCTTTTCTCTTTTCATCTAAAAGCTGATTTTCCACCCACCCAAGAAACTGAGCACAGAGCCAAAGTTGCTGAAAAGATATTCTTTTAAAATGCACTTTGAAATTCTGTCACCTCTTGGAAGAGGTGTTTTTCTGCTGGACAGTTTGCATGTTCCTGTCCTTACCTGAAGTTCTCTTATTCACAGCTTTCAAATCACCCACATTGTCCCCAATGAGCACAACAAGGTCAAACAGCCTGGCTGTGAGTGAGGCCAGTGTTAAGTTGCCTGGATGGTGATACACTCTGTCTTGTCATAAAAAGTTATAAAATGATAAATACCTGACTAACAGCCAGGAGAACACAAAAAGGAAAAAAAAGGCCTGATTTAAAAACCAGGTAAATGGCTAAAGAGGTAATATTTCTAAGAAACAATTTGGCCAAAATTATATGAGACAAATGTCTTTGCCTTATTTTTGCTGTGCTCTGTAAAGAGCGGTGAATTTTATTTCCTTAAATTCTTTGTAACAGTTTAAAAATATGTTGACCAAAGCATATTTTGACACGTTCTGCAGGACTGGAAGGTTCCTCTGGGAAATAATTGCATGAACTGAGTAACCTTTAACTGGACAAACACAAATATTCCTTGACTTGAGAGGGCTTGAGCAGATCAGGCATCACAGGTTTGGAATATTGTTTTCAGCAGACCTGTTCACCTTAATAAGGCTACTTTTACTGAGTAAATGTTGCAGATCAGAGGGAACATCTTGGCACACACTCAATAACAGCTTACACATACATGTCTAGATCTCAAACATCTTTAAAACACCAGGAGTATTTATATTGACTTCAGAGCCTTTTCCCCCTGAGCTTGCTTCAAGAAGTTCAAGAAGTATCAATAAGTTCGAATTTCCTTGACATTTTTGAAGGGCTTGTGTCACAATGCAAACTGTATTTTAACAAAGTGTCATTTTTTGGCTGATTTGATATTATTTTATTTATTTTTTTTAAATTAAATTAAAAGTTGAGGTAGGTCTTTGATGCAGGACTGGCAATTTTACATTTCTCTGTGTTTTATACAGCATGTTGCAAACAGGTAGTGTTTAGCACATAAGTGATATAAGAAAAATATATGTTGTTTCTCTTTTGACCCTGGAAGTCTAATGGGGGATGTAAAAAAATATATATTTACATCAGTCAAGTTTTCATCAGGCCTGTTTGGTTCAGAAAGAAAAGAAAGAATCTCTCAGACAGGATTTTTTTTCATTTCAAGGAGTCTGACAATAAGTTTTGAAGCTTTTATACAGACAGCTTCTAAGGGTAGGATTAGGATTCTCTGCTCACTTCTAAGTTGGTTGAAATGGATGGATCACCTATTTTATTCACCTCTTGCTTAAGCTACTGCAGAACAAAAGCTGCCTTCAGATTGGTGATGCAAAGGAAGGGGTTTTAGGGGGATTTCCAAGTGACAAGCACCGTTACTAATAAATTGTCTCAGAATGTAAAAATGTGACCCTCTCAGGTGGTTCAGCCACTGTGTTTGCAAACTGTGACCAAGTATCGGATTCCTGCCTTTTGGCTTAGCGCTTGCCAGGGAACAATACAGGGCTGTGACTTCTTGCTCCAGCTCTGATTGTGCAGACTGTAATTAAGGATTTGGGCGAGGATGAATGGCAAAGAATGCCACTGTGCAATTGGCTGTAACCAATGCGACCTAAACTGATCCTAGATCTGGGGAAAAAAAAAAAAAAAAGGGAAGAAAAAAGAAACAGAAGGAAGGAAAAAAATGACCTCCTGTACCCTCTTCCATGATCCGTGTATGTAGTTAGCACGGACTCCCCTGCCAGGCTTTTCATCGCCGTGCTTTTAAAACCATTAGCTTGCTTTGTAGTCTTAGCAAGACATACATTTTTGAGCTATCATAAATGAAATCTTAGAAGATACCTTTCAACATATGCCAGGCACAGTTAAAAAAGAAAAAGACCATTATGGCTCTTTAAAGAAGGAGAAAAAAACCTCAGGGTGAATTGGTGCAGACGTTTTGTGGAATATGGAAAGTTTGAAAGAAGTTAACGTATAATAAAGGGACACAAGAAAACACAGTTGTCTTACATAAAGAGCTGACAATCTGGATAGAATATAGTTTTAATAGGATTCTTTCTCCCTATATACTAGGTTTCATCTTCTATGGTAAGTCAGGTGATGCTATTTTGTCTCCTACTAACTTGCCCTTGATATTCTTCTCTTTAATAAAAATCAGAATACATTACCAAAGTGTTGTCTGGGATAATCCAGCTGTTATCTCCTGTCACTGCAGAAATACATGACTGGAAACAATGTATATCTCAATTTATTCAGGAAAAATTTGGGTTGAAATTTTTCCAGTGAAAGTTTTATGTGGCATTTGGATAGCACTCTGTGGAACAGATTCAGCCTCCCAGCTCCCAGGTTTCCTCAGTATACAGAGAGATGTGCCAAAACTCTTCATCTGAATCTGGATTGCTGAGTCTAAACTTTGACCAGACATAGAACTTTTCTGATTGTGTTGGTTTTAACTGGGGTACAGATCGTTTTCTTCATAGTACCTCATATGGGGTTCTGCTTTGGATCTGTGCTGGAAAATCTGTTGATAATTCAGGGATATTTTCTTGATTGATGAGCAGTGTTTGCACACAGTCAAGACATTTTCTGCTTCTCACCCCACACCACCAGCAATTAGGTTGAGGGTGCACATGAAGTTGGGAGTGTTCACAGTCAGGACAGATGACCCCAACTGACCCAAGGAATATTCCAGACCCATCATGCTCAACATAAAAAGCTGGGAGAAGAAGAAGGGAAGGAGAGGAGTGCAAATGGAGTGATAGGATTTTTCTTCCCATGCCACTGTCACGTGTGATGGAGCCCTGCTCTCCTAGGAAGGGCTGAACACCAGCCTGCCCCGTGGGTGAAGAAATTCCTTGTGTCCTTTGCTTGCATTTGCAGCTTTTGCTTTGACTATTAAACTGTATTTACCTCAACCCATGGGTTGTTTTCTCACTTTTATTCTTCTGGTTTTCTCCCCCATCCCACCAGTAAGGAGTTAGTGAGTGGCTGTGTGCGACTAAGTTGCTGCAACTATGGTTCACATTGACTATGGAAAGGGAATTTTACTGCACAAGAAATCTTTTGTTAGGACCTTGAAGCTGGCACATTGTCAACTAGGGGTCAGAACTTTGCTGCACTCCTATACTGAAAAACAAACAGGCAGATTTCAATATTTTAAATCCTAGAAATCAGGTTCATTTTGCAAAAGAGAGAAATATATATACCAGTGATGGATGTCTGGGGCACACAGAATCAGAGTGGGAAGGACTCTGTGCTCTTTTCATCTGTTTATAGTAAACATCTGGGAAATGTGGAGGAGTCAAGGCCCCTCATGGTAAAGATGTTTCTCTCTCAGAGCAATAAACAATAAAAATCCTGTAAGAAAATAAGTAGTTGTTTTAACTGAAAGAAACACAAATGGTGATTTCAGTGAGACACAGAAGCAAAGCCTTGAACAGGTTCATTTAGAGAAGAGTTGTGCTGAATTTTAGTGTGTTTAATACTTTGATTTCATTTTTCTGGTTTTATTTCCCTTTGATGTTTTTGATTTTTTTATAAGTCATGCCCTTTTAATGAGTGTTAGGAGGGGAAAGAAAGAAAACCCAGACTGCTTTCTCTTACTTTTTTTGCCTGTATGGAACAGACACTGCCCTAAAGTCTTACCCTACTTATGCTCTGTAATTGTATTTGATTTAACCATGTCAATTCCCTGGAGTTAAATGCACTTTAGAAAGAACACCTTGGGCTTAGGACTCCTGACCTCTGATCTCATGCAGACTGTTGTCTATGTGGGATAAATCCACAGAGGGAAAAAATTTCCCACTTAGTGATGATATCTTTCACATTCTTTTAGCCAGGAAAAGGGCTTTCAGGTACTATTGCACTGGAGGAGGTTTCATCTCAATAAAAGAAAGAATTTTTTCAGTATGAAAAATCAATCTCTGGAACAATCTGCCCAGGTATTTGGTATACCTCTTATCAATGAAGGTTTTCAAGATATGACTGAACAGGATGATAAAGGATCTCATGTAGGATTCCCTTCCAATAAAAAGCAGGACCAGATGATCTTTCAAGTTCCCTTCCAACCTGGGATTTTCTGTGATTCTCTGATTCTCTTTCTAGTTATGATTCATTAAGTCAGTAAGGAAGACACTTCTATTACAGCATTATGATTTTTCCTGCTGACAATATCAATGAATTAAATCAAAACCTTCTTAGAAATGTTTGTTTCTACAATAAATTAGTGGGTTTTTTAGGACAAATGATAAAAGTAGGTAAGTGAGAAGTTAGAGTAGAGACTGGACTCATAACTTCAAAACCCAAATTACTTTTATGCAAGTGCTAAGAGAGCTGGAAAATGTCATTAAAAGGCTACTCTTGATTATGTTTGGAATGTTGTGACAATCAGGAGAGGTTTCTGAGGACCTGAAAAAAGAAAGTATCCCTCTTTGACCTCAGGAAGACAAGAAGGAGGACACAGGGAACTACTAGCTGGTCAGTCTTACCTCAGTCCCTGGGACGGTGACGGAGCAGATAATTTTGGAAACCATTTTCAGGCATGAAGATCAAGAAAGTGAACAGGAGCAGTTAGCATGAAATTACAGAGGGGAAATCATACTTCACTAACGTGGTAGCCTCAACAATGAGAGAACTGGCATGGTGGATAAGGGGAGAGCAGTGAGAGTAGTTTCTCTTCATTTTTGATAAGGTGGTTTTTTGCTATCTCCCCTAACATCTTCACAGACAATCTGCTCAAGTATGTTCTACGTAAGTGAGGTGGACTGGAAATTGGTTGAACTGACAGGCTCAAAGTGTATTCACAAGTGTTGTACCCGAGTATTGATACGAGGAGAAATATTGTTAAATTGTTTACTGTTCCCTAAGGAGATTGATGATGAGATCAAGTGCACCCTCAGCAAGTTTGCAGATGACATAAAAGTCAGAGGAGCTGTTCATATACCAGACCTGTGCTGCCATTCAAGGGGACCTAAACGTGCTGGAGCAATGGACTGACAGAAACCTTCTGAAATTCAACCAGGGAAAATACCAAATCCTGTCCATGGGAAGGATATCCCCATGTACCAGTGCACACTGGGGACCAACTGTGTGGAAAGCAGCTCTGCAGAGGAGGAGCTGTTGGTTCAGTCACACAGCAAACCAAACATGAGCCAGCAATGAGTACTTGTGGCAGAAAAGACCAGAAGCCTCCAGGGATGCTACAGGCAAAGGATTGCCAACAGGACCAGATAAGTGATTGTTCCCATCTACTCGACACTGGTGAGACCTATCAGGAATGCTGGG
Source organism: Pachycephala philippinensis (assembly GCA_013397055.1). Lineage (NCBI taxonomy): Eukaryota > Metazoa > Chordata > Aves > Passeriformes > Pachycephala > Pachycephala philippinensis. The sequence goes on from VWZT01000867.1 coordinate 316,105, forward strand.
TCCAGTGCTGGCCTCCCTGGTACAAGAAAAATATTCATTAAGTGGAGAAAAACCAGTGAAGGGCTGCAAAATGATTAAGAGGCTGGGCTGTCTGTCATTCAGTGATGCTGAGAGACCTGGGGTTGCTCCGCCTGGAGAAGTAAAGGCTCAGGGAGAGCTTAGCAGTGTGTGTGAATACCTGAGTAGGGGAGTGAAGGCAGAGTCAGGTTCTTCTAGTGTAGCCTTGTGACAGGACAGAAGACCATTGGCATTAATTGAAAAAATGATGTAGCGATAAACTGACTGCAGAACTTTAATTTACTTGCATTGTAACATTTACTGAGTGTGAGGTGGTGATGGGCACTCCAGCTCCTCAACAAATCATGCATTCAGGGTAAGCAGGCAAATACAAGCACCTGGTTTACACACTGCATGTGTCAGAGCTGAGCTTGCTGAACTTGCTCAGTGAAGTGCATATAAAATTCTTCTTATAAAAATAACTTAAAACAGCCTGAAGAAAAAAAAAATGTCCATTTTATTTAACTACCCACCTGTGAAATATGAAAGAACATCCTTAAATACGTTAGAGTGGCTTGCTGATTGTTTGGAAAATAGAAATGTTAAAGAGCCCAGCTCAATATTGTGCTTAACACTATGCTTAAATGTAATTACATGTTCAAACCCTGTTTTAATTCATTTTCAAATACCTCAGTGGTACTTAAATACACGTGTAACTGTGCAATTAAATGCTTTGCTGAAAAGGTGCCCCTGACATTTCTGAGATACCATATAGTCCAAGACGCTAAATAATGCTATGATTTGAGAAACTGTGTGTAAATGTAACTACCAGTAGCTATGTTTAATGCCACTAATTTAAAATGCTGATTACATGAAAGATTTAATCTATATTTGAATATATTTTAAAATATACTTTTACTACTGTAAGATTCACAGTCAGTTTTCACTAGGACTCTTAACAAAACTGTAAAATCCCACTTTACATTTTGTGTGGGCATTATTTCAAAAAAAGAATAAAGATGGCATCATGTTTTATTTTTTGGGATGTAGAAGTGGTGTTAGCTGCTAGGAATGTTAGATAATATATGAGGCAGAAAGAAAACAAGACTCAAAGTTTCATGTGAAGAAAGGTCTAGCATTATTATTTTCTTTTTTTTTAGCCTGGCTTTAATAAACATAGTGTGTGTAAGGTAAAGGGGGGTTTGTTCCCTTTGAATTTTTCCATGCACATTGAAAACTTATAGTATTTTTCCAGAAATCAAAAAAAGATATTAAAAAATGAAAGAAATGCAGAAGCAAACCCAAACCCCAAAATTCAAAACTGCTCCCTGAGCTTCATTTATTAAAACTGAAAAATACAAAAAGCTGTATTTTATCTAATTTTTGTTTGTTTATTCAGTTGTGTTGTGTTTTTAAACCCCACAGTTTTTAGGTGGAAGTACCAATCAGTGACTATTTTATGCGCATTTTGAACCCCATCTTTGTAGATCATGAAGTTCTTTTTGAAAATCGTGTTAAATCATGCATAGATTAACAGAGAATGGATGTTAGTACAGTTCTGATTCCAGCTGAGTTTTCTTCCATAGGTGCAGGTTGATGTGGGCAGGTGACCTGTGTGCAGTTCACACCTTCACCGCTGTTGTTTGTGTAGCAAAGGTTTTCTTCAGAGTGCTTGTGCAAAGCAGTAGCACAGACCTGGGCTGTGGGTTAGTGCCGCGACTGTCCTTTACATGAAAAGCTGGATTGTGTAGCACATAACCTCTTCTAACATCCCTGCAATATCGCCTGTAATCTCCTGTTCTGTTCTCTCTCCAGGAGTGCTAATTGCGTGTTTAATAATTAGACTATAAATATCCATCCAGTTGATGACAATTAAACATCCTCATGGACCTGAAGTTAAATTTTTTAGTTCTGACACATTTTTTTTGTTTCTTTTGTCCTTTGATTATCTTGCACAATAAGGCAGAGTTGATGTCTGAGTTATGGATATATTTAGTAACAGTACAATGAGGCTCTGAGTGAGGAGAATGTGTGTGTTCATCTTAACTAATACAACATCAGGAATTTTATCACATCTACTGTTGTCGTATCTTTAGTAACTCTGACTTTTTGTGTCTCACCATGTATTCACTTTAAATTTAAATTCTACTCTTTAGAAACTATCATGAATTTTCCCAGTGACATCAGTTGGAACAATATCAAGCCCTCAAAGACAAGCTCTTTAACTTTCTTAAAACATTTAAATCCAGAAGAGCTTAACATATCGGGTAGATGTTTTCAGGTGTATTATAAGACTGGATTTCCCATTTAAAACTAATCCCACCTGTCACCTGAAAAACTTCCTAAAGTGGCCCATTTTCAAAGCATGTTTGTGTACTTTTCAAGCATGCTAAGTAGTGTTTGGAGTAATTCTTAGCCTAGGATTGATGGAAAAGAAACCTTCTGCTGGAACAAAAAACCTCTGTATATTCTGGGTAAACGTAATTGTGCCCCCACAATTATGTTGGTGAACAGAAGAAAACTATTGAGCTATGTTTTGCCATTAAAATTATTCATTTAAATGGGTTGTTTCCATTGTGCACAGGTGGTAAACTTATCTCACATGTTTTTTGTATAAAAGTCTGAAATAAGTGAACACTGGCAAGCAGAATCTAATGGTGTCATTAAAATGATTGTAAACATGCCTGCTGTGGCAGATGTGTGCTTGCCTTCTGTTGATATACTTTTGGATTGTTGGTCAGGATCAAACAAATGCAGACTTTCAGCATGTCAAAAAAATGTCTGTATTCTAACAGGTTCTGTTTCGAAAGAAATCTGTTTCCTTAAGGCCAGAATAGCTATAAAATAACCAGACTGCCTGATCCGATTCAATGTCTACTCTTATTTTGTTTGATTAGAGCTGTGTTCCCTGTATTCTCTGCCATCTATGGTTTCAGCTGAACTAGAGATTATGTGTTGCATCATTATGGTTTGAGGAAATGTTTCAACAGAGTAATAAATGTAGAGAAATATACAAAACTCAGGGCCAGGAAGTCATCAGCTTTTTCTTCTCTCTAAAAATGTTGCCCTTTGCCTAACTGCAATTGCCAGCTTTGCAGTGATTATTTACTCTACTATACAAGGTAACACAGGCATGGCTGTTGTTATCCACCAGAGGATAGGATGAACTTAAACACATTTCCTCAGAGCCAAATTCTCCAGCCTAAACCAAAAGTTGATGGACAGCTGGGAATTCAGCAGAACCATGTGCTTCCCTTGTGCTTGGAGCAGGAGCTGTGCTCCACAGCTACTTGCAAGGAAAAGTGTAGCTCTGCAGCTGCTCAATCCGCCTTCAAGCAAAGATTCCTCTGGAGTCTGGAGTAAGGCTCATGGGGAAAGAAGCCAGAGGATTTACGTCCATCTGTCTGTACCCTCCCCTTGGGAAAATGTCTGTGCAGTAGTTATAAGTCCCAGCGGGGGGATTCCTTCTCAGTATTTTTTTCAAGCAACGCCTTCTATAAGAAAGGATTGTTTTAGTCATCCAGGCTATAAACTTCTGTTTATCCAGAATAATGCTCAGAATCCTTAAATGTTCACGGTGTCACTTGTACTAAATCCTAGTATTTAGGCTTTATAATTTCAAAATTATTTAGCTCCCTTTAGTTAACCAAGAAACTTTGCTGTAGCCTAACCCACGTCTTATACACAGGCTAGCAGCTCTCATCTTTGCTCAAGTGCAAAACGAAATCGTATTTTCACTTTGAATAAGTGTCTGTAGCTCTACAGGCAATGATGGTGCTATGCCAGCAAAGCAGAGACAGCTGGTTTACAGACATCTACAGTCACATGTCTTGGAAGTTAAGAACTTCTGTGTCAGGAATATACCAGATTTTAGATTTGGGGCCCGAATCTCTTGGCATCAGCATCAGCAGAAGTCGAGCACAACTTTGGAATTATGTAGGTGTAATACTGATGCCCAAGACAGCAAAATCCATTCCATACAGCACAACAAATATTTAGAAATGGTAAAAGGCATACAGCGTCCCTTCTTTTTTAAAACACACAAGCCCCTTTACCTAAAAATGTCTTGGAATTCTTGACTTCTTTCTGTAGTATACTGCCTGGATGTAGCTTGCTTGTGGTGTTATCAGATTGCTGTAGGTGGACTTGAGGCTTGATACCTAAGCAACCAGTATCAGTACAGTATTTCTATCCAACTTGCTTAGCTAATGAAAGCAACCCCCATGTTCTCTTAACCAGATGAACCACAGAAGGTTACTCAAGGAAAGTCTTCTTAACTCAATGCGAACTCCAGTACCCGAATCAAATCTTTTATTTGAGTGCACCCTCAGCGTAGATGAAGAATAATGTCAATGCAATTATTTGCACTTTAGTCCATCTGAATGAGAAAGTGGCTCTATAACAATTCGCTCTTCCTCACTTTCGAAAAACAAGTCCTGCCTCAGTTAAAAATAGCCATGCACAAATTTAGAATGAAAACACTTACCGTTACTTGTGGCTTTTGTGTTTCTCTGTTTACAACCAAAATTCCCAAAGAAAAAATGTGGTACACTTCTATATTTAGTAAATTGTTCTGGTGGAGAGAGAGTTAATGAGGCTGTCCATCCACCTTGGTGTTCAAATTGCCTCCTTGATTGATGATGTGGGGAGCAAACCTGCACCATGGGTCAGCGCCCAGAACAGCCCTGCACACGAGACACATTGCAGAATTCCTTGTGTAGGTGGAGACAGTTTCTACCCCACAGCATTCAGACACATTAGATCTCTCCAGGAACAAGCTGAGGATTTATCATAATGGAAGTAAAAGTAGGTAATTTTTACTAATCTCATCTTGGTTTTTAACCTTTTTTGCTTTTTCTTATGTAAAATAATCTTTGATTTAAATGTTTGAAGCTCTACCTGTCATAATGCTAAGTCATTTAAGAGCAATTTTCTGTATGTTAACTTTCTCTCAAGCTACTGAGTCTTATTTTCATTTTGTGCTCAGTGCAGCATAACTTTTTAAAATAGCACATGTCAGCCAGAGAACAACATAGCTAGAGGTGCTGAGGCTACCTCCTCTTGGTTATGCAGCATGTCTTAGCAAGACAGTTTATTAGATTTAATTTAACAATGCTTCTTGTATTAACTGAGTACTTTTGACCCTCAGTGCTGGGTAATTTCATGATTTTCTAAGCAGCAGTACCAATAGCTTACCTGCATAGGGAGGGTTGTTGGCAGCAGCTGGATGATCAGGCAGGCTGCATTCCGTATTTCTTGTTTGAGCCAGGCTGTGTCCTTCAGCAGCACTGACCCAGTGCAAAACACAGTGTCCCATCACCACTGTGCCTGCTGCACTTGCTCTCGGAATTTCTTGTTTGAGCCGGGCTGTGTCCTTCAGCAGCACTGACCCAGAACAATGCCTGGTGTCCCATCACATGGAGCCCTGCAGCCTTAGGGAAGCTTCACTCTGGAGTGCTAGCACAGTCACTATCCCTGCAGGATGGTCCAGGAGCAGGAAAAGGTGTTTGATGTAATTATGATCCACCTGAATGGTCTCCCTGCTAGGCTTCCCAGGTGGGGATGCTGCTTTAACTGGGAGATTGGTGCACAGCTGAGCTTTGTTTCTGTTGATTCTCTGGTTGTCATTGACATTAGAGTTCTGTTAGTCCTTGGCACCCTGTGTGACAGCACAGCAGGGAACAGCACAGGAGGGGTACAGGCTCCTCTCCTCTCCTCCAGAACAGATCATAGCTTAGCAACCTCTTATCTGAGAAACAGACTTCAAACTACTGGATAAGGAAGGATTGCATCCAAGTTTCCCCAGTGAAAATAGAGTTGTAGCCATGAGACTGTTATGGCAAAAAGAGCCTCCACCTTCTCATGCTCAGCTCCAGGCTCCTCTCAGTATTTCCACAGCTCCTGTGCATGAGTCCATAGGTTAGGTGTGGCTGCCTAAACTCTGAATCCCAGACAGCCCTGAACAGGAGACAGACAGTCGTAGCTACATGCACAGCTCAGTCTAAAGATGCCATTTCTGGTAATTCATATGCTAATAGAATTTTAAAACTTTTTTTTAAAGAAGTAAAAGTTATATTTGGAAAAGTATTGACTGAAGAATTTTCATTGCATATGTTAGATTATAACTTCACTGGCCATATTTGTGCAATTTTTTGAAACTTTTTAGAAACAGTTCTAGGTATTGAAATTGTTTTTCAGATTTTGATAGTTGCTACTTCTTGTCCTATTTTTCCTTTTTTTTTTTTTTCCCCACAGTGGTAGGTAGTTGAAAGAGGGAAACTGCCTGTAATGAAACCATTAAAAATAATTTCAATTTTTAAAAAATTGCCATGCATTTGCAACAAGGCAGCCAACATTATTATTTTCTCTCATTTCTTTTTCATGGAAAAAATGACAAGATGCACATTTGTGTGAAAAAACCCCATTTTTTACGAGATAGCAGAAAATTGCAAAAATTTTATGTTTAAATGAGTAAGGAATATGTCACTTATTAGTTCAGGATTATCATAACAATGAATAGTCAACATATACACTTTAAAGTAGATATTCCTCATATGAGTAGTATCATTCTACTGCTGTGCAATTTTTCTTTTTTTTCTTTAAAAGTCCAATTGTAAAGGAAAAATTATGTGCCAAAGACCTACTGTTTGACCCAATCTTAGGTAGTATTGTTTCTGTGGTGTTTTTTTGTTTGTTTGTTTGTTTAGTCTTTAATATTTGTTTTGGTTTTGTTGTCATTATTTTTTATGGAAGCAAATGTTGACTTACTGCAGTATTTGAATTGTTTTCTGCTTCTCTAACAGAGCACTTGCCTCCTACATGTACCAAAAAAATACTCTTGGAATAGCTCTGCAGGGACTCATTTAAAATTACTTTTATCACAAATTAAGTTTTCTGTATGTGTGCTATTTTCTTAATTTTAGTTGGGCCCAACAAACGATTATAGTGTAATCCTGACTTCAATATTATCTTTTTTATTGTTGTTTGAAATATATTAACTTCTGCATAATTTGTTAAGGGTGAAAAGAGCAACAGTAGTACATTAGACATAAAAACATTGGTCTTCAACAGAGTAAGATGAACATTGATGTGCTGGTATGGGTGAAGAGTCAGTGGTTAAATGAAACAGAGTTTGCCATCATGGTCACTGATGTTGATGAGTCTTTTTGGTTTGGGGTTTTTTGTTGTTTTGGTTGGTTGGTTGTTGTTTGTGTTTTTCTTTTTTCTTTTTTTTTTTACTTTTTATCTTTCCAGGGTTTAGTAACCTTTTTTGTTCTAAAAATATCTTTATTTTAAAAAATATAAATAAGTCACCTTTCTTCTACAAAACTGAGGTCTAAAAGTTTGGGTTTCATTAGTGCCTTACTTGCATCACTGGAAGACTGTTAAGAGGAAGAACTTACTAGAAGAGTAAACATCTGCTCCAGAACTTCAGTAATCAGTGCTTATGCAGTTCTGGCTTTGCATTTTACTACCAGGAAGTTTAGAACCTGTCATGTGGAAATGTAACACTCTTTGCCTGTAGATTGCATCTTCAAGTCAGATCTGTGGTGGAGGACTCAGCCCTGAGCTCTGTTGAGGGGGGAGCACTAAGGAAACACTTAATATTTTGGTTTGTGAACTTTCAAAGAGCAAAGGTGGGAGGTGATCTCTTTTCCTCCTTTTCCCCATTACTCCTGTGTATGAAGGCAGTGACTTTTCTTGCACCTCTGACAGAATGGGACTAAGCGTAATGCTTTGGTATTTTAAAGGGATAAACTTAAAATTTATCCAGTATAGCAAAATCTCATCACTGGACACCTTAAAGTCAGTTACTTACTGTCTGATAATGACCTATACTTTAAAATTGGCATACAATAAATGAAAATCATTTTGTCACAAACCCAGGCTGTAAAACTACATTCCTAGTAGAAGGTAATTTAAAGAGGAAGGAGCATGGGAAATGATAGGATATAATTTCAAAAATAAATCATGTCTAAGGCACTTTCTTTTCTGAAAAAAAATATTTGTTGTCCATACTTAGATTTATTCAGATCAGTGGAAATTTTTCAATAAAATGTAATTTTCCTCCCAAATGAGACAGACTTCCTTGCAGAAGAAGCATATGGCCTTACAAGCATTAGTAGTCATGGTTGGTAAATATTGGCATTAGAATAACAGGAAAGTCTCAGTAAGAAGTGAGGTCAGAGCTGGGTGCTCTGCTCTGCAAATATCTGAAGGCACAGAGGGTTTGCTGTCAGACAGTGGTAAATAAATGAAAGGTCATTATGTTCCTGTATAAAGTAGATGACTACTTATTTTTTTAATCAGAGGGGCTGAACCTACTTAACCTTTAAGCCTTATGTCATCCTCTGTTTTTTCTAAATGTTTCTGCCTCTTCACCTTTACATTAAAACTACAGTTTTCGAGCTCACATCCCCCAGGAAGAAAAGCAAAGTGAAAATATAAAAAGAAACACAGTCTCTGCACAGGCAAAAGAGGATCTTTGAAATTTATCATCTGTGGCTCTTTTTAGTGAAATTTAAATTATTTTAGATAATTTTTAGCGTAGGTATCTCCCCCAGCTCTAAGATAAAACTAGTGTCCCCTTTTAGGGAAGCCTCCTGCTGGTGCAGTCTGTGGTGTAAAGAGCGGGAGCAGACACAACACAAGCTCTCAATATTATGGTAGAATAGGCACAGTGGATGGAAACATTCTGAGAAAGGACACTTGGAACCATGAAAAAACCTCAAAGGATTTATATGTACACAGTGCCTTTGCCCTACACACACCCCATGTATAATGTCCTGTAATTTCCTCTCTCCTGTCCCCTCCCAAATTATGTGCAGAAACATCTAATAAAGTGTCTTGCTAAGACATTCTGCATAACCAAGGCACATGGATGAGAGAGAAACAGCATTAAGAAGAATCTTCTGTGTTGATGCTTATGTGGACTTGACTTTTCAGAAGGAATGACCTCAGCCTCATTCCTCAAGGCTTCCCTTCTCTACAGTCCAAGAATCTCAGTCAAAATTGCTGGGACTTAAATGCCAAACTAATCTAATTTAATACTTTTAGCAATAGCTTGAGTCATGCTCTGAATGCTCTGCCTTGCTTCATTTAATTAAAAAAACAACACAAGGCAAAAATAATACAAAAGCAAGGCTGCCAAAGTCTGCAGTCTGCTTGTTTTCCAAGTGGGATTTGTTTACCAACTTTATTCTTTATATAGAGGACAGTTAAGCTGTTTTCACTAACTCATTTCTAATACTACCACCTCACCCAAGCTAGAGGCTATGAACTCTGCATTTCTTCTAACCAAAGAAGGCAAATGGTAGTTAATAATGTATCACTGTTTCAACCAAATACTTTATTTATTTATTCAAGTCCCGTAGCAATATTAACATACCAGCACAGCAATACAAAACCTGTGTATTCGTATGTCCGTTTGCATGGAAGAATTAACAAAAGAACAGCAAAACTAAAACACAGGCAAGCAGTCTAGTAGTTTATTTTTTTCAAGCAGTCTAGTAGTTTATTTTTTTAAGTTTTATTCTTCTCTGAGCACTGAGGAGATCACAACCCCAGTAGAAATTGTTGTGAACATCTTTTGTTAAGTGAGATTCTCATCCACTTAGTCCATTTCTTCCGATCCCTTGTTATATGGAGCATCAACACACCATTATCTGGTAGGGGGTAAGGAGAAATTTCACACTGAAAATTTCTTGGATGGTTGTCTACCAGGAAGTTTTATACACTTGTTTCTAAATATCTGTCCCTGGCCAATGTCCCACAGTAGATGTTGATTTAAAGCAGCATGCTAACTTTTGCACCCATGTAGAGAACATACAATCGTAAAAAAGATTTGGCACTTGAATGTGCACTTGTAGTATTTGCTTTCTCTAAACTTTCAGGCTTAGGTTTTCTATAGCTATTTTGTATAACCTTTCTATAGCTATTTTGTATAGCTATTTTGTGTAAAAAAAGAATTCCATTCATCTTTAACTTATTTCCAGTCTCATCAAATTATTCTGAGCCACTGTGAACATTTTCTGCACTAATATTGGGATTCATCTGACCTAACAGTAAAAGCCTACAATGTAGATACATGTGTATTAAATAGTGTCAAGACTTCTTTTGTAGACTGACAAAAAATTACTTCTAGAGAGTGATTTATCTGACTTATTTTGAACAGCATATTTATCAAAAGGTGATTCATACCACACAAGTTTCTACTCCTTCCTTTTGACCATAACAGAATCTAAAGATAACTAGCTCAAAAATTAACTACAAGAGGAGTCTTAGCCAATCATGTCTGTGGTCTAGGTGAAGGTCTCACAAGATTATGTTGACTGTGGAAATATTCGTACCTAAGCTAGGGCTGACTGAAAACTGGAGACATATTTTGATAGCCAAAAAGGTGGAATTCCTCATATCTGTGCTTCCTGCACAGCCAAATGCCATGGCACAGTAAGAACCGAGTTGCAGAAGTTGTGGCACTGGCACCTCCCACCTCTGCAGCGATCCCTGGGTTTCTCTGAGTTGAGTGGCCGGAGCTCCCTGGCCAAACAGCTGCTCCACATCTTCTCCAGGGAAAAGGCACAAGGCCAGATATTTTTCTGCACATACTTTGAAGTAGCTTTACCACTGCTATTCGTATACATACCATAATTTGATTTAAACAATTTGTTCTTGCAAAGGGAGCTACAGCCAAGTCATACGCAGTTAAGGGAAAACAAGACAATATCATTATTTCCTATTTATTAGAATGAGGAAAGAACTTGGATGTCCTCATACTTCAGAAAAACAGTGATATGAATCCATGCATGAACTTTATGGCAAACTCAAATTGTGTTGCAAGCAATATAACCATATGTCCAAGAGTCCTCACCTTTGGCCAAAAAAAATTGGATCTGATAATAAATTTTAATTTTTAGGGTCATCTCTTTCTAAAAAAAAGACCTCAGTTTAGACTAGCTGTGATTGCTGAAGTCTTAATTTCACTACAGACGGAAAAGTAATCTCTAGTCCAGTAAAACCCAGGATAGATGAAAATACTTAATATTCACCACCTGCAAATGCTTCCTGAATTAAATAACAGGTCTGAAATCTATTTTCATCTTCGTACATCCCTGTCTGGCCCATTGGTAAATTCGCTTTGACTCAGCTCCTAAAATCCATAAAACAGACAGAGATAAAAACATTTCTTCTTTTTCTATGTTTAAATTATTGACTAGGGAAGCCACAAAGAGCAGGCAGGTAAGTTAGAGGGCAGCCAGACACTAACTGTAATTGCATGTGAAATATTAGAAAATACTACATAAACATGGCATGGACTTTTGAATGTCTAGTTTTGTTTCCACTGAGGTTTTGTCAGGGCTCCAAATATACATTCACTGAACTGCTTAAGCCCATCTACTGAGCCACAGGTGACAGAAATAATCAGCATTATTGTTAAAGTCTTTTTTGGACTTCTTAAACAAACAACATTTTAACCAAACAGAAAAAAGGGAGAAACAGGTATGTGTTTCTAAAGAACCTGACTAAATGGCTGGTCAGAAAAATTATATTTGAGAACATTTCAAAATAAGAAGCACACAGCCTAAAACCACTGGTACTGGATCTGCAGCTACATTATCAACTGTCTTTGTTATGCCTAAATCATAAGCCCCAAGGACAGCTCTGCAGTCCTAGTGGCCATTCATCCTCGATGAACAAAACTATAAGGGCTGGAAACCATTCTGAAAGCTGAACTTTTAGAAAGCATTACTTTTTCCACCAGTCTGGCCAAATCTCTGCTCACCAAGAACTTTAAGCATAAACATCAAAACCTGCTTTTCCAGACAGGCTCGTAAACAATTACAGCTCCTAACTAGACATTGACCTCACTTACCATATCACTGTACCACTTTATTATTCCAAACTATTGTCAAGTGCCAGTAGGCTTTATTTTTACTGCCATGTTACTCTGTGATTGCAATGTGCATGTTATTTGAGTTATAGCGATTGGTGGATGGAGATCAAAACTCTGACCTCTGAGTCGAATGACCATTCATGAATAATGCAAGTAGCTATTTGTCTACTGCTTTTCTTTCTAAGTATTATTCCTCATTTTTGTCCTTCCCTATTTCTAAAGACACAGCATGCCTTTTATCTAGAGGCAGATAAGAAACTTTAGAAATCCCACTCAGACTAAAAGATTTTTTTAGTTATTGCCATAAAAATACTTTGCCAGTGAGATTTCCTGCTCTCGTGATTTCTCCCTGAAACACAGAGTACACTCCAATATTTTAGAAATAGGTCTTGGATTGCCAATAAAATGAAATCTCAATAATTATTAACTATCCCCTAAATATTTGAGGGAAAACTAATATAAATATCTACAAATGTCAAACCCGAGGCAATAGAAGCCTATTAATCTAGAACAGTGTTTAAAGAATGCAAATGCTAGAAAACCTATCACCTCTCTCCACCTATCCAGCTGTCACAAATCTATGCTAATATATTTCCCCACTTTCAAATCCTTGCCTGTCTTATAATAAATATAATCTAGACCCTTGTATTTCCCTGTAGATACTGCTAAATTCTGCTCACAGCAAAAAGCAAAAGCACTCTTCTCATTTCAGATCTGGCATTGATATCTTCTACTTATTAGTAAGTACAATATCCCTAAGGGGAAAGCATAAACTACACCATCATACCAATTCATCTTATAGATTTTCTGGCTGGATATACTTAGTGTTTCTTTCTCTCTTTCTATTCTTAAGACACTTCTCACCTTGAATTCACCTTTAGTCCCTGACCTAGCATTTACAGTCATCATCTGTATTTTGCACCCTAGTAGGTGACACTAAAATCTATAAGAAAAATGTGTAGAACAATTGTGCTTTCAGTGTTAATCTGCTTTTAATGGAGTATTTGCTTTTAGCAGTCTGAAACCGTCTCCTTGGCTTGATCTCCTTTTAATCTAATGCATCTGGAAAAATGGTAGAAACTTCATTCATTTGTTTTGTAAATGGATAAAGCATTCCTTGCTCATCTTCTGTGTATATGCATTGGAGTGGATTTTATTCATTTCAATTCAGCATTCTGGTAATTCCTCAGTTCCAAAATGTATCTAACTGTTTGGATAATATTATTACCTGGCCCATTTGTAAAGCTCCTTTACTCACTCTAAAAGTACCATTTCTGTCCACTTTCATGGAGCAGGATTTTTCTTGGGCATTCTCTGAAATGGACTTTGTTTTTAACCAAAGCTGCATGACTCATTTTTATTTGTGCAAGTTTTTTTTTAATCTATGTTAATCTTTAATTGCAATCCAGCAAACTTTGGTTTAGTTACCACTGCCTTTCTGGATATTACCTGCATTTTTCTTGGCTCAGCTCACACAAAGTGTGAGCAATCATCACAGGACAAACTACTGCATGTGGATTACCAATTTGTAAGAGCAGAGAAGTTTATAAGTGGCTTAGTTAAGGGCTTGCTTCTCCAGTTGGTCCGTACGCTGTAATTCCAAAACACTGGCAGGAGTTTCTAAATAGATAAAGAATCTTATGATAAAACAACATTAGCAAAAAATGGCTGTTTTATTTAGCATGTGAGTAGATATTTACAGGCTAAATCAGAATGTCAAATGACTTCTGAGCTGGTGACACCCTGAATAATCAGGACTTGCCAATACATGACTTATGATCCAGTACAAACTGTGCTTGCCTAATTTTTCAGCTGTATAGTGTTTTTCCACATTAATTCTTTTCTATATTTTTTCTATTTGAACTTCTCTGGGCAAGCAGCTGTGCATAGCAGGATGCTGACTTGGTTTTGCAGGAGTGATTTATAAAGGTGTTGTACAAAGGCACACGTCTCAGGGCCCTTATTCCATTTTTACATGACTTCTTCTCAGACAGATTCATATTATAGTTGCTGCATACTGTTAAAATATCTGGCTGAAAGCATATTCATTAACTGAATTTTATGTTACTCTTCATGCAAAACATATCCCTAGTTTATATACCCCCAAAATATTGAAATAGTTATAAACATGAATATTCATATTGGTTGCTATTTTATCTCACTGACTCCACTGGACTCCTGCTTTAAAGCAGTGCATTTCAGAGGACATCTCTTAAGCCAGATGCCTGTTTAAATACCTTCCTAATGTACAGCCCAATTCCGTCCTTGTTACATGACTTGTGTAATTCTTTTGGGTTTTAATCCCCAGTAATTCTTTAACTTCCAACCTATATATTGGAGATTAATTACTAATTATCATTTCTCATCTCAGCTTCATAATAAAAATCATTAATGTCACTACTCTGGGATAATTTTTAAAGACATGTTGCTCTAAACTGGTGTGTTTAACTACCAGCACAGTGGTAGTTATCCATAACTAAGCTACTGCACTGTTTTGAGTCGTAGTTTCACACAACTCTAACAAAAAAAAGTTTCAAAAATGGCAAGATGAGAAAAAAAGTAGAGAAAAATTAAAAAAAAAAAAAAGGGAAGAACAAGCGATGAAATTCTTATTTACAAATAAGTTCTCCCTTCAACTACTTCTTTGTGAAAAATGCTGCACCTTCATTCCTTGCTTGCAGTACCCAGGCCCTGCTAAAATGAGGAAGGAATTAAGTCAAGTGCTTTCTGCTGCTAACAAGATTTCCTTGAAATGGAAGGTTTTGGAAGAACATAGGTATGGGCTCATATAACTATGCTTTATGCCCAAATGGAGGTGTTTTGAACTCTTTAGATGTCCTGCTGTCATGTTCCCAGGACATCCAGATGCAAGGTTAGGATCTATGAAGCAAGACCACATGTTCAAGGGACAGACATCCTCCAGGCCTTGAAGAGGACAGATTTCCTCACTATGTTTTGCTGTCCTATTGCCCAATACATTGTGCATTGCAGAGCCCACTCTCAGCTGCCAAAATGTCTCTGTTGACTGAGACAAACTTGGGAGGCCATCTGTGAAGTCTATTCCCAGGACTAGGCATCTATATTTAGGGGTTGTCACACGTATGAGTGTAGAAAAACCTGTGGGGTTTGGGTTTTTTTCACTGTTGGTCAGGCGGATCAGGAATTTACCTTAACTTTTTAACCAGGTTGAATAGATATTCTTCTATCTTAATAAATAGCACGAGATTTAAGTACTGTTTTCTTTCAATGCTAACATCCTGTTCCAAGGAGTTTGGAAAAAAGACAGCTCCCCAAAAACAATATCTTTTATAAAATTGTAGGACTTGATCAAAATTTCTTGATTGTTCTTTAATTTTTCCAATATATGCCTAGTTTTAATGTTCTTTGGAAGAATTTTAAACTTTTTGAAACAGTCCTTTTCAAGCTGGCAAAACCAGAAATAAGATAAAAACTATATGGACATTTCAGTGAAATGAAAAGCACTTTCTATCTTCCCACAACCTGTCTGTCAACACAGAAGAAATATGCAAAAAATGTGAGACAAACAAGCCATATGTTTTGCTTTTCATGCATCTGGCAAAAATGTGATTTCTTTTGCCATGTTTCTCCTGTGATGAGAATTTATTTCACAAAACTGACATCACATATTTCTTCTCATTTCTTTCTGAGTCCCCATATTTACCTAAATCAGTTATTCCACACTGTCCTCTTTTTAGTGTCCTGGTGCATTGCCTCTAAGGTCATCAGCAAATTTTACTGGTCCATGACATTGCTAAAATTGCAGGACTGTCTTTAATCCAGTGGAAAATGTAACTAGATCGAAGGGCTGAAATGGTAAGAAAAATACTATAATAGCTTACTGGGGTGGTTTATTAATAACCTAGGTATTGCTCTTCATCATGATGACACTTTTAGGATACCTTGCTGAAAGATATTTACTGGTTCAATCAAAAATCTTGGGCACACTGCAAAATCATTGGCTTAATTCTTCTGTTTATGATGTGAGAGTTTAAAATGGATAACAGTAGTGTTCTCTACTGGTCTTGAAACAAAATAAAATATAGTATCTCCAACAATCCTTCCAAAAAATTAGATCATGCCTGATCCTCTTTGATTACTACTTCCTATCTGAAATGTAGGAATCACATTTTTATTTACATAGTTCAGCAGCAGCCTATTCATTCCCTCATTTGTTTCTTCTTTCATACCTTTGGTATCACATTAATTTCTTAGTTTTCCTAGTTTTAGTGCTCAAAGTGTCCTCAGATGTAGGAATTATTTCACTCTTTTCTATTCCACAATCATAGTTTAACCCCAACTTGAACTCAACCCCACACAGTCACTCACTCATCCTCCTCTGGTGGAATGGGAGAGAGAATCAGAAGAGTAAAAGTGTGAAAAGTTGTGAGCTGAGATAAAGACAGTTCAATAGGTAAAGCAAAAGCTGGACAAGCAAAGCAAAGCAAGGAATTCATTCTCCACTTTCCATGGGCAGGCAGGGGTTTAGCCATCCCCAGGAAAGCTGCGCTCCATTATCACATGTAACAATGACTTGGGAAGACAAATGACATAACTCTGAATATCCCCTCCTTTCCTTCTTTTTCCACCGGTTTTATATACTGAGCGTGACTCCATATAGTCTGGAACATTCCTTTGGTCAGTTGGGGTCAGTTGTCCTGGCTCTGTCCCTCCCAGCTCTTCATGCACCCCCAACGTGCTTGCTGGTAGTGTGGGGTGAGGAGCAGAAAAGTCCTTGGCTGTGTGTAAGATCTGCTCAGTAATAACGAAAACACCTTTTTCTTGCACAAATCCAAAACGTAGTCCCATACAATTAAAATGGTGGTACACAATTTAAAAAAATTTCTTAGCCTTTATTCCTTGAATAGACTCCAAAACACATCACTAACAGTAAATATATAGTCATTTTATTTTAAATGTAAATTAATAACCACAGTTACAGCAATTATATAGAGAGCAACCCTACATGGCAAAGCAAGTTATAGTAGATTTTTGGATTCAGTTAGATGGATAACTTTAGAACTCAGCCACGATATTGCTAGGCTGTTCTTACAAACTCCTATTATCCTGTTCTACATCATCTGTTCATACCATATGCTTCCAAAACATTCATAGTTCAGAAATTTTAGGTTGACTACCTCTGAATTGAGCATGTTTGCAAATATTTGTAAGACAGAAACTTAATTTTAAATGCTAAAATTTTCACACTATGAAGCTTTTTTCCTTCAGAGCAAAAGCTTCTGGGCACTCAATCAAAAAATTAACTAAAACAACATTTTCAAAATTGTTATAACCCAAATAAAGAAAAAGAAAAAGAAAATTATAGAAGCATGTAAAGAAATAAATTGTTTTTGTCTACTAAAGTGGCACCACGTATGGCGGATGAAATAACTCAAGCAGAGATTTCTTTCTGTTTCCAGGTCCTCTGTATATCATCTAACCATTTGCCACACACCAACAGCCCACAGTTTTGGCATGCAAAATTGCCAGACTATTTGGTGTAATCCTGAGGGCTCAACTCAAAACCAAAGCACTTTTATTTCACAGAATATCAACAAGCAGAAACTGGTGCCAAGAGCTCAGTTCTCAGTTATAATAAAATGGTGTAGTCTCATTGATTTCAAAGGAGGTGTGCCAGTTTATGCCAGAAGAAAACACGATTCATTATTAATAATGAAAACACAATTATAAACTCCAGAACAGTATTCTGTAAATTTACTGATTTCGGATAGAAGTCTAGTACGTCATTTAAATGAAAGCCTTCAAAACTTCATGCTGGTATACCTCAAACCTATATCCTTTGGATGCCCAAATTTTCTTTGATAATCTAAAGAGCTGGAACAGCTAAAATCTGAAAAAGAGCATTGAATACATAAACTAGCAACATGTAATCACTAAATTAATGCTTGCTATAAATAAACTCATCCTGATAATTCCTACTTAAGGAAATGAATTTTTTTCCTTACCAACTCTTAGAGTCAGAGTATCATCAAGGATGGAAAAGACCTCTAAGATCATCAAGTCCAATCATTAACCCAGCATTGCCGTGCTCACCACTAAACTGTGTCCCCAAGTGCCACATCCACACACCTTTCCTACACTTCCAGGGACCACCATTTCCCTGGGCAGCCTATTCCAATGCCTGACCATCTTTCCACTGAATAAATTTTTCCTAATATCCATTCTAAACCTCCCCTGGCACAGTTTGGGGCCACTTCCTCTCTTTATGTCACTTGTTACCTGGGAGAAGAGACCACTACCCACAGGCAGAGTTCATTCAGTCTGAAAAGAAATGGGGAAATGACCCCACCTTTTTGCATCAGGCACTGTGAGACTGCAGATGTCTGGCTAAACCTGCTACCTGGTTTGTTTACAGCTACATTTTGAGGAGGTGAATCCAAGGCTTTGATGAAAGAACAATATCACAGCGATCCCTGATGCATATCATTAAGTTGTGGACAAATGAGGCTCCAAATTTACTTGGGAAGAGAAAAAATATTTCAGTTATTAATCTTACTTTCCCATTCTCTTCTCTACTTCTCAATATTGTAATTGTAATTACACTTTTTATGAAATTATTTTGCTGTTTTTTGCACTTATAATCTCGGTTTTAGTTTGCCTTACATATTTATTTTTATTATTATAACCAAAGAACTGTACAATCAATCAATTCATATTGCAAGAATACTCACAGACCATAATCAAAACTTGGACCCCATACAATCATGCAAAATGAAGCAATTGTACTAGAATAGGTAGCATGCATCTGATTTGAAATGCAAGAGATCTACTAGCTTGACATAAGGTTGGCTGGTACCAAATATTTTCTGAACTATGTAAAAATACATTGTTTGTTACTTCTCCCCCTTAAATTCAGCATAAAATAACCACAAGTGTTCTAAAGTGTACATCTGAGCCATTTGTTCACATCTGTGCCTTGTCCTGAAGGGTGTTTTGGATATACAGAACTGCCCAAGACTGTTTTCATTATATTTATTTTGGAAAACCAACCCTCGATCATGGCAGTGTTACAGGAGAACCAGAACAATAATTCCACCCCGAGCTCCATGTTGTGGAAACCAGGTGGTTTAGAACTTTCATAAATTCAAAGTTGTGCTGCCGTTCGTTTGATCGTATTAAACACTGACACGTCTTTGCTTTCTCTACTTCTATCTCAGTAAATTCTGACACTGCTCATTGCTTGTGAACCTCCTCAGTGAGCAGATTTGTTTTTACCAATAGCCTGCCATGTGGACTCTAAGTAGTAAATAACAAAGAGGAGTGGTGCTTTCTTGTAGCCCAGTACATCTGGCACTCATGTATTCATAGCACCTTTAAGCATATCGATCTGATTTTTCTGCAGCTTGCAAAGATATTTACAGTTTCAAATTTTTGCAATACTTTCCAAATGGATCATATATATGTATTTAGTAATTGATAGGAATGGCATTTGGCATCCTTTTCTTGGACAAGCAAATATGCAGAGGCTTTAAAAATAAATTCAGCCTGCAGAAAAATACTGTGAATGTGGGATACTTGGAAATATCTTTCTAAAGGAGATATAGCTATTAAATTTCTGAGACGGCATGTTGGAATGTCAGATCCTCAAAGTGGTTTCATCACCATCCTACAAGGGTGGGCAGTGCAATGTAGGCTATTAATATTAAACAGATTTACTTTTTGTGCAGTGGAGGTTAGTCTCCTGGAGCATTGCCTAGAATGGTTTGCTTTGCTGACTGGGTGAAACAGGACAAAAAGCAAATTTCACACCTTGGCCTTACTACATAAAAACCTGAGCTACATGGTAAGTGTGAACAAAAGATATGAAGTGGGATGATTTTTTTCAGGATTTGGTTTGTGGGTTTTTCCTCTCAAGAAATTCTAAACACCTTTGAGAAGGGAAAGAGAGTTAGAGAGTAGTTTTATATAAAAGTTGAAGGGTTTTTGGAAAACAAAACTCCACACAGGAGGTGTGGTTTTCTTCTTAGCATTTCTCTGTCGGCTTCCACTATACCATTCTGGAAGCAGGTTTACCAATATTTAAAATATGTTTTATTGCTTCTTTTACTTTTAACACTTCAACTATCTCAATGGTTTGCTCCCCTTGTTACCTGAGACAGTGAATTGAGTAAGAAATGCAATGTGCAAACACATATTCTTTGAGCTGTAAACTGAGGAACAACATATGAGTTACTCTCACCAATGCCTTAACTAAACCAGAAAAGTTTGCTGCTTTTTAAGAGAAGCTGAGAGTGTGAAGAAAATTCATGTAGTTAATTTTCTAATCAAGCAACAAGATAAATAACAATTAGTTTAAGGTCAGAAAATTTTTACCTTAACCAATCTAAAAATGGTTTTCATATGGTGTCTCTCTTGAAGTATTGTCTAGAAATTTTCATATAGTTTTGTATTGGAAGAGGGTGGTTCTTTTGTTTTTGGTTTTTTTTTTAAACATTACTTTTGTCAAGTTGCTATGTATTTTTACCAAAGTTACAAAGGAGGAGATACATTTGCAACAGGAGTGCTGAACCCAGTAGCAATAAGTATCGCTAGGAAATGGAGATCTTCCAGAAATTTCCTCTATTGAAGAGTTGATTGGTGGCAAGGACTAGGAAGAAAATATTTTAAAAATTAAAACTTAAAAAATATTTTACGTATTGCACTTTTCTCTCATTAAAATATATGTTGAATAGATCTTTACTATGCAACGATGTGGCTTTGTTTCAAGGAATCATATTTACATTCACCTAATTGTGTTTTGGTGACCTGCTTGATGTAATTAGAAAACACATTTTAGAAACTCTGCCATCGAGTATGACTTCCTTGTTTGAATAGAAAACTTCCCTGTATACGAACTCCTCTGCCTCAAGCTGCTGGTAGCTTAAGAGCAATTTTGTGCAGTCTACATTCAGTAGTACTGACATATCTTACAATTAATAAAAAAATATTATTAAATCCCCTGGAAGCAATGGAATATGCATGACCGCTATTATTCCTCCCGTTTAAATCAAAACAAAATTAAATAGAACAACCAAAACCCAGAATGTCTTCTTGCAAGGAAGAGAGGCTGAAACTTATGCTGCTTTTTTCCAGACTCTGAATTAAAGCTTCTCCTGGGTTGATGCCTGTTCCCTAAAGAATTAAAGTAATTCAGAGATATTTGCAATTTAGTGCTTCTTATTTTCTCATCTGAAGGGATTTCTCAGTTTGCAAAATCTTGATTATCTGGTTTTATCTGCTGGGTTCTTTGAGGAATATTTCTTTCTGTGATACACTTTGGATAATTATCAGAAAGACACTATTGCCTACTTAGGCTCTTTAGCCAAGCTCTTTGTAAAAATATCCTGCATAGGTGGACCTGTCTTTGCCACAGGTGTGATTCAGTCAGCCGATTTTTGAGCACTTCCAGTCTTGCACTGGGTACTGCAAACCTTCCATGTATCCTTTCTTTCACGCCTAGAATCAGTAAATAATACTATTGCTAAGGAATACACATATATATAAATAAAATAATACTACTACACATACATACTAATAGTACTACTATTTGTTTCTGTTCATGTGTTACATTATCATAAGAAAAAACACTGGGTCAGGTGAAATTCCCTGGGTAGAAAATTTTTCCTTCCTTGGAAAGTATTTCATTCATTTAGAGAAGACAAGCTTTCAGAGACTGCAAGCTGGCCAGCAAAGAGTTGAAAATCATGGAAAGGTCCCCACACAATTGAGTGGGAGAGCTTGCTGAGAGGAGCAACACACAGAGAAAACCAGGCATCAGAAATGAGGAAAGAAAACTTCCCCAGGGCCAGAAAGAGCTGTGCCAATTTTGCTGCAGCTCGAAGCTACTGAGCTGGCCAGAAGCTGAGAGCATCCCTGCAGAGGCACAGTGGAGAGCTGTATATAAACCCTTTTTTTTGTACTGTGTGTGACAGAGTTGTGATGAGCTGTATTTACAGAGTTGTCCTAATGTGTATTGTAATTAAATCTGCCTTTCTTCAGGTGAAAGTCTTCCAGACTGTCTCAAAGCTTTAGCTGACTCTGAGTACTTTCAGAACTTCAGAGGCTCTTATTTTAAAAGCTCTGACAAAGCCTTCGTGCAAGAATTAACTTTAGGCTGTACAGGCTTGGATATATGTGTTTATTTACGGATATATGCATGTTTGTGAGACATCCAGCCTAACTTTGGTGAGTTCTCTTGGTTAAATGCAGCTTCCCTGCAACAACAGAAGCTTCCATGCAGACGAGTTTACCCTGCTTTTTGATAGACCTGCCTTATCTGCCCAGCTTTTTACTTGATTTAAATGCAACCACACACCTTTTTTTTTTTTTAATACACAAAGCTACAGATCAAAAGACACCATCATTGTATTAGAAATATTGTCTTTTGCCGTGCTATGTTTTCACTCTAATCAATACAAAAACAGTTTCACATAAATAATGGAGTTTGGGTTTTTTAAAATAGTTTGGATGGTTCTACAAGAATGCACCCTGTGGAACTGCACTCACAAAACTTAGCCACATGTAACCATGTAAAGAATTTTCAATACAGTTAATCCTCACAATTCTAATTCCATAATGATATTTTGTATTCATAATGTCATAGTAGCAGGGGGTGGTAGTAATGAGTGGCTATTACATCAATGATCTATTTAACTGGTTTGAATTTTGCTTTAACCATTTGCTCACAGTAAATCAAGGATTCTTAGCCAACCTCATTCAATGTGCTTGGGAGGAGAGCCAGATTCAACCACGCTTATTCACTGAGAAGTGCTGGACAGCCCAGTTAACTTTTTGAAAACAGTGGTATTAGTTGTCTAGGAAGGGGCTGCCTCAGGAGTGGTAGAGGTCTGTAGAATCCATCTCTACGAGAATAATAAATGAGAACTAGGAATGGGATTTTAAGAGTATAAAAAAAGCTAATTCCTAATCAAATCACTTAAATTCCTTTCATATTAACCAAAAAACCCAAACATCTCATCATATCCAAACACTGGCTTACTTTTTTCTAAAATAGAAATCTTTTTCTCTGAAAGCTTTGTTGCAGAGGAGGGTAACAAGCTCAGACTTAAACATCAAACCTCAAATGGCTAAAATTTGAAGTGTATCCTACCCTAAGATACACCTCCATGGGACTGATGCATTCACTGGAGATTTAAAAGTTGGTTGACAAAGATGGCAGCAACAGCTACCTGAGGACTTATACAAGATTGTTACACCCTCCCTGTTTGGTATTCATATTTTTATTTTATGAACATACATAACATTGAAATGCTGTGCAGATACAGCAGATCAAATCTTTTGAAAGAAAATGCCTGAAGTCACTTCTGTACCCCTTCCTCTAAATTAGCATCTGTGACCCAGCTGCATAAGCAGTTTTTCTGGCCAGGCTTGAAGACTCCTTCCCACTACCCCATTGTAATTTTTGTGGAGCACAGCCATTTGGGCTGTACTTCTTCTGCAAGGGTTGGGTCCAAAACCTTTGACAAATTTTGCATTTGCAATTGATTTGCTCCCTCCTGGGCTTGAGAATAAAAAGCAATGGATAATGCCTCAAAAACAGACTTTTCATGATTAAATAATAAGGATTGGATGAACTGACAGATTTTCTTTATAATGCTCATTAAGTTAGACATTGTTTTGATTTTTTAGTGAAAAACTCATTTGCAAGGACTATAGACAGAAGAAAACGAATTGGATGAGATAGATAAGTATAGTCAAACTGTAGCATTATGATCATAGAGCAGATGAAGGAACCAAGCATCTCTCCCAAACAACACAGAAAATTCATTTTCATAATGGAGATAGAAGTCCTTTTCATTGAAACTCCAGCTGTTTTGTTGGATTCGGGCTCTAGAAAACATCAGTTAAACTTTGTTCTTTTTTTTGGAAACGAAATTAAAGTTACTTTCAATCTCAGCATTTCATAGTCTTTTGCAATGAAACAAACAATAAACTCTAATGTCCCATGGACCAGTTGTGAAATGAAAACCCCATGGCACTTTTAGGAAGAATAGGTGAGTTAGTTCCAGTGTGGTTTTGACAATTATATGCTTTCTGGTTTGAGCTTAACATTCAGCTACGAAAAATATTTTCTTCACTTTCTTCAAACTGCCGTGCCATGCTTCTGCTTGCTACTGAACAAGCTCTGCCAAGGCCAGACAAGAGGAAAGAAATAAGATAAGCAAAACTTTCTGAAATATGTATGCTGCTAAAAACCCAAATTCTGTACTTTTCACTTCCTTTCAATAAGTTTGTACATTGTTTGTAAAATATACATTTATAATCAAAGTATAGGGACTTTAGTATGAGGATCATGTGGTGCTTTTGAGCAAGGAACAAAACTGACTAAAAACTGAATTTTTATCTAATTATCTGCCCTAGTTCTTTATAAAGGTAGGAGCCTTAAGGAATTACTGTACCAGAAGTGTTATGTAATTTGACAGCCTGTGTCTAAGAAAGAACCAATCTGTCTAGTTCTAAAGGAGGCATAAGTAAATATTTTATACACTATCAATTAGTTAGGTATCAGATATTATTTTAAAACATAATGAAATTAATATTAATTTTCCTTGTGTAGGTCTCAGCTGTCTAAGATGAATAGGAAAAAAAAAAGGCATTACATAAAGAAGAAATATTAGCTAGGTTTATCTGGCAAAAAATTCAACTGGGTGGGAAGAGTGTCTGAGTTAAACCCTTTCAAGGAAATATTGTGACCTGCATCATAGGTGGGGTGGTAAAATCTGCTGGAAGACACATGCTGCAGATATCCTCTGCATTCCTTTTACAGCCATGGACTCTAGAGAATTTGTTACTACATCATTAAAAGTCATATTTTATGTTTGAAATATTTATAATTTTATTTTATTGAAGCTTAATCTTCAGGTAGGACACTGGGACATTTTTACACGCCTCCATTTTCACAGCCTCGCATTCACAGACTACGCCTTCAGGGCAAGTTTTATTGTGCCAGTGTAACATATGTTCCCAATAGGTAAGTGACACATGAAAGGAAAGGAATGTGATTTAATGTTTCAATTTTATTGCTTGCAATTTAACATATGGCAGTGAAGAAGATACAATCAATAAAGCTACATGAATGTGAAAGCACACAATAAAAGATACCTCAGAAGGAAGGTCTGATTTAAAGATTTATTGAATCTAGCTAGTCAAATAATTCAACACAAAAATTGTATTTATGGTCTTGGGCTCATTTGTTATTGGTGGCTTGCGAGTGCATGGTTAATGATTTTGTAAATTCCTTCCAGAAATGGGGCGCACATTTTGTACTTCACCTATTTCCATTTCACTTACATAAAGAAATTGTAACCCAAATCAACAATGTGCTTCCAGTATTGATTTTTCTCCTGGAGCAGGTCAAAATTTTCATTTTCTCATTTAGTAACCTCTTTCAACATTCATTGATTTTCCTGATCTTCTCTTTTTTCTCCTCTAAATCTCCCTCACACTATCCAAGAATTCTTTCATCCGTTTTGGCCAAACAGTGTCCAAGAAAATCAGTGTCGAAGAAAATCATTAGTACTAAGGTACTAATCTACATTAGTAATAAATTGCAAAGACTTTTTTTTTAAAAAAAAATTGAGATAAAGAAGCATAAATAAGAAATAGAGCCCCCCACTTGTTCAAACAAAGAATGAGTAAAAAAATGCATCTGATTTTGCAAAGATGTCTGGTTTTACTGAAAAAAATACAATGAAAATCTAAGTTTCCAGTGTGTTTTCTAAAAAAGATCTAAATACTTTTTTTAAAAAGTAAAATTCTTTGGTTTTTTCTCAGCGTACATATCTTGGCGAGAAACAGCCTTATTGATTAGGGAAAAAGCCAGAACATTTTGAATTTTTCTTTAGGTTGCAGAGAAATTATATGTTGATTCTGAACTTCTTGTTTGCTTTCATTCCTAAGTTTACTAAGTTTTACAAAGGTCAGCATTTACTGTACATTATTAAAGCACATTCAGAAGTTACATCTTCTATAATATTCCACATGATTAATCTGGTTACAATGAACTGAATATAAACTAATTGTGACAGGCAACTGTTAGGATAGGATATTTTTAAAGGTAACCTAAAATTTCACTATGCTTTGTTTTCTCTTCTGTAATCAATTTTTCCTTCATGGAAGGAGAGATATTTTCTGATCCATTATCTCCTTTATCTATTTTATTAATCTTATTTTAGCATGCTTATATGAATGTTTGGTGCACATTTCTCGTGGTAAGAGTCTTGGAGGACACACATAGGTGATTCAGCAAGCATATTATAGCCATACCTGAACAGGTAGCAGCCTTTTACAGGAAACCAACATAGTGCCAGCCAGATTTCAGATTTATGGGTCTAGTTCTCCAGCTGCATCAGTTTATAGGAGGTTTATATGCCTAAAACGCCTGTCTCTTGGTGCTGAACATAGCTTGAGGCCAGCCTTAATTGCCTTTCTGACTAACATCAGTCTCTTCATGAATCTTCTTCATTAATATTTTCCCCAATTTCCACTGCCAAAAGCCTAGAAACTGCTAGTTTTCCACCTTTCAGTCAAGTAAGCACTAGACAAAACTGCACCTAAATCACATTAGGGTCTTGGCATACGTGGAATTTATATATGAAATAGGCATTGAAAATGCACATAACTATTCTAAATATCCTAGAGTTTCTTCATGCATGGTATAACCTGAATCCATGCAGGTATATCACTGTGGTCCCTGAGTGCCTGTAAATGTCTCTCCCATGACTGTGTAGAGCACATGGTACCTATTTGCTTTGTTGTCACATTTTATGGTTCATGAAGCTCCTTAGGATATGTCTTGCAATAAAAGTTCTATTTAAGAGATGATTGTAATTTTATATGTATGAATGTGCATATATACACACACACAGGAAGAGAGAGGAAAGACATTTGTTAGACATCATCTGCATTCATGTGTACAGTCTCTGTCATTATGGCACTAAGGATTATCCAAAACATTTGTAAAATCTGTGGGAGAATGGCATAACTGTCAGGAATTTCCATGAGGTTCCTGTTGCTACATATCACTTCCTTTCTGTCTTCTGGCTTTAGTTGACACAAAGACTGCTGGATTCATTCATCCTCTTCTATCTTTTAAATCCTGCTTTGTTTACCTTTGCCACAGTGGTGGGAGGTGAGAGATGAAATATGCTCAGCACCAAGAGACAGTCATTGCAGGCATACACACCTTCTATAAACTGATGCAGCTGGAGAGCTAGACCCATAAAACTGCACTGTGTGAGTGCCATATGGAAAAAGATTCCATAATCTGTGAAGCATTTGATTTGTATTAAAATCATCAATATATATCTTCTACACTTATCTCTAGAAATGAAAATTCCTTGTAATGTAGCAATATTTATTTATTAATTTGTTTGTTTTTAAGTGGGTCACTTGTGTTTCACATGACCATAAAAAACAAGAATGAAAAGTTAATCAAATAAAGGCAATTTACATTTACCCAAAAACGATGCCCAGTAAATTTCTGGACAAATCCCATATGAGAAGTTTTCTGTCACGATATATCTACATCATTCTCTGCCAAGCTTAATCATCCAGCTATTGGCTAAAAATAATTCCACTGCACCATGGTAACTGCCTAGCTTTGCAAATAATGTTGCTTTTGAGATCTTAAAAGGTCAGCAGCAAAAAACACTGGGCCTTCTTCACTGTGATATAATTAAAACAAAGTCATTGGCTTATTTGGGATAAGAAAAGAACCTTCTGTGTCTCTCTTTCGCTAAATAAATTGGGAAGTCTCCTTTCAGTAGTTTATTGCACTTACCCACATGTCTTTGAATAGTGCTCTCCCCAAAATTAGGAGTTTGACTGAAAGTCTGACCCAGCCTCACATGCTGGCAACCTGAAAGAGCAAATGTAAAGAATGAGCTATTTCCTTGCAAACATCCGTCCATGCCTGACCTTATGAGATACATCAAGGAAAATGGCTGAAAACCAAACCCCTCAATAATTTAGTCACCACCTCTGAAATGCTGACTGCCTGATAGTTGCTGTGAAAATGCCCAGGCTGCCCAACCAAAAACTACTTCAGCTATTCACCACATGTGACCAAAGCCACAACTATGGAAAACAGCTTTAGAGAAATTCTTTTCAGTACCTTCCCTTTTCCACAGCCCTTGCCAGCCTTCTACACAGTAGGATCCCTGGAAACAAACTCCAAACCCACTCCTTCTTGACACATCCATGATGAACAGCTGTAACTCCTTAGGCACTGATTGCAGCTGCCTTGAGCTGCGCCTTTGAAATAATCCAAAAAGGCAGCAAAAAATGGAAATATGTTATTGAGTACATGGTTAGTGGTCTTCGTGCATCAGCTAGATGGGTGGCTTCCAATTTGTATTGCCGAGGCTGCTGGAAATCATGCACGAAACACAAGTCTGATTCTTTTTCGCTGTTTTCATTCTGGAGTTATTTCTGGGCAAGGAAAAAGTGAAGAGACCAAACAAGAGTGTAATGCTCCCTTCTCTTCCTTCTTGGTTAAATTCTTCATTTATATTATTCCTAAAATTTTACTGCCTTCAAGGGAACTCAGATTGCATCCAGGAGATCAGGTTGTGGACACACTTGTAACAGGTCTGTGCTATTTCAAGATATTTGAAGAAGTTAAGATACAGAGAGTAGAAGAGGCCATTTAACATTGCTTTCTGGCTAGGCTAACTGGTAGGCAGGTGAGAAATTGGTTATATCAGCTGAGAAGAGCACTTTATGAACACCTGTATTGTTTCCAGCTCCTGAGGTAGCTCAAAGAGGATGATGCATTGCTGTGTTGGTATATCCCACATCAGATGATGTTCTGATTTGAATTACTGGTGAAAAAGAGCTTGGCTGTAGGTAACACAGCTGCCCTGAGCTCAGCTCTGTGCTTGGTAGTGGATCTGGGCAGGCTTAAGCCTGTACACAGTGTTTTATGAAACTCCGAGTTGGCTGGTTGTTCCCTGTGAGGCCTACAGCAATTCCTACCACCAACATTGCGAGGAAATAAAAGACAACTGTGAGAAAAAAAAAAAAAAAAAAGAAAGGATAAAAGCTATTTGTAAAAACAATGCCCCACAGTGTTCTATTCATGGCACAAAATCATCCATCTGGGAAACCTTTGTATGATTATGGCTTGAAAACATTCTTCTTATCTGATCAAGAGTTTCTTAGGAATTTCTTCATAGACTGGGGTCATAAGACAGTTTCAGAGAGACATGATGCTGCCTGGTGCTCAGCATGGCAGCCCCAGTCCAGAGAAATGATTGGCTCTAAGCACAGGCAGCTCATTTATTAACACATGAAAAGTAACTGAATTTCAGAAATTAAGCAAGTGATGGAGAAATTTTGTTTTCTTTTGTGTTTCTATTTATAGGAAGCAAGCAAGATATTTCAATGTATTTTCTATAATTTATTTTACCCTTTCCTTTCTGACAAGAGCACATAATTATTGTGTAATTCCACTTTCCTTTTTAAATTCAAGTAATATAAAATATCTCACTGTACATGGTTAATTAGCTCTTCAATTGCTGAAATGCTTATTCCTAAAAAACCTTTCAAATAATTCTCTAGCATGTTCAAGTGGGAAAGGGCCAAATGCTTCCCAAAGTAGATCTGGCAGTGAAAAATATCTAGTGCTAGTTCCTGGGATTGTAAGTGCTTCCACAATGTAAGTTCCCAAAAAATCAGTACCAGGAAATAACAAGACAACAGGAGATTTTTTGGTTTTTGCTTTGGGTGGAGGTTCTTTTGAGTTTTCATAAAAGAACTGGAAGGAGGACACATTTGAGTTGTTGCTTTCTATGTGAGGATATTTCTTGGTACATTTGGGAAAATTGAATTTGTAGTTGGAAGATTAATAATTTTTCACTTTAGTAAACTAGGAAGAGTGTTTTTCTTTGCTTTTTCTTCACTAGGCTATGAGCATGAGGTGTTAAAATTTGCCAAACAGTGAAGTAAATTAAAATAGACTTGTAATTTGTCATCATCACAAAACCAATATATGACAAAACTAAGTTCAGGCTTTCTTCAGGATCAGTATGGCAGAAGCAAAAACCTATGAGGTTCATTGATGTGTAAAAGTGCAGTGACATTTTAAAAATGTGCACTGACTTTTTAAGAATACTCATGCAGAGTGACTAGGACAGAAACAGATATATCTATTAGGGTCCTGTGAACCTGTGTTGCAGTCTGGTAGTGGATGCTGGATTTAGGCACAGGCTCATATATTTCATTTAGAAACATTAATTTTGCTTGTTGAGCTGAAGGCAAGTATGAAATATTTTTGTAGCATTTGGGTTGAAAGATGAAAGTATGGGATTCATGATTAACTATGCATCTGCCTTCAATACCAGACAAAAAGCAATAACTTCTTCTCACCATATATAATACCTTCCAGAAAAGAAAATCACAGTGGTCTGCAAAACCAGCACATCTTCATAATACTTCAAAGAGTTCTTTCCTAAGAAATACTATTTTCTCTATTTTACAGGTGAAAAACCAAAGCAAATAATAGCTACAGTCAATCTTTTCAGCCATTAATTCCCTAAATTACTCTTGTTTGTCAGTCTTCGTATTCCAGCACCTGTCAGAATAGTAGCCAAGCTCCTCCCCTACTAACCCAAAATGTTGGGTGTATTTCAGCTAGACATCTATAATTAGTACCTAAGTAAGTAGAACTCAAGTCATCTGCTTTTATTCACCATTAAGCAATCAGGACATGCTTTAAAGTACCTACATTTACATTTAGAAATCTTCTGGCAGAAGCCAAGTTAAAGAGGAAACTTTTGGGAGTGTCTCAAAATGTCTAAGCCTGCCTCTCACAAGTACAAGGTCATTCTGCCTTTTGAAATAAAGGATGCAACAGTGCAGAGAATTACATAAGACAATGAATGGACCATAAGGAATGTTTGCAAGTGTTTTCAAATAATAAATTAAAATTTGTAATGAAGCACATATTTCATACTTTGTTTAGGTACAAAACACAGTGAATAAAAAAATTAAAATAATTTCTGACACTGTACTTGAATACTAAAATAGATTCTATTTATTTTTACTTGTAATTATATTTCTGTGATAACTCTCTGTGTTAAATGATTGTTATTACACACAAGTACCTTTTTAGCAAGTTTAGGATGGAAAACCTTTTCTGATCAAAGAAACCGAGCAATGGGAGGGCTGACTAGTGGAACCAGACAATAGAATCCAAGGTGCTGATACAGACAATAATTCCTAACAGCTGCCCTATTCTTCTTAAAATTACAATACTCATCAAAGAGAAAGTAAATTTTACAGATTCCAGGGGTGAGTCTTGTAGTATAAATTGCTATAGGTCAATTCTCTTAATTTTTTATTGGAGAAATCCCATTCCTATTTTCACAAATGGGCATAAAATGGTGACCTGGAAAACAACAGCTACCTCTTGTTTTACTAATTAATGTCCATAGCTAAGCCTTTTTAAACCACCTGAATTATTGTATCAGTGTGCTGTTTGTTTTAAGGTGGGATACCTGGCAGGCATTTTTTATTAAATATCATGGAACCATAGAAATGCTGATCTAGTCAAGCTTCCTGCTCAGAGCGGGATTATTGCCAACACTAACCTTCTGGTTAACTCTTTTTTTTCTTAAAGTTTAAGCTGAGCCTCCCAAGCTGTAGTTTCTGCTGTTTGCCCCTTGCTTTGCTCTCTGCTGCTACCAAGACATGTTCGGCTCCACTGTCAGTGTGACTCCTGTTCATGTCCCATAATTTCTGTTGCTGGGTCTCCCAGTTTGGCTCTAACACTGCTGACACTTTCCACTACTGACTTTGGTACTGTAACAGTACATTTGAATAAGAAATCTGTGTTCCATCAAATTATACAGTTACAAAAATGCTTTAATATATTTCTATAAGAACACTTATGCGTGTACACACATACATAAAATGAATGTCTATTTGTGTAAAATATCTTTCTTAAAATATTGACAGCAATTGAAATTTTAGCCTGAAGTGGACATTTATCCTTGCTGTTGGTGATGTCAAATACATAACTTTCAGTTCATATCTTTTTTTTTTTTTTTAATATATATTAGAATTGGAAACTATATACAAACATAAATACGTGCATATAAACATACGATGCTCATCCCATATGCAGTCCAGACATGCCAGGACTTGAAATATTTTATTCAGGAAACAACTGCAGCATGAGATCTGTATATTTTTCCCTCTGACGAGGTTGCTTCAATGGCCTGAGCAAACTTTTGGTTTCACAGGCACCCATGGAAACGTGCATAACTATTCGTGACTACAGTGGGAATCATTTTCTTCTGGGCAAATAGATTTTTGACTAGAGATGGACATCAGCCATGTAGATCAGATCCAAATAAGGATTTCAGAAGATTGAAACTTCCACTCACTGCGTGTTGGATCCAGGATTTTAATTTAATGCATTACAAAGATACGGACTGTTTATGAAATACATGTACTGATCCATCTGGATGTTATTTACATCTGTGATTTAGTTAAGGGTCTCATTTACATTTTATATTTGAATTCAAGAAACTCTTTAAAGCACTTATCTAAGTACCACTGGGACGGAGAAATCGTTCCACCAGAACAGTGTAAAAGGGCAGAATGCAGCAAAATTATAAAATTATTGAAGTTGTTCAAGCCAATACAGCAAAGTTTTATAAAAATCAGAAAAAACTTGCTCAGAAGAAAAGCCACTTATAAAATGTGATGTAGTACATATTTTCTAGGTATGGTGAAAGAGTTTTGAAATCTTTGAATAGTAAAACACACATTTGCTTCTAGAAATAAGCCTAATCCTTTCCTCCAAGTTTTTCTGTGGATGACTGCAAAACATAATCAATCTAACTTTTTGGTTACTCATGAGTACAAGTAATGATCTTTTTTTGTTGTTGTTGTTCTGCACAAAACCAGACGTTATTGTGTGCTACAAAAAACACATTTTTGTCTGGAGTCCAGGGGCTATGTTATGAAATGCTGAAGCAGAGACTAATATACAGGGAGAATACTTGAACATATATAAAGATTTTTTTCCACTGGAGAGGAGGAGGATGATGCCTAAATTTTCAACAGCAGAGGTTACTTTCTTTCATCATCAGAAAGATTAACATTTTTATTCTCATTTTACAGAGGGAGTATCTAAAGTCAAGAAAAACATGAATTCTAATTACACTACAAAAATTGTCACTAATCCTGAGATTAAGTATAACCATATCCCATATGCCATGTGATGACATTTTTAGCATTGTTCTTCAACCTTGCTTATTCTCAGACACTGTCAGTAAAAAGACAATAAGCCCCTCATTTATTGTATAATTTACTGCTACAATAAAAGCCAGTAACTAATTCCTGGAGAAAATTAACATATTAAAGTAAATACTATAAATCCAGTAAGCCATACATTAAAAATGTCTCAGACTTTTCAAAGAGGGGCCTCAAGAATATGAAAATCACGTGGCATAACATGGCAGGACCCAGTAATTGTGCAGTTTCTCCAGGACAAAATGCCAGCTTGTGGTTTGCAGTAGCAGTTGCTTGTGTTGCAAAGCAGCTTTAGTGTGACTCATCAGATCCCACTGAAACCCTAGGGTAAATTGTAGCTTACCACCACAGATATACATTTCAGTGTAAAACATCTGTGTTTATCCACTTTGCACATCCTGTCCTTCTTCAGTCCCATGGTTGTCCCTCATGGCATTAGTAGCACATTTTAACTTGCAATGTGGGTTGTACACTGATCTTTGTATTTTTTCTGAGATTAAAAATATCCCCTACACAGACAAGTATCCCTACTTACAGCTATTGCATTATATTTACAGTCTAATTTTTAAAGTATAATAATGTGATTCCACGAGTTTTCATAATATCAGCATTGAAACAGGGAATATGTGGAGATTTTTGTGGCAACAGACCACTATTTAAAAGAACTGAAGATTATACTATATTTAGGATCATATGAGAAACACTGCATTAATTTAGAGCAAAATGATGATTTCATCTTCAAAAATCCTGCAATCTTAATTGAAGGAATAACACACAAAAGCCAAAGTCCAAGGAAACAAAGAAATATGAATTAGCACCGTGATCAGCAGTAACAATTTGAAGCTTTGGAAAAGATATACAGAGCAGCATCTTTTTTAAACATTTTTTGGTTTTAAAGTTATTTATTCTCAGAAGAAAAAAAAACCCAAACAGCAAATAAAATCTATTAGCAAGAACTCTGTATGTTAATTGCCATGTTTTGCTTTATCTGTGATATTATATTGAGATAAATATAAAGAGATATAATATTTAATCAGTATGTACATCAGCAAAAAGTAAGAAACTAATTTCTGAGATTTAGATTACACATAAGAAAAAAGGTGCTGTTGTTCTGCACCGGTTTTGTCCTCAAATTTTGTCAGAATTGACATTGCATAAAACCTCAAATATTGACCTGGATATTTTTGAAGATGAAGAAAATAAGTTTATAAAACTGGAAAAAATAAAATGCTTCATCAAAACCCATGAAGTAGACAGAGACCTGTAAGTAAGAACCAGGTATTTCATTTGTGTGTCCATAAGATTAATATCATATAATGAAAATAAATCAAATGGAACAGTATTGATAAAAATACAGACACAAATGTATGGTTATCTGGTCTGGTCAGGGATAATTTCAACAACTGGACTTATAAAATATTATTTTCTTGTTTTGTGGAGATCAGAGAGTCCTTGAGTGACTCTTACTTAACAGAGAAAGAAATTAACCACAGCATCTAAGTTCTCTTGAGTTCTCACCTTACTTCTCTTAACACACACTGAACTTGCTAGCTGATGCTGGCTTTTCTCTCATACCTCATTTGATACCAATTTCAGTTTGTCTCATGCCTAAATGGACGGGTGCATGGTAGATATCCTCTTGCATACCTTGGAAGTGATTCAGTTCAATAGGTTTGTCTTTGTGCATTACTTGTATCGCAGAGCACTGAAATCGTCTAAATTTGCATGACATTTACTCCAGTTAGCTTTTATGCAGTGAACAAACACAGCTGGGAAATAGAGTTATAAAAAACACAGGGGAAAACTGCAGACAAAATAAATGGCTTAATGCTTTCTTTTCCCATTACAAACTAGACCCCACAGGTTAAAATCGTGAGAGATCAGAGTGTGCAGAAAGGATGTCGCACCATTTGGGGAAGTGCTGATTTGCTGGAGGGTCAGAAGGCTCTGAAGAGGGACCTGGACAGGCCGAAATAATGGGCTGAAGGCAATTGTATGAAGTTCAAAGACCAAGTGGCTGGTCCTGCTCTTGGGTCACAACAACCCCAGGCAGCACTACAGCCTGGGAAAAGAGTGGCTGGAAAGATGCTCAGCAGAAAAGGACCTGGGACTGCTGAGTGCTGGTCAACAGTGGCTGAACATGAGCCAGGTGTGCCCAAGTGACCAAGCAGGCCAAGGGCATCCTGGCCTATATCAGCAATAGTGTGGCCAGCAGGATCAGGGCAGTGATTGTCTCCCCATACTTGGCACTGGTGAGGCCTCACCTTGTCGCTGGCCTCCGGTCACGCCCGGGATAGCGAGAGGCTGGCGACAAGGACTCCCGCGCCCTCTTGGGGGGAGGAGTGCCCTCGGCAGTCGCGTCGCCGCCCGCCGAGACGCGGAATAGAAGACAGAAGGCGAAGGAGTGGTGTTGTCACTGCAGACAGTTTTATTGACGGGGTGACTGCCTGAGCAACAAGATGCTCAGCAGCTTCAGGACCTCGGTTTTATTAGGGGGTGGGAACAACGAATCAACCAACCAGAACATACAGAGCAGGTGGTACCACGGATAGCTGAACCAATGAAAACACACTGTAGGAGGGGATACAGAGCTCAGACCAACCAGGAGTCCAACAGAGAGGAAAGTTCTGGAAGGAGGGGTGGGGCCACGCCCAGGGGCCATGGCCAACATCCAGTGGGCGTGGCCTTTTACAGGGCTGACTCCTCCTCCCCCAGCGCCTCGAGGGCGTTGTCATGCTGGGAGGCGGAGTCGGACCCCAAATCAGCATTTTGCCCTGCATCATCACCTCAAAAACTGTGCTCAGTTTTGGGCCCTTCATGACCACAAAGACATTGAGGGGCTGGATTGAGTCCAGAGAAGGGCAACAGAGATGGTGAAGGGCCTGGAGCACAAGTCTGATGAGGAGCAGTTGAGGCAGGTGGGGGTGTTCAGCCTGGAGAAAAGGAGGCTTAGGAGGGATCTTATTAATATCTACTATTACCCCAAAGGAGGGTGCAGCCAGGTGNGGGTGCCGCCAGGTGAGGGTCAATCCCTTCTCCCAAATAACAAGATAGAATGAGAGGAAATTGTCTCAAGTTACTCCAGGGGAGGCTTAAATTGGATATTAGGAAAAAATTATGAAAATGGTTGACAGGCATTGGAACATGCTGCCCATGGAAGTGGTAGACTCACCATCACTGGAGGCATTTAAAAGACAATTGCCCAGAGAAGTTGTGGATGCCCCATCCCTTCAAGTGTTCAAGGTAAGGTTGGATGGTGCTTTGAGAAACCTGGTCTAGTGACAGGTGTCTCTGCCCATGGCAGGGGGATGGAAACTACAGAATCTTTAAGGTCTCTTCCAACCCAAGCCATTCCATGATTCCATGATACCATGTGGTGCTTAGGGATATGATTTAATGATGTGCTTGGCAGTGTCAAGTTTATGGTTGCAGTCAATGATCTGAAAGGTCTTTTCCCACTAAAATGATTCTATGATTTTATGATCATTACTTAACTAAATTCCCACCAGAAATAATGTCAAGATGAAAAGGAATGTGGTGAAAAATAAGTTAGAGAAGCCAGAGATTAAATCATCCCCTCCCTACAGGCCTTTTTTGAAGAGAATGAAGTCAGGAAAGGAGCAACTGCAGGAGAATTTTCTAGTAGTAAGTTTTCTCCAGAAGGGGATTGAGATGGACTGAGTGTCTACATCTGTTCATTGGTTACAGAAATTTCATTAGAAGATATGGACATCTATCTAAGTCTAAGGTAAAGACTGAATGCTTCATGACATGAGGTTGAATTGTGGTTTCTATGGGTCTGTGGCATCAAGAGAAGAAAAGGCTGCTCTGGGCTGAGAATTGAAGCATTCTTTTTATGCAGTATCAGCACATTAGCAATAAGAAGACATCTGATATTCATTATTTTATTGCAGGAGTTTTTACAAAGAAAGCAAATTATTTTATATGGTACAATGCATCCAGCAATGTTCTTGCTTAGAACTGGTAGGATGGAGTCTGGGGAAGGATTTGTTTTCATATGACAGACAGTCAGAGGCCTCAAAAGCTTGAAGCAAAGCTCTGTAACCATTTTTGAAGGAAGTTAGAGAGTGTGTTCCTTCCACCAAGTGTTACTATACATCTCAGGGGATGTGCGACTGAGAGCAAGATGCCCGTTCTCTGCTTGTGGAGCTGGCAGAGCACTTCTGCAGTGACACAAATCCAGGCGGACCTTGGAGAAACTGAGCATGAACATACATTTTAGGAATGACTGAGTGGGAGTAGAGTGTTTAACCACACCCACCCTCTGTATTTTAAGTCATCAATCTAAAAACACCCAACAAAAACAAAGCATGGGCCATGACATTCAAATAGTTCAGTAAAGATTTAGATTCTCCAAGTTTTATTTCAAGCTGAGAGACCAAGAAATTCCTACTGGCTTGTGTGCTATAGCAATAAAACCACAACTCATGCAACAGGCAGAGGTTTGGAAGTGAAGCTTGCTTCTTCCATCATACTTCAAATGCAAATTGTTCCAGGCTCAAACAAGTTCCCTGTGTGGCAGTTGGCAGTATTAAATAACAATAGCCCAGCGTCAATATTGTAAAGGTACCTGGGCACCCACAGAGCTGCTGTTATGGCGCTGGACTTGACCATTTGCTGCAGGGTTTGGTGTTCTCATTCTGACACCCCATGACTCAAATCACTTCAAGTAAACTGAGATCGTTTCATGGGGCTCTGTGAAGACCAAATGTCTGACCTTCATTTCCAGGTTGCTGGTGATGATTTCATCAGCTCTCTGTGCCACACAGGGCACATCCACTCTCTGACTACACTCAGACCCAATCCACAGGAGACTGTCAAGGCTGGACTCTGTTTATTGCAGGGTAAGGTGCACAGAGATGTTTTTCCTTTTTGGAGTGAGAGAGAGAGATTATTCTGTGTTCAGCTGTGTTGCTCTCAGCATGGGCAGAGAGGGAAGGACAGAGCATAAGATTATCTAAAACAGGGCTGTCCTCAGGTACGTTTTCATTGCCAGGGCATGTCAGTAAGGATTAAGCACTGTTAGCATGGCAGTTTGCACAGCTGTGTGAACTAAGTGTCATCTCATCTATGGCTTTTGGGGAAGATGTGGAGAACTCCAGCAGGGAAAATAAATGTCTGTGGCATTCAGTGAGGAAGTGTTACTCTTGGTTAAACTCTCCTGACCCGAGTGGAGCTTTGATTTCAGCCTTAATCACTTGGCTCTGATATTTTGCTTAGCAGACTGAGAAGCTGATTTCTTTAGGATTCCTCTTTTGGGAGACCTCACCCCGAGCTGAGATGAAATTAGGTTTTGAAATCTATCTTTAAAAATCCAAAGTAGCAGAGATTGCCCAGCTTCCTTCCGATGGCAAAGCTTGCAATAAAATGTTTCTTTGAGCAGAGCTCCTATTGCCAGACCATTTTCAGTGACCTTGCAGACCCCAAAGGCATTAATTCAGGTAAGTGTATTCATTGGCACAAAGAAGAGCAGAAAAATAGCTATTCTATACTTTGCATCATCACTTAGACCTACACTATAGTTAATTTTAATATTCAATTTCAGCTGAACAGAGAAAGAAGGTGATTAGGCAGTAGAATGAGATGCAGTAGATATACTGGTTCTTCTTGTGTTTCAACCAATAGGAGGTTTCAGTAGGGATAAGGGAAATAACTCAATCACCTGTTTATTTCCTGATTCCTCCAGATAGCAAAATGCTTCCATGTGTTAGTGGTTAAAGTACCAGAGACTTTGGTATTCAAACAACAACAACATAAGGAAAAAAATAGGCCAAGAACCAGGCAGTGTTGCTTCCTTATTTTTATATTATCTCTTTTTCTTTTCCTGCATAGCTTCAACTGCATAGCTACACCCAGAGAAGTAGTAATTATATCCAGAACCCAAAGAGGTCCATCATAACATGAAAATGTTGTGACATCATAGTCCTTGGTTAGGGAAATTATAATGATGGCAGAGGTTAAAGCCACAGTGTAGGACAGGCAGAGAAAGAGAAGAGCCTCAGAGGAGAGTTTCTTGCTCAAAAAAAAGCAGGAAACTCTCCTGTTTTGAAGGAGAATTGTCACAAGGTAAGTCAACTTACTTTTAAAATGCTTCTTTGCATCGGGTTGTTTTTGCAAATGTTTTTCAATTGGTTTAAAACCACTCATGGGTGAGGTAGAAGAGAGGAAATAATGAGAAACAAATTCAGTGGGAAAACAAGTGTTGATGGTGTGACAAGGCAGTGAAGTAAATTTATGAACTGATTTGATCATGGATATTAGCACCTCCTTTCCTTCCAATGTGAGTCAGAATGAACATAAACATCACAGCTATATGGAAAAATGTACCACTGTGGGTAAGGGGAGCAAAGGACAATTAAAAAAACTTTACTTTTTTTGTATGGTTTTTTTGCTTGCTGTTTTTTTTATATTTACTAAGAAAAAAACTCACAAACTGTTGAAATAGCTTTCCTATTTCTCTTCTGACTGGGAGAAGAAAATCTGAGGGCTAAACATAGTTTGTGACATACTAATAAATTTCTAAGATAAATGATACTAAGACATTAGTGTTATTTTTTTTATAGCGATACCGATGAACCAGGATCTGCTACTTTGTGAACTCTATTATGACAGGACAAAAGTACTTTGAGTCTCATTTTATTAACTTTTCAAATATTCTCGGGCTGATAGAGGAAATGCTCTTCTTTACCAAATGTGATACACTCTAACATTTTCACAAGCAAATTCACATATCCCATCTTTTTGTCCTTTTCTGTGGAAAGAGAACACAAGTTTATGATGGTGCTAGTAATACAAAGCATTTGTCATGAGATTGTCTAAGAGAACAATATCACCTCCAGAAATGACAGAATAAGCTGCTGTTTCAATGATGAATTAGATGTTCACTTTGCTTTTCATTTTTAGGGAACTAAACTTAATTTGATAAGGTTCAAACACTGATGGACATTGATCTCACTCTGAGTTCCTCAGACAAATCTTAGATTTCAATTATCTCAGCCATGTGCTCTGTCCTTCGTGCAATATAACAACCTTGTTTCTGCAAGTTCATTGGAACTGCCAAATAACGAAGGGAGCTTGAATTCCAAAGCACAGTCAAAATTTGCTTTATATCCATGACTGATGTAAAATCTGAACTGTATCTAATAGAAATATTGAGTAACCGTGTGTTGATCTCGTCTTGATGCCAGCTATGACTGGCTGTAATAGCTGAGGTCAGATCACTCTCCCTGATGCATATACTCTCCTCACAGAATTTTCTTTGGTAAGGAACTATAGTGAGCAAGAATCCCACTTCTAGTTCAGGATGGCCTACTGCAATTAAGTTAAAAACATCATACACACCCTGACATTTAAAAGTCCTCAAGGCTGCAGGAATTCAACAGGGCTTGATTATTAAATTGGTAAACATTTGTTCTCCAGATACTTTCATTATACATATATTCTAATATTTTGTTGATCAAATAATTTTTGAAATATAAAATGTATACATGTGGGTAGCAGAATACACAATGAAACATTTTTATTAGTATCTTAGCCCATATGAGGACTTCCCCAAAATAAGTTCTTAGAAAGAAAACAAGCAGGCCCAGCTATGATTAGATTTTTCTTCATAAGAGCAGAAAATTGCATGATGTAAATATTGTTTTTATTGTACAGATGTGCTGTAACAAAGAAAAATGCATGCAATATTACATTTTCTCTACTAAAAAAATGAAAAAAGTTACAATAAAAAAGAGTAATCCTTAGCCTGTGTTATATAAACTTAAAGAAATGGTAATCAACCTTGATGCGTGACTAAGGCACACATCTGTCTGTATGATTTATGACAGAACACAATCAGAGA
The DNA here is from genome assembly GCA_013397055.1 of Pachycephala philippinensis. Classification (NCBI taxonomy): domain Eukaryota; kingdom Metazoa; phylum Chordata; class Aves; order Passeriformes; genus Pachycephala; species Pachycephala philippinensis. The sequence continues at coordinate 357,162 of VWZT01000867.1, forward strand.
ATAAACTGTTCTTTTTTTTAAAAAAAATCCTCCCTGTAAGAGGATATTCTGCTCTACAATGAAGCATAGATTTTTTTCTATATTTTCTTTTTCACTAAGCTAAGAGTTGTTATTATACATCTATGAGATGTAGTTTCTTAGCAGTCATTATAGAAATCCTTATCAATCTCTTCTCTATAGAAGCTCAGAGTTGTTCTTGAACAGAGAAATGATTCAACCGGTTTTATTTCAAAAGAAGGAACAAGCTTCTTCCTAAAAACATAATTATAATTCTGAATTAAATGTCAAGAAAATTAAGTCTCTTTTTATTTCTATTCAAAAGGTTAGTGTATGGAAATAGGGTTAGATATTTTTGTTATTATTATATTTTTAAATGTTCCTTAGTTTGAATAGGACATTTCAAATAGCTAGAAAGAGTTGCAGCTTCATGGTTATTTGATAACATTTCCAATAAAATTATCAGCCATCGTAAAGACAAGATGGACATCATCAGGACTGCAATTTAGTGGAGACCACCTACCTAAACCAAAGTAAGCTGCTGAACTATCACAAGAAGTTTTCTTTTTTTTTTAAATATAGATATAGACTGTGTTTAAAGAAGTAAGACTTCGCAGGTTTTTTGCGCGATGGATTTGATTATAAATAGAGTACTGCTTGAGTTAGAACAGAAAGGCTTGAGACACTTGCATTGAATCAATGACAAGATTTCCACTATATTCAAGTGTAAATTAATAAGTAATTTAAGACTCAATGTTTTCCAACGGCCTGCAGTCCTGTTATCAACTTAATTTTAGATCGAGGTCATTAATGTGGGTTGAAACTTCTTTTACTGAACACCAGTTACCACCTCTGCAGTGCAGGAAATAACATGACATGATAGCAGAGTATTTCAATGAATTAAAATTAAAAAAAACCCACTCGGTGAAGAACTTTAAAATCTTTTCCCCAGTGTTGTTCTTTGTTTACAGCTGTAAGGAATCACTTTCAAAGGTATATCTCACCAAGTCAGTTTATGCTACTGGGGCTGGCTGGACCTGACAAACTGGCTGGGGGGAGAATGATGCAAGAGACTCCCGTGCAAAATTTCTGGATCCCTGCCTCAGGGAGGAAGCAAATTGTGCTTATGTATTTGTCACATTTAATGGCTTTTTCAGAAGGAAATTGCATGTCCTGTGACATCTATCGGCAGGAAAGATGACTTAATAAAGAAAGGGAAGGTCTTGCATGAGTGAGAACAGTGTAGTCAATTAGTAATTCAACAGTCATGACAAAGTTATGTGATGATGTTTATGCAACACTGGATTTAGATGGGCCTGGAGGAAGCTTAAAAAGAGTAGGAAGCACAGGAGATGGATTCAGGCCCTGCCTCTGCTTTAAGTCAAATACCTCATAGCATTAGGTTATGTTAATCTACAATTGTATCTGCTTCTGCATCTCTTTCATTCATCCTGCAGCATTTATCACAGGGAGTTTAGAAATGTCTTAAGCAATTTTGCATATGGAAGAAATGCAGTTGCTCCACTTAATGGAATTTTATTTGGAAGGCATAAACCAAAAGAGATCAAAAGAGAATATTTATCACAATAAATTATTTGTCTATATAACACCAAAAAAAAAATTAAAAGACCTATACCAAGCTGATCAAAGATAACAGTTTAGAAACTACTCTCTATCCTTTTAAAATCTCTAACGTGCCATTGGAGAAGGTTTTTACTTTTTCTTCTACCTCCAAATTCTATTATTTTCTAGTGTACTGAAATGGCATGAAATTTATACCAGAATGACAAGACAACTGTATTATTCATTACTCTATTTCCTTCTCAAACACCAAAAAACTTAATGATCATCACGGCTTAAAAAGAGCAGAAATGTGTGTATATCTGCATAGTAAAGTTGTAGTCAAAGACAGAAGTGCAGGGTTTACAGGTAGCAGAGGCAAGGGTTTTAAAAATATGAGTTAGACACAGAATGCCAGATTCTTCAAAGTCTAAATTGCTCAAGTGTAAGACTGGGATAGTGCCAATGCCAAAATATCAAGTAGAGTGGACACTTCTGCTCAAGGATATTCCAAAGCCTATTACAGTCAATTTAGACTCTGCTGATAAAAGAAACTTTCAATTGTGCCTCATCTCCATAGCAATCTCGCTTGAGTGAGTTCAGGAAATGAAACTCATAGAATCATTTAACTCACTTTGAGTCAGATTTGGGAAATGCACAGCATTTCTCCACAGCAATCCAAGGAAGACAGAATATAGCTCCTCTTGGACTCTAATATGGCATCTTGCTGCTGTGCCTCTGGGACCCAAAGGTGGCCATTGGCTTCCTTTCTTTTTTTTTTTTTTTGTTTTTCTTTTAATGTATCTAGAGCATAAAACAGGTTTTTATATTCTTAGAAGACCACCCATGAGGTTTCCTCCTTCGCTTTTACAAAGCTGTTTTTCATTGGAAATAATGTGTTTGCCCTTATATGTACCAGCCAGGAAAAGCTTTCATTAATAAGGCCAGTTCTGAAAATGCCTGTGTTGATTTTCATCAATAATTTCTAAGACAAGGAAATGTTTCTACATCTCTTTCCCTGCTGGTGGGTTTCCAAAATTTTATGCAGACACGGAACAGTATGCATAATATAGCTTCTGAGAATGTTTATGTCAGCTAGAGACCACAAAACCTGACTAGCAGGAATTCCATGTACTTCCTCCAACCACAGACTGAGACTTTGCCTTTCTGTGAGTCTAATTTTGAAAAGCCATGTTTTCAGAAAAACACCTTTGCAGGTGACTTGTGGAGTAAAAATGATATATACAATAACATGCCATTTCTCCATTATAAGAATTATTTTAAGAATATTTTCATTCAAATGCTATCACTCATCGTGTTATTATTATATCTGGCATAAAGTTTATGCCTGCAGAAGACAAAAATATGCTTTACATAACTTCTATCTGCTTGCAGCTTGTCTCAAGACTTTGTGACAAACTCTTCTAGCATTGGTTTAAAGCCAAACATCACCTCTTAGGGCTTCTTGCTTATGCAAGTATTGATGTTTAGTGTCAATGAGGAATATTTTTATGAAAATGTATTCACTCACATCTTTAGCTTTGTGTACTTGATGAGATGCTGTGACAGGACACTTAAATCAGGCATAATTGTGATATGAGCCTGTCCAAACTTTTTCTTAGTGAAGAAAAGAAGGCGGTTTGAAATCTCCCTCTTGGCCAGCATAGCTTTCAGCTCAAGATCTTGTTCCCAGTCGGCACTGGGATTCCTGTTACCTGGGACAAATCTGCTTTTCCATTTTTGTCCATGTTTGCTCTCTGCTTTTTTAAGAAGTCCATCCTACAAACTCAGTCTTCCTTCTCATGCTTCCTCCATCAACCTAGAGAACTTCTCTCAGCTTGTTATACAGGTATGGACATCCTCATTTGCTCTCAGGAAATTGCCTCTCCTTCCAGTCTCATCTGTCTCATCTCAAGCTCAGTAGTTCAGACAATGTGAGCTGATGGAATTATCTCTTACCTATAACTAAGAACTTTCAATCATATATTGTATATAAAATACAATAATCATAGAGTGAAAGAAAAGTTCAAACAAGGAAGGATAAAGAAATTTGGATGAAACATCTCTTCATTTCAAGTGTGTATACACCTACTAATAAAAGAGCTACCAAAACTAACACTTCATATGTGGAGTATTCCACAGATGAAACTAACCTAGTGAAGTGGATCTGAAATATCTGCTTAACTTTAAATTGCTGTATGTCTGCAAAAACTCATAGTTCAACAAATTATTTCCAAATTGGACTTTCAATTGAGTAAAAGCTAATCTCATCCACAAAATGTTCTTCTCTGCTTTCTCTCTTCCTTTAGTCTTGTAAGAAATAATAAAGTGAACAGAATTTCCTATTAAATATTTTGCTGGTTTAATCGTAGGACATTTAACAGGGTGGTCTACTCCTTTCAATCCTAGAGCAGTTGTTAGGGGAGCAAGGAGCTAGAGCTGGACTTGGCTGCTCATATTTGATTATCAGAGCCAGCTGGAAAGGGGTCAAACAGTGCCTATAAAGGACTGAGAAACCTCAGCTGTAAAAAACAGCAGGAGGTAGTTTGGCTCCTGTGATCAGCCCTGAAGTAGTGGGAGCACGCAAGGAAAAAACAGAGAGGACCTTACAAATATTTTAATAAAGATTAGCTTTTCTTTCTGCATACCTGTGTGTGAGTACATGCGGGTGGGTGGGTTGATCTCCACACTGCGGTGTCCGAGACATTAAATGATTGTTTAACTAAATGTCTGAAAGAGGTACAAGAATGTTGCCAGTCCTGGCAAGGTGACTAGTAAAGATGAAAATCAGTGGTACTTGTTCTATTTATTACCAGGATGTTTAGATTGAGCTTCATATGCATTAGAAAGAAGTGCATGCACCTGCAATCTGAATTTCACGAGGGATTAATAATGTTGGGTGCTTAAACTTTTGATGGCCCTCCTGAGAATCTTAAAAAAGCCTGACATTTTCTCTTTTTTAAGTGTATTTTCTGTGATGCTAGAAATTCAGTTTAAAAAAGAGGAAAAAAAAATCTCAACAGTAAATAATTTAATTTATTTAATGGGGTTTTTGTGGCTTTGAGATAAACTGCAGACCTTTTCCACATCTGATCTTAAAAGGCACAGTCTCTTTAACACAGAATTTTAATCAGAAACTTCTGTATGGAGAATGTTCTTTTGTCCAGATGATAAAAATATAAAAATACAGCTGCTACTATATCTCGGGAAAGTGTTGATAGAATTTTGACAGAAGCATCACAATGGTAATATTTTAATATCACTCAAACTCTGCTATAATTAAGAATATGCTTTATTCAGCTGTTGCATGTTGAATTCAATAGTTTAGTTATGTGCATACATATTGCAGGAAATAGAGAAACTTTGAATATGAAGTGGTTTAGAAACAGTTTGTTTTGGGGTGGGGATTGTATTTTATTATACAGAGAGGACTGGATTAGCACGATGGTTACAGAGCTTGTGTGGTGACTAAGAAGCTCTAGCAGGATTGGAATGGTAAACCTGTTTAATACTCAGGACACTGTCAGTTGTCTTCCCAAATACTTGATTAGAATCAGGTTAAGAAAAGATAAAACGTAAGAATCCATAGAGGTATCTTTTATGGCTTCTGTATCACTTTACTTCATAAGTGGTCTCTGTCAGTCTCCTCAGATCTAGGGCTGTTATGTTTGATGGTTTTGCATCAAATTTGGGTCTTTTTTCCACAGTCCATTGAAACGTCTTCCTTCAATGGGCTTTGTTCAGGTTTTAACACAAGGCAGAATAAGGTCTGAAATTTTTCTTTAGCCTGCAAATAAGAACATCAGTAGGAAAGAAAAACAAAATATTACTTCTGGAGAGCAAATCAGCAGCTATTTTTTCCTTTAGCAGACAAGGTAATTGATTTCATTTTGAATCATTGACAGTCTAGCTTGCAGAAGATCAACTCTTTCATTTTTGAGATACTGAAATTTTTTTCTAATTATTTCAATTGTGTGTGTCGGCTTCTGTTTGACAGTTGATATGGGCAAAATCTCAACACTAGTTTCTTCCACTGGATGAGTTTTCTTCTGCCAGCTCTTTAAAACTAGAGGCTAGAATGTCTCAGCAAACTTCTCATAATACATTTGCACAAGAAAATTATCCTGTAATGTCAGTTGTTTCTTCCTTATTTCAAAATATTTTAGCATAGTTCCTCCTGTGTCAATCACATTTAGAAAGCCAGAGCATTTCAGTGAAACTGTAAATCATGATCCAAATATAGAAATTTTTTTTAAAAGCATGTAACAAACAAGACCTTGCCTAATTTTACGTGAGAATGTTGCTAGCTTATTTGCCAAGGAATGTTAGGCATTGTGCAAGCACATATTAAAATACAAACTGTATCCTAGAAATCCGTAGGGTCCCATAGCATCTGCCATCAGAAATATAACAAAATTAACCAACACAGGCCGTGTGTTCCAAACAGAAATCTTTAATTTGAAATGTTCAGTGCAATGAGTCAACTGCAGATCCAACTGGGTTTAATTCAATTTGGACTCGATTTTTCATGAATACATTGCATACAGAGAATATTGGAAAGCATTTTTCTCTGCTCATCCATAAAGAGTGCCCTGTCACTCTTTAGCATCTCAAGAACCAGGGTGTTCTCTAGGTCCCAGAGCAGGAAATCACAGCCCAGGGTGTCTGTGTCCATGTGATGGGCATCACAGTGGTGAGTTTGTGCCAGTGCCTGAAAAGTCCATTTATGTGAGCAAATTTCTTGTTAATGAGTCGCAGAAATTCCTAAATATTCTTTCATTTACCTTATCTTCTTGCACATTTTCAGGGTAAAAAAAAGGAGCAGACTGGATGTAGAATAGACATTCATATAGGTGTAGAAAGGTCAATTATTTGAGGTTTTCCAGTGAAGCTTGAGTCTCTTTTACAGCTGAAGTTTAAAGTAAACTGCTCTGAGCTACTCCAATTTGAACTTGGCTTTCTGATCAACCTCCTTAGCTCAAGCTAGTCTTTGAGGATGCCTACAAACCTGTCTGAGTGGACATTAAAGTCCAAAAAGTGCCTGGAAGTTCTGCCTGGCTCCCGGGTGTTCTGTGTTGTAGAGCTCTGGCTGCTGGCAGAGCAGGTTCCCTGGTGTGAGGCTGTGCTGGCTTCCTCTGCCCCAGGGCTGTGCTTGCAGTGCTGCACTCCTGCAAACCTGCGTGTCCCCTCTCCAAACAAATATTCCCTCGCTCCCTGGCCTTTCCCTAAGCAAGTTTGAGTGGGTCATAGCAAAACTGTGCTATAAAGTTTCGAAAAGTGAAACTAATTTATTTCAATATCATCTATCTAGGCTTGCCTTTATAAGGAGATGCAACTTCATTCCAATAAAAATCAATGCATTTAGAGGTTTGGGAGAGAGATATGGAAGAGGGATGGATTGGGTTGGATTTTTTTTTCCCATTAATGAGGCAATCCTAACAAACTCCAGTTGCAAACCAAGATGACTTCAGTTCATTACAGCAAAAAGGCCGATACTTTATATAAGTGCAATATGACTGTGTTTCATTGCAAGACCCCTGCCATGCACTTTCCCAAATCTTATTGAATTTAGAATGGTCCCTGTTACACAGTCAAGACTTTGGATGCTTTAAAGCAATGCTGTGGTAATTAATTATGTTCTTATTTACTGTTCAGAAGTAGGTAAGCTTTTATGTTTATGGGTTTTTTTCTGTAAACTGGTTGTACTTTTTAAACATAAAATTATTTTCTTTTAGGAATATCAAAAGAGACATCAATCAAACTGGATAATTTTGCTTTGATGATTAAACACTTGTGGTTGTGTGAGGTAAGATCTTTTCTTCTTCTTTTTTTTTTNCATTCAAATAAGTTGAAGCTAACAGTTCCTTCCTGTTTGTTTTCCAGGGATTAAGAATTCTGTGCAAATTTAATATGTTCCTTAAAGGGCCTAGCTAGTACTCTTAAATTTATGTAAAGGATTAGAATACTGGTTTTGTTTAATTTTCTTTTAAAACCTCAGATAGATGTTCATCTAGACACTGCTGATCTGATGGAGACAGATAGATACTATGCTTATGATAAGACATAGAAAAAACCGATGATGTGCCCTACGGTTTGGGTCCTTGATTCGTGTCCTGACAATATCATGCCTGTTTGCTGAGGTGGGGCTTGGCACAAGAGGACATTGTTTGTGCATTTTGATTTATTTGGGAAATTTCAGTGGATGGCCCCACCAGAGCCCTTCCTCCTAGGGAGCTGGGAATCGAGATTGGTATTTCTGACTCTGGGTCAGAGATACCTGTTGTGTGAAAGTGTGATAAGGTGGTAAATACACTAGTGCTCTGAACTGTAAATGTTGTTTTCATACCTGGTAGACGCCTTGTTCTGGAAGAACCATCGTTTACAATAGAGTTCACTCTTGCAGGTTCAGCTCTTGGCTGGATACTTGGATATCTGAAATAGTTTCAGGTGCAAGAGCTCAGTTACTGCATCTATTATTGATTTGACCAGCACAAATTTTTAAAATGAAAACATCAGATGGGAAAGGAAATCCATGAGGCCAACGCCCTTGTGGTTTTTAAGGTTCCCTTTTTTATAGGAATTGTGACTGACCATGGGGTAATTTTCCTTGTGTGAACTCTGGAGTAGTTGCAATCACTATTTGTATAGGTTCTTCTCACAGAGGTTGTCTTTGAGCACTAGTTTTATTTAGATATTCTGAATTCTTTTTGGAGCTGCCTCTGTAATTACACTGTGCTTTTTGTACAGATGCAACTTAATATGAAATGGTGCAAATACTTGTTTAGAGTTGCATACTTCCAGTATATGCTTCCGTGAAAACTCTAAAAGCACTTCACTGTTTTCTTGGAGAATTTTTTTCTCATTCCATGTATCAGCTGTTGCATATGGAGCAAGGTACACAACGATCTTCTCATATTCCCGTCCTTTACCCCTGGAGTTACATTCACAGTGGGGGGGGGGGAAAGGAGAGAAGAATTCTCCCTCCCTTACACGACCAAGAAAGAGTTATGATAATTTAGCCCTAAGTGTTTAAGCCATGCTCCAGTGCTGCTGAATCTGAGTTTGGCATCATTTGAAGGAGCTTGCTGAAGTGTGAAAGGCAATGATGTGGGTATGATTAAAAAGCATTGAAAAATTATAGACCACACTGCAAGAGGCCTTTATTCAGGTGGATGAGGTCGAGGCAGGTTAATACACAAGGAACACTTTTGTAGCTGATGCCTGTGTGCATCAGGCAAAGGCATATTAAGAGTTGCTTCATTGGGTGTATCCTCTCCTTCACCTTGCTGGCCAGACAAAAATTGGTGGAACAAATCTTGCAGTATTAGAAGTGGATCTTGCTAGTCCTAATTTTAGAAGGGATTTCTTCTGCCAATACATAACCTGTACTTAGTTCTCTCTATGTCTTTGATGTAAGATTTTAATTTCTGGCTAGCTGAGAACGTGAGAAATAACGGAGAAGAAAAATAGAGAGTGGGCTATATGACGTAACCCCACAGAAAACACAGGTGACTAAAGTTTGAAAGGTATGATAAATTTTAAAGGGGTTCCTGCTTTCTTGAGCAACTATTTCCATATCTTAATTGAACCTATTAAAAGTGTAATATAGAGGTTTTACTTTGGGTTGATTTAAAAGTAAAAGCAGTATGCTAGTAAGTGGCAAGCTTCCAAGATAACCACACAGTTTAGGATGGGATGAATGTCATTTCCAACACTCTGGAACTATGACTGACCCCAATTTATAAATTTTTTTTGATACTCAATAATATTTTAGTCCCATTTTCATGGCTGTATCCCAGACTATAGATGAAAGTTAAGTATCTGTTTTCTTTTTTTGGCAAACAATGATGTCCTGATTTTTCCAATCTAAATTGCCCTCCAGGGCACTAATAAAACAAGTCATGGCTCACAAAGTAAATTTCCTGTGTACTAATTGAAAACGGTTTCAAATTTATTAGGGTTTCAATCATCTTCCCAAGATCTAATGCTTGTGCTCGTGGTATTCAGTCTGACTGTTAATATACTTACCTGAAAGGGGAAAGAAGCATTAAAGATACTTCTCAGGTAATTTAAAATGAAGTGGGGGGAAGGGGGAATGAAAATAACAATAACAGAAAACCACACATATCATATTGTTGAATGTGGCTTAAGACAACATCTGAAACTGAGCACTCATTAAATATTTGGGTTTATTGTACATGCCAAAAGCTTTCCTATACGTGTTCCCAGGCACTGTAATGCATGATCTACTAGGATTTGCTGCTAGACCTTGTTCTAAGGTGGTAGAAAAGGCAGGAAAGCCACAACCTTGGTTTCTTTTTTTCTTTTTTTTTNTTCTGTCTTTGCTGTGCAAACTGCAGGAGACGGAGGGAGAAGGGCTGTTGAAATGTCCCAACTTTCTCCCCCTTCAAACCACACCACAAAGAAGTGTAAGCGCTATGCAAACCATCCCCCAGCAACCCGCAGAGAGCCTTCTGCTCTGGGCTTCCTCTCTCCAAAATATTGTACTGGGAGGGAAGGCACTTGTCAGATTTTCTGGCACCACATTTCATAGCAGAGTTCCTCTAGCAAGGGAACCACAACCTCTTGTGCAGACTGAATTAATAACATGACAAGAGCATTTGGCCTCCATGTGGATGAGGGCTGGCTGGAAAACTAGAATGCTGGCTTCTGAAAGATTTCGGGGTTTAGAAGTTTGTTTTATTTTCTTCATCATGCTAAATCAAATTGTGTAAAGGAAAAACAGGGTAGGAAAAGAAAATCCCCAACCCCTATGGCCTTATTTTCCTAAAAATACTGATATATGAATACTCTAAATTAAGTCAATTGTTATGAAAATCACCTATGATTAAAAAGAAAAACAAAACTCTATTTCTCTCATTTCTCCAATAAAACCTAGGATAAAATCAGTCTCTTTTCATTGTTTTTATTGCAATTGTTTTGGTTTGTGCAAATACTTAAATATAGGACAATAGTCCGGATGGCTTGATGGGGATATAAAAATGAAATTTCTACGGGCAACTGTTCTGTGTCTCAGGGAATGTGGGAGACTGCAGCTCAAATCTCATGCTTTTTTTTTGGTTCATGGTGATCCCTCAAGAAGAGGACAATAGAGTAAAGCCCTGTTTGTGAAATGTCTCCAAGGATATCAGTCTCTGTGCTCTCTATGTCCTTGGAGAGATACAGTCTTTCTGATTGTTATTGCATATTTATACAAAATTATCTTCACTGGACCATGACATACATGCATTAATTCTCTATCCTCATGTTTTGTCTAAGTAGAAGTACAGTCAAGGCAAACGTACTCCTTTGGGATAGTCTGTGATGGATCTATCTGAGAAAAGTTTCAAACACAAATCTTCTCAAAAACTATTCATTTTCATTAAAAGTAATAATTAAAAAAATATTCTAGCAAATCATAATTTTTGGAGAGGAAAGGAACTTTTGCTGGAGAAGTCCCATCCAGCTGTAATGCAGATGGCCTTTCTTTCAGGGTGTGTGCCCTGAAAGCTGCATGGAACAGCAGCAAGTCCTCACGAGGTGGATTCCAGCACCAGTTGTGTGTTTGTGCTGCTGTTCCTACTGTACCTTTCACCCACTCTGCCTTTCCCCTTCCAGCACAAGAAGTATCACTCCAAGTCTCCCATCCCTGTTTTACTTGGCTCCAATTCTAAACACTGTGACCTCCCTCTGCTTACGGATTTTGTTCTCTGCTAGTATACCTAAAGGGACTACATCAATGTCTGATAACTATTTCATCCAGCCACAGTTTCTCTGTCAAGACTCATGTTCATGGCAAAGACAGCAGAAGACCAGATGAGCAGCAGTTGCAATCCTATAAACTAATTCCCAGATGTAGAAGAGACTAGTTGTAATGGCTGTACTGTACATGTGGAAATTAAGTCTAAACATACTGCAGTCCCCATTTGCTTGTGAGCCAATTAAAATGTCAGTCATGACAGCAGCGTAGTAGATACTGTGTTTCTCCTTCTGTTCTCTTGTATGCATATCATTTTGGTATGTTCATGATAATTTATGGGAAAAAAAGATAATATAGATATTTCACCATCATATGGTTTTTGCTATGCTTAGTACAATACTACACTTAATTCCAAGAACTTTAAGAGACACCCATTGAACTCCAGTAATAACAATTCCTTTCAAACTGTTCTAAGCAGCAGTTGTACTTTTTCAGTTTTATGTACTAATATTTTCCTATAAAGCTGCAGTAGATAAATTATAATTTTACATATGTTACAACATATAATCCATGTTTTATGCAGATGCATCTTTTCTTGGCAGGACTGTACTTCATGATTCCAGTCAGAATCATGATGTGATTATGAAATCTGTCAATAGTCAGATAATGTCTAACGAAAAACGTCTTGACACCCATTCTGTAGATTCCTTCAGATATGAGCCTAGTTTTGAAGTCATAGCAAAAATATGTTTTATTATAATGGACAGTTTATACAGAGATGATAACATTTGATTTTCAGCACTATTTCTCATCAGTATGAGGGTGTAAATAGCTTCAAAGTTAGCATAAATTAGGTCTACTTTTGTACCATTTGCAGTGAGGGAAGAGAATAAAGGTAGTTGCTGGTTGGGGTTTTTTATTTTAAAAATCCTAATGTTAAAAACTCAGTCTTCTAGCACTGGTTATTTTACATGCAGAGAAAGTAGCATTTTCAGTTCTCCTTTGCAAATATTCAGTTTCCTCATTGTCTTTCCCATGAGAAAGAGGGGGGAAAGAATATTAATTTAGAGGGCACTGAGGTTGTGAGAAGAAAGGGTCACAGATTCACTGTCCTCCATAGTACCATGCATTGATGAGCAGGGCTGTTGTATTTAGTGACAGACCATCACCTTCCAGTGAAGTTTAGCTTTATAAACAAGTTTGCATTTTTTTGGTCTTTAGAAAAGAAGTATTCTTACACCAAAGCCATAGTCACAGTTTCCCAACCTGGAGCTTATAGAAAATGCTGGCACCTGAAGGTTTCTTTTACACTGAAGAGTCAATGACCGCTGTGTCTGAGATTTCTTCCATTTTGGCGAATTTTGATGATATAATTTGGTTAGTGAGTGGCAAACCCTTGAGAAATCATTTCCTAGAATTAGCAGTCTAAGGCTCAACAGCCTGTGCTCAGAAAAAAAGGATGTGATTAAGTGTAGATGGAAAAAGGAAATCACTGATTTCTCCCTCCCCTTACATATCACATCTTTGCATCATTCTACTCATTTTCAAATGGGTATTTGCAAAATTAACCACATCCTTTCTGTTTTATTTTTTTCCTTTTTTTTT